>JAHLSL010013598.1:468476-549278 GCA_025920805.1 Petroica traversi | reverse complement strand
CGAAACCTTCCCGAAACCTTCCCGAAACCTTCCCGAAACCTTCCCTTCCCGAAACCTTCCCGAAACCTTCCCGAAACCTTCCCTTCCGGAAACCTTCCCTTCCGGAAACCTTCCCTTCCCTTCCCGAAACCTTCCCCTCCCGAAACCTTCCCTTCCCGAAACCTTCCCTTCCCTTCCCGAAACCTTCCCTGAAAAGAAAACAAGAAGAAAAAAATAAAACAAAAATGTGGACATGTTCCTAAAAAACATGAAAAGGTGGTACAAGTGTTAGTCCCTATATAGAAACAGATAGGAGCAGTCTGCTTAAGTACACTAAAATTTATTCAACTTTCATTTCTTCAAATTTAATTCTGTATTCACTTCACATCTGAACTTGGGAGAATCTAAGTCCCTTACTAATTGTAAAGGTCTTAAAAATTTTACTTACTACATGATCTTAAGGATATGAACTATCTTATGTTCCATAAATACACTCCTTAAACTCCGAATATCTCAACAGGTATATTTAGGCCCATATTTACAAAAATTCTGACTAAAAGACATATTCCAGTTGAATGTAATAGACACCTCAATAAAAAAAATAATTAAGGGATCAGTCCTCATACACCTGAACAACCAATCACAAACTCCTAAAGGTCAAAAGTTATACATGCCATCGGTGTGTTTCTTTTTCTCACTTTGCTGAGAAAAACTAGAAGGCAGGGAAGGAAAAAAAGCCTCCAGTCAATTGGCCAAACACATTTTAAGAACTGGATGTTTAAGAAAATGGGTGTTTATTAGATAAAAGTAGCTGTTATCAAAAGACCATTATTTATTATGTCTTATACCATACAGAGCAAAGCTTGCTCCTTAAGTATTTTAGCAGCTAAAATCCAAATTACCAAAATCTAAATATCCCATATGGCATTTGCTGGAGTTGTGGCTTGGCTATCCACTGTCTGTCCACGACATCTCTGTTCATGAAGATAGGAGCTGTCCAAAATTTGGCAGTACTCATTAGTGGTCTGGGAGCCACCATAATGCTTTAGTCCTATACACCTTACCTCCTCAAGGCAGTTTTGTGTGGAATGCTGCTTGTTTTGTACTAAACTCCTTTGTGGAAACAAGGAGACTCCTGAAAATTATCTTTCAGTTCACATTTGTTAAATAGTTTTTTTTAAAAAGCTTTTTTTTCTGTTGTGAAATATCATTACGGTGTTGATTACGAATCTGGAACAACTGACTACAAGTACTAAAAAGAAAATTCAGAGAATTGCTCTGAGATATCTTTTGACTAAGGTGACTAAGGGACAATTCAAGAGCAACCTATTCACGGTGATTTTCTCAACTACATAAAATTCATTGTTTGGCCTATCAGCTGCTTTAAAAAGTATTAGTGGACTTTGATTTGCGAAAATTCAGGAAATGTCTTTCAGATCCCCAGCTGGGATTGAAATTCATTATCTGTGAGTAATGGTTATTCCTCATACCTGGCTCACCCTTTTGCTTAGGAAGGTGGCTGAATTTCCTCCTGTATGTTGTTTTTGCTCCACACAGCATGAAAAACTTTAAATAGTACTTACCGTTTTCTTCCTAATTTTAAATGTTTCAATGTTTTAATGTTTAATTTCAGCTACAGTTTCGTGGCAGAAAACTACCAGAAGTCACAAAATTGATTTCAGTTACTTTATTTTCTGTCTTTAGCAAATATTTATCATTCATGTGGTCACACAGAACAATATAAAAGATTCCTTGCTGTAACCAGCTGTACAAAATGATTAAGTAGAATGACACACTGCTGCCATTCTACTTAATCTGAGCAGATGGGGAAACTGTTTCTTTCTAGGAAATAAGTAATTTCTCAGAAGAACAAATTTTCACTGGAGAGATTACTTGCTAATTTCTGTATTATAGTAGCAAATGAGCGTGATAACTGTCAGCTCTATAGTCTAAAGGAAGAAGCTGCATTTTCCAGTGTATGTGAAACTGTTGCAAACCAACTTCTTTCAATATATTGACTGCTCTCTAGAGTAGATTTTGCTCCTAGAAATCATGAAAGAGTAATTTTATTGTGTATACTGGCTGAAATATGAGGAACTCATATGACCTGAAGTGTGGTAAAATCCCCCTTGGTGTTTTAGCGGATGTTGTGGTAGAGATAAGAATAAATTTTTTCCTAAATCTTTTAAGCTTCCCATATGCTTGCTTTGGGTACAGTGTTAGAGAATAGAATGGCTACAGATACCAGCCAGTGAAGAAAAACACTGACAGACCCACAGTCTTGTAGGTGGGTGGGGCACACGAAGAGTAAGGAAGGAGTAAAGAACTTGCTCGCTTGGAAGAGAGGGAAATCTGACTTCTGCCTTCCACCATCTAGTGAGTGATTATTAAGATGGTGGAGTCAGGAAAAAGAATGAAAATTTCAATAAGACAGAAGGAAAGAATTCTTCCTTTCTTCTGTGGGTCGTAAAGTAGTAGAGTGAGTGCACAGGAAAGTTGTGACACCTTTGTCCTTGGAAATGCTCAAAATTTTCCTGGACATGCTCTGGGCAACCTGATTAATTTTGAGGCTAGCCTTCCTTTCAGCAGAAGGCTTGAGTAGATCTCCAAAAATCCATCCACACCTTCAATATTCTATAATTCTACTGATATAAGAGACAACTGATATGAAAAACATGTAGTGCTTAATAAATCTCCTTCCTCTGTGAGCCCCTCTACTCCTATCAGAGAAGTATCTGGTCAAGATGAGCATTTCTTTTCATAGTTGTATACAAATTCAGAATATGTACATCTAGGAGTGAAGAATTTATTATTTGTGAGGGAATTTGATTACTAACAGCAAAATACTCCACCCTGCTAATCTGCATTCTGTAAAATTTCTCTTATTTGTCTAGAAATGCTTGTACTGACATGGACTGAGACATGAGGTCCACATAACAACCTTAATCAAAATATGGGTTTAGCTGAAAAATTATGTCATTTGTTTTATTGTTTAAAGGCCAAATTGTAGAACTGCAGAATCAATTAATTCCCTGTTTACTTGTGGAGGTGTTGTAGAATAGAGTGTCAGTTTATAGCTGGCCATTATTTAGCTTTTTGACTATTTTTCTCTTCCTAGGAAACTGTACTTAGGAGTACACTGAAAGAATTTGAATTGAAGTTACTGGACTTCATAGTAAAATAAGTAATTCTAAGGTGGAAACGATATGTTGAATAAATCTCCTCATATGGGCTCAGAAAATATGAAAGCGGTAGTGCTTTGGGGATTTTTACCAGCAAAAATTGTTTTGTGCTGCTGGTGAGATAGGCAGTTTACCTTCATTATCCAGGTTAACATATGACAGCCGTAGTTAATTCTTTCCTTCTCTTACATCTACATGAGGATTTTTGCATCCTGTGCTGAAAAGTTTTCCCTGATTGTAAGGGCATAAGAGCTTTGGCATATTTTCTTCTATATTTTCTCATATGACTAATCTTAAAAATAATGCAGTCAGATGCACTATTTAATTTAAAAAATTTTTTTCTAACTCTGTGGCCAATGTTGTGCAGTGGCAGATTGTGGTAATTCAAAACTCAGAAATTTCATTTCTATAAAGCATCCAGTGAAGGTTGTTCCCCATATATGTACAAATACACATTTATGGGCACATAAGTATGTGATATATATAATCTCATTTATTGCTATGGGATTTTTTGTATGAATATTTTCTGAAGAGCATACGTTGTTGTAGAATAAGACCACTTGGTTGATAAAGTGAAAATCTTGTGACAAATAACTGTTGACAGAGAAAGTCTCTGCCAGAACATGGATAAGAAATGGAGCTTAATTATAAATGAAAAATTTTTCAATCAAATATTGATGATTTTTTATTAAGTATAATGTATTTTAGGTCCATTTTATTTGTGGTTATTGGGTAAAAATAGATTTTTCCTGGTTGGGAAAAATTCTTTTATATTGCCTCTTTTGTACATGAAGAAATGAAAGCCATTGTGTATATCTGTATTTCATTGTCTAGGAACAGGAGCAAGCTACAGGTTTCCATACACTGCCTTTCCCCACTCCTGTGACTGGGAAAATAAGGGTAAGCTTAAATACCCTTTCATTGGCTGAACTTTATGCTAGCAATTTTCTTTAAATTATTGATTTTGTTAAAATATTAAAATCAATTTTATTTAATATTTTAAAATAGTGGAAGCAGTAATTCGGTGATGTCTTCCACTTTTGGTATTTTAGTAATGTGGATTTTTAATTAGGAAGCCATTTTAAATCAATAAAATCTCCTAAGAAAATGTGTGGCATAGTTGGAATGGATTTAATACCAAAGGAACAGTTACTGTACTTCCTACAGGGCCCTGTAAAATTCTAGATGTTTTTTAAAAGACTCGAGTAAGTGTTAAAAATAAACCTGTTACCTGCTGGTCTAACAAGGCTACACCAGTACAGAAGGCAAGGCTTTCGTGTCGCTGTGTGTGTGAACCACTGAATGATGTAGAGAGGCCAGGAAAGCACATGCAGTGAGCAGAAAAGACACCCTGATACAAATTCCAGAGAAATTTTGGGTTAAATTAAAAACTGCCTTTCCTTAAAGGGGAGGTCCTTTCCTCTATGGGTGCAAACACTGAATATTGTATCAACTGTACAATCTACAAAACTGTTTTCAGTGAAAGCTGATGCACATATATTCAAGAAACTAAGCACTTAATGTGACCTATATAGGCCACCACAATGTGATATTTTTTAAAAGCTGATTGTAATCTATAATCAATAACTTATTGGCTGATAAAATAAGCACTTCTCTTCAAAAATTGCTTATCTTATTAAACTGAAAAATTTATGACATCTGAATATTTTCCTTTTTTTCCCCAGAAAAAGAAAACTATTTTTAGACCATGGCTGCTATGGTGTACGGGGCCTTAATTTGGATTTAATGTGCCTTTTTTTGCCTGTTTTGGACATGTACTTCTACACACACAGTGTGCTGTTCTTACACTCTCTTCAGATTGCCCAGCCACAGAGTACACAGGAGACTTTCTTGGAGTGTAACACCAACTTCTTTCATTAGTCAGCTGGCACTGGTGGTGTGCAGATAATTTTCGGTCTTTGAACCAAAAATATTACCTAATTTGAGTCATCCAGGGCCCCCACTGTGGGTGGATAAGGAGGGTCTTACTGTTTCTTTAGGATAAAATAAAAGTGATAATTATAGGCCAAGTCTGAAGAGGAGAAAAAATGGAAATGCTTATAAATGCCTATTAGTAATGTAGAACATTTAAATAATGTGTGCCCGAGCATGAGAGGGAATTAGAACCACTGGAGAGTCATCCAAGTGCAAATAGTGTCCTTTAACATGCTCTGTGAGTGTATTTGAGGTGCTGATAAGGGTATGATCCCCTTGTCAGGGGATGTTATTGATGTGGCATTGCTTCTCTGTGTGACTAATAGTGGCAATATCTTCAGTTAAACAAAAAGTACTTGTGAACATGGTGCCACTGTGCAGGCTTCTGTTCCCCATTATCTGCTGAAGAGTCATGGCTGGTTTTGTTCAAGGGCAATATCAGTAAAGAGCCAGAGTGGAAAATAGGGATGATGATTAATCAGATGGAAGACATAAATTCAAGGGAAATTGCTTTGGAACACAGACAGATCAGGATGGTACCTTCTTGACCTTTGCAGTATCAGAGACCACTGCCTAGCAAAAGATAAAACTAAGCTGTTGAAAACATCCAGTAATCCTTACTTGTTGGGGAATGTACGGTTTTTGGGGATTGAACCAGTGTAGGCTCCACCTTTTAAAATATGGAAATGACATGAAAAATAATTAAGGCTGCTCTGTACACTCTTTCTTAATGGTTTGATTTATCATATTATACTGAACGTTAAGGGTTAGAAGAAACTATTAATATGGCTGTGTATCTCCTCAGCATAGTTCACATTGCTGTAATAAACAATTACTTTTTTCAGGAACACATACAATAAGGTGAAGGTATTCTTTCATTATAAAGCAATTATGACTGATTTTTACTTTTCTTCCCCCCATGTTTTTATTCCAGTACCTTTTATTGAAAACCCTTTTAATGTGATCAAGAAATTAATACATTCATTTCAGTAGCTGGCAGAGGCAGTATGTTATGCCCCCATCAGAACTGTGAGGTTAACTGTTTTTCTTGGTATGCTCCATACCAAGGTCTCAACCAATTTAAGACTTTTGACACCACCCACTCCAGAAAATGCCAGTGACTCCTACTCCCCTCTTTGTATATGACAGAAGGTGCTGCTTTGATAATATATCTAATATGCAACTTGGATGAAAATATAGGAAATCAAGCCCTCAGCTCCAGAGTGCAGCAGTGCCGCAGACTCTGTTCCTTCAGCCTTTGTCCTTTCAAGAGTTTCTTTCAGTAACATTTTTCTTCTTGAACATTCAGTTGTAATATAAAAACTGCTTAAGTGTTATAAATTAATAATCCCAGTCAGTGTTAAAAGTTGTGCAGAATTTTTAATTTTTTCTCATTTGTTTTCAGCACGCACTCCTAGCAAACTACTGAAGATAATCATTCTATGTAAGATGATACCTGCTCATTGCAAATCGTTCTGCCTTCAGTGTAAGCATTTTAATTAGTTTGAAACGTTCATCCTTAATGTTCTTTGCAAACACCTTTTTCAGACTTGAAGGGTGTGCTGCTGTTTGATGTGGCAAAACAGAAAAATGAAATCATAGGTAGGTAACAGAGGTATGATCCTAAAAAGTACAGTTCAGCATGTGAAATGCAGTGTGTTCCCTTTGCCTTGCCAGAAAGGAGAAATGAGAATGCCTGTTTGTAGACTACACCTGCTGCATATGTCAAAAGTGAGATTTCTAACTAGCCAGTCTGGCAACAGCTAATGAAAAATATTGATATTCATTGCTAATGAAAAACACTGTGACGGGGTTTTTTTAGCTATTCCCACTGGTCTTCCAGAATGTAGTTTTGGTCCCAAGGGACTTCAGAATTTTGGGTATACTATTCTGTATGCATAAAGCTGTTTTCAATTTCAGGTGTCTAGATTCTAAAGATGGCTTCAGAATTTCCAGTAGAGGGACAGACCTGTATGTAAAGAATTTCAGCCTGCTGGCAGTAGCTTCATTGTCTGCTTTTAGTGAAGTTTCATTGTCCTAAGGGTAGTCTGCAAATCAGGAATATGACCTTATTTTCTGTGAGGATGCTGAATATCCCAACAGATTTTGTTTGCCCTGTGAGTTTCACTGGAACCCCTACACAAGCACCTTCTGTCTGCTGGTTCAGGACCTTTAGGTAGAACCATCCTTCAGCCTTCATGAGAGTTTCCAGGGAGTAGCAATCTTGAGACTGCTCCGTTAGAGGTGAGAGGACAGGAGATGAGGGGGACTACAATGTGGGCAGGGCAGTGCTTTCACTGATGGAACATTGTTCTGAAGCAGAGCATGGGGAGAGCAACAGTTTTCATTGACAGTCTGCTGCTCATCAGACAAGGTAGTGTAGTGTTATGTCCATGATCAGTCAGGGAAATCCAGTCTGGGATTCAGGAACAGCAGGGAATAGGAGACAGGTGAAGCTATACAGTGAAGCTGTAGGGAAGCTCAGGCAAACTTGAGATGGCCAAGCTTAAGAGGGAACTTGAGCCCACGGCAGAGGATCTGGGTGTCCACAAGGGGTACTGGATGAGTCTGGGCAGGTGATTGAGGCCTAATGAGGCACTAGGAATCCTGAGAGACAATTAAAACTTTGAAAAAGAAGAAGGACAATCAGTTTCAAGGCAGCAAACTCCAGGTTGATGGTAAACTTTACTGCTGAATGTGAAACATTCTAAGTACCAGATTAAGAATTAGGCTAAGAATAAGGTGGAATACCAAGGATCTCAGTGAATCAGAGAATTGTTCATGTCCGTAAAGCATAAAGATTGCCAGGTGCCATCCTGCTTTAAAAAAAAAAAAAAAAAAGAGAGAAATGGTTTGTATGAGAGATTTAATTTCTGAGATATTTCAGCTCACCACTCATTTTGCTGTGAGAATTCAAACATAAGGAACAGAGCATTTTTTTTTAATTCTCAAGTAGGTTGTTTTCAAAATAAGCTCCAGAAAGCTCACTGAAATTGAAAAAAGAAATGTTTACCAGCTCTTCTATCTTCATTTTGCTGCCTTTATTTGGTACTTTTAATGGCAGAGCACTGTGTTTATTCAGTTGTGCCATCCATCTCTACATATTCTACCCAAGGGAAGAAAGCCACACTGAGGTAGTGCTCAGATTGCATAATGTACTCTGAGATACAGATAAAACCCATTTTGTTAGAAGTCTAAGCTACTGAATCGAAAAGCTTGGGACTGCTGCATTTTCAGTACAGACTGTTCATCTCTCCATTATTTTAGACTCTTTTTTGTGGTTCCTTCTCACCTGTGTTATCAAGTCCACCAAACAAAGGCTTATGGAATTCAGTGAACCAAGTAGTTTATAAAATATAAGCTGCTAAAGCATTTGTTTGTGATTTAATGGGAGTAATACACTTGCAGGGACTTTATATTCATTTACTTGTGGTTTTCTTACACCTGCTGGACTACTGTGTGTGCTAAGGCACATATACATTGTGCAATCGGCAATAATTGTGTGATTCAGGATAAAAAACCAAAGATATCTAGTCAGCATTTGATGAATTTAGAGTCTAGCTAAAATATGAGTCTGTGGTAAACATTATAAAGTCTGTTTTTCCCAGTGTGGAATAAAATGAGGTAAACAATTAGTATAATTTTAAGTCAGTGCCTTCTTAATTAAAATGCAGCCGGGTTTTTTAGCAGCATCATTTGTATTTAGGGAGGGTAGAGCAGTCATGATTTCCTTTCTTACCTAGTTAAGGCCTGGTAGACATTGAGTCAGCCTTCGTTGTGAAAAAGTAATTTCCACCTCAAACAGTTGCATTTCCCCACAGGGAGAGGTAAGATTTTATGAGTGTGCAGATTCACTTGTTTTAGTGCAGCAGAACTAGCACTTTATTTGAGTATCAGGTTCCATAATCTCGAATAGCTCGGGTATATCTGAAGATGAGCAATATGTTTCTGTGATCACAGCCCTCCAGTAAAAACACTGCATGTGGGCTGGTGCAGAAAAGATCACTAGGAAAACTCTAAAGAAACGGGATGAATTAGAAGAGTTTGGTGTACATGATTTGAAATATACACAGTACAGTTTTTTTCAGCCAAATAATTTAGAATGTGTCCTGTTCTTTAAGAATAACAGAGAAAATCTAAGGTGGATGCAAAACAAAATCACTTTGCAAAAAGAAATCTAGGAATCTTCGTGGTTCTTGTACAAAATTGAAAACAATGTAGGATTGCAGGTTATTTCAAAGCACAGTAAATCTGTTCATTAACCTCTTTCTTTTATGAGAGATTCCAAGACATTTGAAGAGAGACCATAAACTTTTAATTACTTCAGAAGGAAAAATAATGCCTAAAGCTTTTAAACTCACTTTCCACTTACAGTCATAGGACTTTTTTGCTATCTATAGATCTTATAAATATTTATATGTATTTTGAAAACACTGAAAATACCTTTAGCCTAGATACCTCTTGTCTGCATATTATCAGGCTGCTTTTCTTACAGCCTTCTATAGATGTTTTTTCTGTCATTCGTGATTATAGCTGAGTTCCTATACTGATGAATTTCCATGCCACGGAATCTGAAAGTCATTGTTACTTCTTATGCACAAGTATACTCCTTATCAACTTTGTTATGACCTTATTATATGCAATGATCTGTTCCTAACACATGCAACTTTTACTTCTGTAGTTAAACAGCTTTCTATTTTGAGTCTGTATTTTTCCAAGCTGTTTTCTCTCAGAAGTAGTAAATTTATGGAAAAGCACAGTTCAAAGAGAAATGTGATGAAATTAACAAATATTATTTTAAAATCTTATTTTTTATGCCTGCCCATGTCAAGTTCGGCAAGTGATCTAATTTTTCTGTGTTTAAATTGCCACTATTTAAAGTGGGAAAGAGAAAATTATTAAATATTCCGTGTAGTTTATGTAAGGAGCTCATCTTAAAGGAAATTCTTGCATTTTTGAACATAAATAGTCTATAGCATTTATTATATATTTCCCACATAAACTAATCAATTTGCAACAAGAAATATAAATGCTATTTATGATCTAATTTTACTTTTCAAAACAGAGCAAAAATAGAGGGAGCAGTGGCTTTTTTTTTTTTTGCATTTCAAAATCAGTAGAGATTAAACATTTTGAACTAGAGAAAAATCATAAAAATGGTGCCAGTTTTATAGCATGTGACAGGGATGTGACAAAAATCTGATCTGTATTTCAGGTCTTTTCAGCTCTCTCATCTTTGCCTAGTAATTCTCAAAAATGAAATTTGTATGAAAACAGAAGACTGTTTTCTCGTATGGGCAGTGGTTTCTTAAACAGTTTTAGCTAACTGTGTAGGGACCTAAATGGTCACCCATCTTCTGCAGTCTGCTGAGGTGTCCCTTTGTCTCTCTCTAGCTTACCAGACTGGATTCTAAATCTTTTTTGTTATTCTGTGAAAGACATATTTGTATACTGACATATTCAGCACTTGATGCTTAATTTTAATTTATAAAAATAGAGCTCCTCATTTAATGTGAGAAAGTTGACTTTTTTTTTTTTTATCTGTCAGAATGATAGAGTACTTTGGGTGGAGAAGTAATTTAGAGTTTATCCAGGCTCAGATCTAGATTTAAATGGTTCAGAGCCTTGACAGTTAAATTTTTAATACCTCCAATGCTGAGAACCCCAGTGTTCCTCTGTGTAGCCATGTACATGGCTGGAGACTTAACATGAAGAATTTCTTCATTAGAGGTGTTTGGAATGTCCCTTGCTGCAACTTATAGCTGGTTCCTCTTTTCTTTTAGTCCTCTGGCTCTGAAAAGAACCCATCCTCATAGTTTTTTTAATCCCTCATTGGCTGATGGGAGATGGTGCATGGATTTCCCTTTAAGAATTCTCCTCTGAAGACTGGGCAAAAAAGACTTACTCTCCTTGTCCATCATGTACCCCAGACCTCTAACCACCCCAGTGATCCTCTCCAGATTGTGGTGATAATGAGGTGCTTGTTGTTGGATGTGGTAGTCAGTATGGACACACAGAGGGAAATATTCCCTTCAACCAATGGAGAGCATTCCTCCTAAAGTCATCCAGCTGTCATCGTGGAATGCATTCTGCCTGTTAATCACCTGAATCCTTAGGGCCATGTGTGCAGAGTTAAGGAAGTCACTAAGGTCTAAACCATGCAAATATTAATTTGATGCAAAAAAAATATATTCCCCTTAAAAATGCCATTTTGGTGTAATCAGATTAATGAGATATAGCAATAATATACCTCTTTATTGAAATAGTTATCAGAGAATAATTTGTTCATTTTCTTTATTGCTTCCTAGCACTAGTGGGATAACAAAGTCCAAACAAACCAAGCTATGCCACCCTAGTGGTTTGGCCCTGTGTGGATGCCAGGTGCCCACCAAGCTGCTGTTTCACTTCCCTCCTCAACTGGATGGGGGAGAGAATATGTAATGGAAATCTCTTGTGTTGAGATAAGGATAGGGAGACACCACTCACCAACTACTGTCACAGACAAATCGGACTTGACTTGAGAATCTTACTTTATTGCAAATAAAATCAGATTACAAAAATAAGAAATTAAATAGTAAACCACCTCCTTTCACCCCACCCTTCTTCACAGACTGAACTTCACTCCCAGTTTTATTTACGTCTTTCCTCCTTGCAAAGGGAGTTTCAGTCAGTGCTGTCTCTGTCACTCCTTCCTTTTCAGGGGGAGGGTTCCTCACACTCTTCCCCTCCTCCATGTAGGGTTCCTCCCATGGGATACAGTTCTCCATGAACTTCTTTAACATAAATCCTTCCCACAGGCTGCTGATTGTGTAAATCCTTCACCAAATGCTCCAGCCCCATGGGGTCACAAAACCTGCTGTAATCTGCTACAGCATGGACTCATTTTACTGTGGGGTCTCAGGTCTTGCAGGAGACTCTTCCAGCTTGGGCTCTCTCCATGTGATCACAGTCTCCTTCAGTGGCATCCACCTGCTCCAGCATGGATCCTCAGTGGGCTGCAGAGGGATCTCTGCTCCTCCATGGGCTGTAAGTGCAGAGCTGCTTCACCATGGTCTTCACCATGGGCTGCAGGGCACCTCAGCTCCAGTACCTGGAGCACTTCCTGACCCTCCTGATGACCTTGGTGCCTACAGAGCTATTCCACACACAGATTCTCACTCCACTGTTCTCTAGCTGCAATTCTTCAGTTTTCTTTTTTCTCCCTTCTTAAATACATTATCCAGAGGTGCTAGCACCATAATTGCTGATGGGCTGGGCTTCACCAGCAGTGGATCCATCTTCCAGCCAGCTGCCACTGGCTCTGTTGGACATGGGAGAAGCTGCTGGAAGCTTCTCACAGAAGTCAGCCCTGGAGCCATCCTGCTATGAAAGCCTTGCTACACAAAAGCAATACAGCCACCAAGCACAAGTATTTATTTTTTTGAATGAACTTGTGATTTCCTTCTATCCAGAGTTAGCTGTTTCTTTTGATTTGTTACTGAGTTGGGAGGAGACCAAGCCGGGAAAGCTGACCCCAATAGACCACATGGCATGTTGCTCAGGATAAAAAGTGGGGGGAAAAAGAAGAAGGAGTGGAGAGAACATTTGAAGTTGATGGCATTTTTCTTCCCCAGTAACTGTTACATGTGAAAGGGCCCTGCTCTCTTTGAGATGTCCAAACACCTGCCTGCCCGTGGAAGAAGTGAATTAATTCTTTGTCTTGTTTCACTTGTGTGTGGCCTTTTCTTTCCTCATCAAACTGTCTTTATCTCAACACACGAGTTCTCCAGCTTTTACTCTTCTTATTCTCTTCCCAGCCCTGCCAGCAACGCAGTGAGTGAGCAGCTGTTTGGGGCTTGGCTGCTGGCTGGGGTTAAACTACAACAGTGTTGTATGGGGAGCAAGCAGGACCAATTAGAGATCTTTATGCAGTCAGAGAGCTTAGATCTCACTGCGTTAAAGGGGACATGGTGGGACAGCTCACATGACTGGAATGCTGTCACGAAGCTGCATAGGAAGGACAGACTAGGGAGACAGTGGTGGAGCTGTCCCTGAAAAATGTGGAGCATATCAAACTCTGGGAGGCTGTGCAGGCCTTCAGAAGGACCTCAACAGGTTGAAGAGATGGGCATAGAAGTTCAGCAAAGGCAAGTGCAGGGTCCTGCACCTGGGGAGGAACAGCCCCAGGCACCAGCACAGCCTGGGGCTGACCTGCTGGGGAGCAGCTCTGAGGAGAAGGAACTGGGGGTCCTGGTGGACAACAAGCTGTCCATGAGCCAGCAGAGTGTCCTGGTGGCCAAGAAGGCCAATGGTGTACTGGGGGGCATTAGGAAGAGCATTGCCAGCAGGCGGAGGGAGGGGATCCTGCCCCTCTACTCAGTCGTGGTGAGGCCTGACCTGCAGTGCTGTGTCCTGTTGTGGGCTCCTCAGGACCAGAGAGACATGGAGCTCCTGAAGCAAATTCAGTGGAGGGCTACAAAGGTGAAGAAGAGACTGGATCTTATGAGGTGCTCCAAGTGAGGTTTCTCTACAGCCTGGAAAGGACTGAGAGGGGATCTTAATTGATGTGTATTAGTATATGAAGGGGCGGTATCTAGAGGATAGACCAGGCTCTTCTCTGCACAGGGCAGAAATGGATGCACAGAAAATTCCACCTGAACATGAGGAGGAACTTCTTTGCTGAGTGGGCGACCAAGCTCTGGATCAGATTGCCCAGAGAGGGTGTGGAGTCTCCCTCACTGGAGATATTCCAGAACCATCTGGATAAAATCCTGTGTCATATGTTCTGGCCCAAATTAAGCAGGGAGATTGGACAAGATAACTGACTGTGGTCCCCCCCAGTCTGACCCATTACTGTGATTCCATGATCTCATTCTATGTAAATATATGTATGCTTGATATATTAACTACATATGTATATTTTGGAGTTAAACATAGATAAACATATGATTTTGGATTTTTAAAGCTAGACTGATTGGTGTGTTCATGTTTTCATTTCATTTTAATTTTCACCTGGAATTACTCTGTTTTCCTCCTTGCTGTTTAGGTCAAATCAATGTATGCTTGGTTTCTTCTCAGATTCCACAATTGAAGCAGTCCCTCACCAGAAAAGCTTATTATGTTATTCTTGGTTTTAGTGTTTATCTATCTTCACAACATATTTTGATAAGGATTTTGTCTGAGGGCCAATGAGGAAATAGGCTTTCAGTTGGAAAAACCATTATAAATAAAGTGCCTTTTTGCTCAAGAAAGGAAATCTTGCGCTTTAAGAGGAGCAGGTCAACATGTATTGGGATTCTCAAATCTAGCATCAGTCTAGTGTCAAGCTTGTGAAACAGAAAAATAAAATTAAAATATGAAGTTCAGCAACCACCATCCTAAAAATGTAGTAAAGGAAATGAGACCTGGGGAATTCTAGAAAAATATTTTTTCCCCCAACCTTTTAATATCCTTTTAGGAAAAAAAAAGTAACAGATGTTAAACATAAAGCAAAAATAATATGTGCTTTGAGTGAATAGCAAAGTGACTGGAAGGGAGCATTGATGAAAAACCAAGGTGTTGAAGTACCTTTTAACATTATGCCAAGCAACCACTATTCTCTTACCAGGGTTTATTGAGCACAGCAGTTGATTCCCCGTGCAGAGGCCAATATAGACCAATATCAGTTAAAGACAGAATTGGCAGAACTGAGAAGAGTCTTTATACTCTCATTCTGCCTGTACAAGGAGGATGTGCTCCAGCAGAAAGTCAGCAAAGTGAAAGCTGATTGTTTCAGAAAGTTTTTCCCAGTGGGCTCTGAGACTGTGACCCTGTATTTACTCCTGAAATATAAAGAATGCTTGCCTCTTTTATTTCAGGAAGAAAGACACCTAATTCCAGCTTGCAACACAGCTTGCCCTACAAGATGCTCTTCAACCTTCCCAGGTTTTCCCTAAGCTCCAGTGCTATTCTGTGGCATCTGTCAGTCTAGTATTTGCACAGTTGTTGTTTTGAAGTACCTGCACATCACAGATTTGTGCAAAGCAATTTCAGAAATGGCTGCTTCAGTGGTTGGGGCTTGTCCTGTTGCATTTGAAGATTTTATTCCCTGGAGAATTTCCACAGTGCATTATTTTCTTATTTTACTTCCTTGGCAATTGTTCTTAGAACTTCTGTCTGGGTGCTTTTGAAATATGGGGGGTTTTTTATATATCTATCCCTAGGTTTTCCTCTTGTTCTTTGTGAGTGGAATTTTTTTCTGCCTTCTTTAATCTTAAATGATTCATGAGCCTTTACTTTCAGAGAAGACTTGCCTGCTTTCTGTGTAGCAGCAAGCATGTCAATGGCAGATACAAGACAGAAATTGCTAGCTGGTGTGCTTATGATAGAGTGTTTTTTAAATTTTTTTCATAACATTGAGCTATGAAAACTTGCTTGTCCAACTGCTTTGTGCTGTTCCCTCATTATTAAAACACAGGATGATGTTTTCCACTGTGATTTTGACAACTGAAAAGTACAAAGAATATTGGAAGCACTGATAATGAAAGTGAATTTTCAGGAAAAATAGGTTTGAGAAGGGATGTAGTCCTTGGCTTCAGAGGTGACAATTTTTTTCTGCTTTTATGGCAGCCTTGAAAGTGCAGAGATATGTTTGACTATGTTTGGTTTAAAAGACATTTTTAAAACAATGAAATTTCAACTTTCATAAGATTGCATAGTTATTCAGGTAATGTAGATACAGTTTGAAATCTCATTTACTTTCTGATGAGACTTCACTTATATAATTCAGGCTGGATGATGTTTGCCAATTCTTGTCGAACAAATTGATGCATTCAACTTGTTTTAACCACCACTCAACACAGATCCTGGAAATGCTCTCTAAAGGATTCCACAGGAAGCAAAGTAGAGTAGTCAAAGAACAAATTAAAACCACAATATTGCAAGATCGTTTAAATGAGCCTGCTTTGTCTTTAACAAGAATGACTTTTTTAAGTGTTTGCCAGGTAGAAAGATGTAGAAACTTGAAGAAACCAAATAGTGATCAGACTGATTGCAAAACTGACAAAAGCAATCAAAACTCTAGTACTTACAGCAAGACAAAACAACTAACAAGCATTAGATTTAAAAACAAACAAACCCAAAATGGACTAATAAAATTTTGCTTGTATATGTTATTTGCTGTTAATGGTTTACTGTGAGAAAGACAGCAAGATATCTCAAAGCATGTCCTATGCTTTGTTCAGTCACCTTTTCCTAGACAAGGAAGCTTTTGATTAAAAAAGAAGAAGAAGAAGAAGAAAAGGACTACTCCACTGTATAGACTTCACAGTTTTGTTACTATAATTTAATTAGCAGATACTGCTATTTCTGTTTTGTAACACTGTCTGGCCTATTAGGGGTGCATTGAACTGAGTCTAATACTAAGGAATTAGATGTTGTTATTACAAACAGAGAGTAGGTATTATCTTCCCTTGCTTTTGCGTAGGTCTAAAGAAAGTATGAAAAAAAGCTTAATAAGAGAGGGTGGAGCACAGGTGAAACTTCAGTCCAGACTGTGACCTTAGGTGGAACTGTGGATCAAAGGGATGTAGAAGACTGAATGTATCTAATAAGTGTGAGCTGAATTAGACACGACTCTGTCAATATTAAAAGGATGGTGTGCACATAAACCTTCCCAGCATTGTATCACCCTTCTCCAGGATATTCTTTGGAAGATATTTAGAGCATAGAAGTAACACATTGAGAACTAATATAGTGGAAGCATAAAGTGAAGAATGTCCCACCTGCTAACTTTTTGCCTATAATTTTCCCTTGGAGAATTTATTTTTACAATATATTTGTATTTTACAATATATTGAGTTTTTATCACAGATCATTCTGTTAAGATTTCCTGACTTTCACTGGACAGAGTTTATAGCTTTTGTCTTAGGTGTGTGATTTCATCATCTTAGGTGGTCTGATTCCATTGTACTGTTAGACTTTCAGTTCATGCTGCTATAAGGAGCTCTCCTTTTGTGGGTCCTGGTTTCATTGCTTATATATCCAGTTAAGTGGGGAAGAATTAGGCCTGCGATCAAAAGCACTGTAAGGAAAGAATTATTAGAGTTATTTGTTTTTGTTGATATTTTAAGGCCCTAAGGGGCAGTTAAAGATAATACTTTTTGTTAAAGGCAGAAGACCACATTCATTTTGCTTTCAAGAAAATATGTTCTTTTTTTCTGATAAAGGTTATCAAATTTCAAGTAAAACCAAGCTAAAAACAATCCCACTTGTTTTGTTTTAATTAGGTAAATTAGTTAAATAGTTTAAGAGGCACTGGGCAGGTAGAGCATGTGGTGCAGAAACAGTTATCTCTGCTGGTTTAATGAGAAAGAAAAGTAATAAAATGGGGAAAAAAGAGATTGCACTGTACCATGAAGACCCTGTTTCTGCTGAGCTCAGGATCACTGATGTGTACTAGAGAAATGAATTCCCATGCTCAGCTTGTGTACGTGAGTTTTGTCTGCAGAGAGGATGCAGCGACAAGTGGTGAAAATACCATCTAAACAGGGAGAGTGTTGCCACTGGTGGTGGCACTGCAGCCATGAAGAAATACACACAGTTCTGTCTACTGCAGCTTGAGCTAGAAGAGTGCAGCCTGGGTGTGTGACTCTCAACACGAGAGAAAGGAAATTTGCTTAAAATATAGAAACTTATCTTTTAATCCACTAACATTGACCAAAGTAAATCCATTTCACGCAAGCTTTGATGCCAGCTCTTATTTATTTTAAATAAATTAATACCTCTATAAATAAATAACCTTTATTGAGGAATCTTTTATTTATGAGGTCATACTGAAGTAAATACTACCCTGGAAAAATAAACAAAAGGTTTTGCAGATGAAGAGATGAGGAGGAAGTTTGCAGGTATCCTGGTGAATTCTAGGCTGGCTTGTTTTATTTTCTTAATTACTGAGAACACTTGCAAGACAATTGCATCTTCCATTTGTGAATTAACATCATCCAGGTGCCTATATTTTACCTGGGGTATAAAATCATTTGACAAAGTAGTAAAAATGGAAGTAGTTGTGATTTAACCAAGGATTATTTGGCTAAGCATGAATAATCTCTAGCAACAGATAAACTTGAAAAACCACCTGTATCCATCTTTGATAATAAAAACAACAGTAGAAAACCAGAATCAAAATGTCAACAAAAATATGCATTTAAAAAGACAACAACTTTGATTAGAAATGGGTTTAACTATTTTTGTTTGGAAAGGAATTATAGATTCAAGAGAAAAGCAGAAAAGATGCTCTAAGAAATTCCAAAATGCATATTTAAGTGTGACTTCCAAAGCTATTCAGAAGACTTTATTATCTCAAGATATGCATGTAGTTAAATCACTTTTTGGAGTACTCAATGAGTCTTCTCACAGTTTATGTTAAGCAAAGATCTAAGTCTTTGTGAAAATGAGTTTTCTGACTTGTCATAGATTTATGTCTTCATGGAATCTCACTGATTTAGTTCGTAATGTCCAACCTTTATTTCAGATGTAGCACAATCTATACAAAATGCTAAATTTACTGAAATCTGTGAATGCAATAGAATGGAAAAGAATAAATATTAGAATAAATATTAGAGCAAAAGAACAATTTGATTTTTATTTATTTTGTGTATGCATCAATGAGCGTTTTTACAAAATGTTTTTGTAGGTGTTTCCTGAAGGAGTATTTCCATTTCTGGCAGAAACACTAGTTTCCTGGTATTTTTTGTTTTAATTGAAGGAATTGAATAGGAATGTGGTATTTGGTTTAGTGAAAGTCAGCAAACATGTTGGATGAACCGGCTGGCACAAAGATAAGTATGGCTAAACTATCATCTCTGCTTTTGCTGCTTTATGCTACTCAGGTAGTCATTAATCCTTACTCTTTCAGACTTTCCAGTTACTTACTTGTAGTAATCAGTCCAACGTAATTGAAAGGGTGGGAAGCTATCATGCATGGGCTGTAAATTATTCCTCTTTGTACTTATCACCTTAAGGCATAGATTTCAGTTCACTGAGAAAGCAAAGCTGTTTAAAAAAAAAAACAAACAGTATTCAGATTAAGCATTTTACTTGGAAAGCTGGCAAGAGAGAGAGAAATTTCTTATTTCTGCCCAGACAGAAATTTTGCTCTGTCTATCTGCATGCTTTTTGATGGTACAGTTATGCTCTTAATGAGTTTGAACAGGTGAAATTCCTTGTTATGTACCTGGTTTATCACAAACTGCAGCATAAATTCAGTTAATTTTGCAACTTGTCTTTTTTGAGTCTGTTGAACTCATGAGGTAGGTGTACTACAGAAGACTAATGCATGTTTTTATCAGTGCTGGCTCTTAGGAGAATCTTTGTTGATTTGATATTACTAAACTCTTGCTTTCTTTGCTATATATTTGTATATGTATATATATATACACACACACACACACACATATACACACCCTACAGTAATTGGGAATTTGACTACTGATAAACCTTAAAAGAAGACTGTACTTACTGGAAAAACAAAAAATAAACAAATATCAGTCTAAGACTTAGAGGAATCCAGAGTTTAGATTAAATGGGTTTCATGGACACTGAAAAATTATCTAAAATCTAAGAGCACATTGTACTTATTGGCACTCAGAAAAGTACCTGTTAGGAGTTCATGAAGTTCTTGTAGGAGGATTCAGCAGATCCAATGGATGTTTTGGTGCATTGCACGTTCACTAACTGATAGTAGGTACTGTAGCCACACACAGGTAAGCATCAGATACCTAATTCAGCACAGAAAAGATTGCACCTTGAAAGCTGAAAAGCTGTAATTAGAGAATCTGCCTTGGCATAAAAGATTCACCAGGATGACCTACTTAAAAGGATCATCATGTACCTAAAGTCAGACTACACTTTGCAGTCATAAATATTACATCAGGGCTTTTTTAAGGCTGCATTTCTCTTCCAGTAAATGCTTCAGTTCCCATTAATAGTTGAATAGTGCCATCACATCTGATTTCTTCGGGAAACATTCAAAGTGTATGAATTAATTCTGGAGGAAGATACTGAAAATAAAGACATATATAGACTTTTTTTACTATAGGTAAATTTCTATTATTCTATTAAAGACTAGGGAAATACCTTTTAGCTTCTAAAGTCATGTACGTCTATGTGATTGTAGGCTTCATTTTCTTGTATCAGAAGTAACACATCCTTAGTTTATCTAATGCAGTCTGTAATTTTCCTATCCATCAAAACACTATCAGTCCTAAAACTCATATCTGGAGAAAGGATATGCAATAGAATGAATAAAGGACAACTTCTCAAATCCATTCCTTGGTCTTCTCCCACAAAGCTCTGAGGGCAGTTCACAATGCTTGAGAAAGGGTAATAGGATTAGCTTCAGAAATTTCCATCCATTTTTACTCCTGCATCATATCTCACTGCCTCCTTAGTTGTATTACTGCAGTTTTTTTGAGGTAATGCTGGAAAATAGATCATGAAAATGATCATGGTTAAAAATAACCTTTTGCCCAAGCTGGAAGCAGGCAGTGTTTTCTTAGAAGAAGTGCTAAAAAAATTTTAGCCTGTTTTCTCTCAGAGGGGAGGCTTCTACAATCTGTTGTAGTGTCCAGATGCGCGCACACACATATACAAAGACTCCCTTAATTTTAGACACATGAGTAATAGTACAGTTTTGTAGTTGATTTTCAACTGTTGCCAAAGAATGATCCTTCCTTCTGTACGCTTGCATGCTGCTGCCATTTATTTCTCCCACCCCTAGAGATAGTGCAGATGTGTGGTGAGCAAATTGCCTTGCAGATGTGCCTGAAAACTGCACAGAGAAGAAGGGAATGGTTAGTCTTCAGTCTAATAAGCAAACTGCTCTTGACTCATTGTGTCGGCATTTGTGACCTTGGGGCTGCACAAAATGAAAAGATACAGCAGAGGAGCAGGGAAGAGAACTGGGGCAAAATGTGTTGGTGCTTTCATGCAGCTTGGGAACTCATGCTGGACTAATTCACTCAGAGATGCATTAGCTGATAATGTACAGTTGTTCCACCCTGTCCCTACTGTCAGTCCAGGCAGGGAAGAAAGTAATGTGTCTGTCCATGACTTAGGTATTGGGAATATCCAAAGTGTGAAAACGCCACCACTTCCATCCACCCAGCTCCCCACATTGAATATTTTAGGGCAGGATTTCACATTGCTAAGACTCAATGTGAATGCACTCAGAATGCACTGGCCAAATTCAGTCAGCTTGGAGACACTGGTACAGATTGGAGGAATACAAACTTCCTATGGGGCTTGTATTAAATAGAAGATGGGAGAGATATTTCATGGTAACTCACTGAGAGAAACGTTAGTATTTGTAGCCCTTTCTTACAAAATATGGAGTTCAAATGGGAAAGGATACTGCAGACAGAGTCAATATGATACATGATGCATGGAATTGCTTGGTTTCTTTCAGAATAAAACCTGGTATCCAAGACTAGGGAGTAAAAAATTGAATTCTGAAGACTGCTAGAGATATTAAATGTATCTTCAGCGTATTTTCATTGTAACCTGTGATGTTTGTATCTCTGAAGAAAACACATGATTTTATATTCAAAGCCATGTATTCTGATGTCCAGTGCTTAAATAAAGACGGGGATGATTCTGTATCAGAGTGAAAAGGCATCTAAAAATAGTGAAGTACAAACCTTTTTTCACTTATATTTTACAGGTTGAATATTACAGCTTCACTTGTACCTGGGCTTTTTCCATTGATGTCCAGCACACAGTAGACATTCCAAACAACACTCGGCAGGTGCCTTTGCAGCTTAACATCAATCCCTCTTTGATACAGGATGGAGGACACATACAAAGACAGGACTTCGCTAGTGAAAGGGGCCAAAGATATTGCAAAAGAGGTGAAGAGGCAAGCAGTGAAAAAAGTGAATAAAGCAGTCGACAAAGCCCAGGATGGCTACACACAGAGGTCCTACAATCGATTCCAGGATGAGGAAGATGACGATGATTACTATGGCCAAGGAGGAAATTATGGTGTAGAAGCTAATGATGATGAAGGATCAAGTGAAGCAACTGAAGGACATGATGAAGATGATGAAATTTATGAAGGGGAGTATCAGGGAATCCCCAACATGGGGCAGGGTAAGGATGACATGGTGGGCTTAGGTCAGTCTATGCGTGATGAATACAAGGATCGTCATGAACTGGAAACAGAGAGGAAAGCTGATGAAGAAGAGCTAGCACAGCAATATGAACTGATAATACAAGAGTGTGGCCATGGTCGTTTCCAGTGGGCCCTCTTCTTTGTGTTAGGAATGGCCCTAATGGCTGATGGGGTTGAAGTGTTTGTGGTTGGATTTGTGTTGCCCAGTGCTGAAACAGATATGTGTATACCCAACTCTGGATCAGGATGGCTTGGTAAGTAAAGTTTTTGTTCTGTCTTTTTGCTATTAAAAGACTTGCTTACAGTAAGACTAAATATATATTTGTCAACACAGAAGTTTATATAAAAATATGTTTGTCTTGAATATAAATAAGAAATCCGCAAAATGTAATAATATTAACATTGATTAATTATAATAATTCAATTAATATTATAATTTTATTTTTTAGATTATTGTTTTCTTATTTAGTCAGTAAATAAAACACTAAAGAGAAAGGCCACACAGTAAAACTTAATAGGAGAGGGACAAATTTTGTTCTCATATCAAGAGTAGATGTCCAGATTAATCTAAATAAAAAGCAGGACCACGAAACCAGCCAACAGATGGAGAACTGGAGTCCTGCTGAAATTATGCAGGTGTAATAAAGAGCAGATGATACAACTGTCCGGCAACATTTTCACAATGCCTGTGAACCTTTGCAATGGTGAAAATTAAAAAAATTTCAGTGAAAATGTTTTATATTATTGCCTTTCCCTCTTTTTTTGTCTTTAGTCCTTTTTTACCAATGACTGTTCTCTAGCCAACGAGAATACTGTTTACTTAGGGTGACTAAAGAATGAACAAGAGGCTGGGGTGTGCTTTTTATATCTATTCTGTTGATGGGGATGGGCTGTGTCTCAGCCCCTTGTCTGTTCCTTCCTGTGGCAAGGAAAACAGGCAGTCTGAGCCAGCCTGTGTGGCTTGGTGAGAGCAGCAGTGTTGCCACCAGGTCCATGCTTGTCTTCCCTGGACAAACCTGGGCACGGGAGGTAAAACAAGGCTCTCAAGGGGAAGGGATTTGGAAACAAGATGGTTCCCCTAGGAGGAGGGGAGGTGAAGCCTGGGCAGTTGGGACAGAGTAGGAAATACAACGTATGTATCTAGAAAAGTGACTTGGGCCTGAAGATTATTACAGAAAAGGAGGACTTCTTATAGGATTATTGAGAAGCCTCCATTTTCCAGCAGAAGTTCTGCTTGTACCCTCCATCTTTGCAGCACGTGGTTCTGCTGTAACAGATCTCATTTAAGCTTTGTTCAGTTTCCTGACTTCTTGATACCAGCAGTTTGGCTCTGTGGGTTTCAATTCAATGGACTGCAGTCTCCCCCAGTTTAATCTCTAAGCCTCCCTCCAGGTGACAGAAGCATAAGTGGAAATAGGTGAGGGGTTCTTAGATGACTGTGTCTTTTGCATTATTATTTTGAATTACTTTGCCTGCATATACAGTGCAGGGATAAAACCTGAAATGGAGGGAAAGAAATTATTATATTTTCATGGTTAAAGAGGCTGAATGCATATCATCTGTTTTGTACTGCTTGTTTACACAAAATGCCAACATTGTATGTGTCATGCTTGGACCTGTGAGCTTTCAAGTCTACTTCTTAAAGAAAAATGAGAAACAAAAACAATGCAAACCTGTGTCACTAGATAAATATCCATGAGTCAGTGCAGATAATAACATCAGAGTGTCTTAGAAAAGCAGTGAATGCCCAACTTTATTTTTTTAAATATGAGTTTTTTCATCAAGTCCTTGGCAGTTAAGGATATCTTTAAAACCTACACCTCAATTTTTATAATTTTTGCAATATTTATAACTTTTATATTGCTGGAACAAAAATGATTTATCTCACCCCCGTTTTTTAAATTACTGATAAATCTGCTTGTTTTACTATATGCACCTTTCTTAACAAATGGAACAGTAAAGTTGTCTTTGTTCTCCGAATATAAGGGCAACCCCTAAATGTCCAATTAATTAATATTGCACTGTATTTTCTATAAATATTATTCTTTTTAAACAATGCATTAAACATTATGGAGGTGTTTGAAACTGGGAGTGAGGAGTATTGTCCCCACAGTAATAGGGGCCGTGGGTATTCACATCGACCACTTGGGGTCTGACCCATGTTAAGAAGGTTGAGGATTTCCCTGTGACTAGAGCTCTTACGATGCTGTCTTGAGATACACTGGAATAACTCTGTAAATGTTTAACTAAAATTCGTACGGAAGCTGCTAAATAACTCATGGTTAAAAGTATTAATATGTGTGTATGTGTGTGTGTGTGTGTGTGTGTGTGTGTGTGTGTGTGTGTGTGTGTGTATGTAAATGATGCTTGTTGAAAAAAATTAAGGTAACAGCTCTGGAATACCCAGCTGTGCAAGTAACATATTCTTAAAAATAGAAATTGTCATACATCTTTCTTTTGCAATAATGTAAAAATTGGCCTCTGTGTTGTATTAACAAACAAAAAATTATGTGCTAAAAGATTAACATACAAAAGCAGGAAAGAACAGAGATAAGCAATTTCTTTCACAGTGTGTATTGAAGGCATTGCAACACGTGAATGTTTTGTCAATAATTTCACCAAAAAATATATTTCTTACCCATTGTTACTAGAAATATATCATAAGCTGCAAGTCATCAGTACACCAGTGTACATATGGATTATAAACTGAGTAGATATACTGCTTGCAGACAGCATAACCTGAATTCCAGTGATACAAAATATTCATTGTAGCAGTGAATGCTTAGTGAAAGCATTTTTATTTTGTCATAACTGGGCCCTCACAGCCATGCATTTCAATTACTTTGTAGTTGTGACTTCTCCTTATAATTACATCCTAACGGGGGTCTTCCAGGCAGGCATAATTCTTTTTTTCATTATTAGAATTCCATAATCCAGAGGATTCTAATGTTGTTAGAATACTAAAATCATAGGATTAATGTTAAGAATTATAGGGTAAAATTAGTAAACATACACAATATTTATTTTTCAGGCAATTTTCTAGACTTTCAAGATATATGCTAAGAACATCTTAATTTGCCTTTGAAAAAACATTCATTGATTTGCTTGCAAAACTGATTTCTCATATGCCATGACAGTTTACTACAGAACATGAGCTAATTAAAAATGTGACAATATTTATTGAGCCTCCCTGTTGCATTCTTAATTTTTTTTTAAATGCACCTTCACAAGGACAATTTCCCAAAATCCTTCCACATTGACCCTTGCATGAGCTTGAGACCACTGTTTATTGATCGCCAGCGACATTTCAGAGCCCATAAAGGCATATAATGAGCATGCTGATGTCATGAACTAGTTTCAAGTTGTCTTTTAATTAAATAATTAAATAATACTTTTTTCACTTCAAGTAAGTGGTTTTCTTCAGAAAAGGGAAGTTGACTAGCTTAAATTATTCAAGATTACAGTGACATGTCACCAAACATGAGAGAAAGGAGTCCCAGCTGTATAAATAGCTTGGCTGTACTAGCTAACTCCTTCATGTAAGTGGATTCACACTGATCTCTTGGGTTCTGGCACCGATGAGGTAAGACTGAAGCTTCATGAGACAGATTGTAGGCTCAGGCCTAAAGATGCTATTTTAACTCTTTTCCTGCTTGCATCTTATTCCTTTGGTTTTTTCAGACAGAAAAAGACTGATTTTAGGTTAATTGTCTGGGCTCTGATTTGGCTACACTTTTCTACCTAATTTTTCTCTGTCTTTGCAATCAGATTGGTTTTTTAATTGTGTTTTGGTTGGTTTTATTTTGGTTTTGTTTTTGTTTTTTTCATGTAAAATTCTTATTATGGCCTTTTCTTTCCTCAGCATCTCTGTATCCAAAATACTGAAACACAGTTTTTCCTAACTTAGGCAAAGTTCATCTTTCCCAGCTATATCTGTTCAGGATGCCATGCAACTTCTGACATCCTGTCCCTGGTTCTTCCATGGTACTGTAAGGGCTCACCCCTGTGTAGGACCCTTGACAGCTGCACTGCTGTCACCATTGTTAGCAGTACATACTCAGCTGGTCCATGAGACCACTCAGTTGGCATATTTTTCACACAGACACCTCCATCCTTTTTTTGTGCTTTATCCATTCCATGAAATCATGGAATAGCTCAAGTTGGAAGGGACGTTTAAAAGGCCATGCAATCCAAACCCGCTGCAATGTGCAGGGACAGCTTTAATTAAATCAGACTGCACAGGGGCCCGTATACCTCAATGGTAGAAAAAATCTGAACATCTCGGGATTCAGTGATTATTTTTCAATATTTTGTTTTTATTTTTTTCATGTGTACCATTTGGCACTCTTCTACACTGACTGACATCCTTTATGGCAGCAAATTGTTCCTCAAGGATTTCTATAATCTCCCTGATCTGTTTTGAATCTTTATTGGATCCTCTGTATAAAGTTTAAACTGAATAATCTCTTGAGGGTGAACAGTCCTCTATTCTGTTCTGCCTCACCATTGTGTTAACCTATGTGTTAGTCAAGACTTTGACACAGGTTCATGAACATTACCATAACAAATTTAGAAATAATTTTTATATGTAAAAGATTCTTAGCTGATGAATCAGTCATACAAACATTTTCTTCCATCTAAAAAACACAAGTGTTTTGGTAAGTCACCAGACTTATAATGCAGGTATTGTGAATATGAACAGCAGCAAACAGCTTACCTTGGAAATAAAATTATTTTCTGAAACCCCACATTTAGTGTCAAACAATACCTTCATGCAAGGGTTTTTTTCCTGTTATTTTCTGAATTTAATAATCAAGTTTTGTGTAGTATTTCTAAAAAGAAGAGTATAATAGAAATAACTAGGTCTTTTGGGCAGGAGTAGTTCTCAGTCCAGGACAACAGCCTAACAATTCTGCACTGATCACTAACTTGAATATTAGCTGTTTTAACAACAGTGTTTCCCATGCCAACTCTGTTTTAAAACCTACCAAACATAACTGGCATAATTCTAATCCACACATTCCTTCTCTGCATGAGAAGAAATGCTCTCCAGAGGTTTGGTAGCTGATGCAATGTGCTTATAAGCCCTGCTAAGAATACCAAATGATCTCTGAATTTTTCCACTTCTTATAAGTGGAAAAGTTATAAAAGTTATAAGTAGTACTGGCTTGCCAGGTCCTTGCTATTTAATTTGATTTTGATTTTCCAATGATAATTTTCAACAACTTTATATTCAACCAATACCTTCCTTGAAACTTATCAATGACAAATACAAGTCCTTTCCTTGGGACAGAATAACCCAAATCACTGGTACAGGCTAGTCACCAATATGCTGGGTAGCAAATACCTCTGCAGAAGGATCTGTGGTTTTCAGTAAGAAGCAAGTTGACATAGGACAGCAGTGCCTTGCAGATGTATTGGCAAAAATGACCAGTAAGAAGAGAGGAGTGATTATTTTCTGTTCTCAACACAGAGAGCCCACATGTTGGATTCTCTTTCCTATTGTGGAGCCCCTGAAAAGGAGACATTAACAAATTCAGGCAAATTTAGTAGAGGACCAGTAATGTGACACAAGGAGTGGAATACACAGCTTAGAAGAAACAAAAGGACCTGGTGGTGATTAGTGTGAATGAACAAGGTGTAAGTGGTCTCTGTACTATTTGAGAACAAAATTGAGAGAAACTACAGTGAAGGTGAATTAAAATTTTTCTTAAAGGAGCACAAAGATCAGAAGTTGTAATTGGGGATCATCTAGTACAATGAAGAAAGTTCAGAGTGAGGTGGTCCGCCACTGGGAATGTTGCACAGTGAGCTGTGGGATATCTGGGAAATTTTCAAAAGCTGACTGAAGGCCTGAAGCAAAGTAATCTTGCTCTGAAGGCAACTGTGCTTTTAGAAGAGGTCAGAATAAAGCTTTTCAGTCCCTCCAGACTGAAATTTTTTCTGATTTTTCTGATAAATGAAATAATAGTTGTCTACAAATGTATGATACTTCCACTTGCCTATGACTAAAACATATGCTGCAGATGTTACACTTCAGTAAACTTTTAAAGGAAAGGAGGGTTAGAACTCATGGATTGCTGCTTCAAACACAGACCAGCGTCTAAATTAATTTTGGCAAAATCATATAGCTTGAATTCTTTGCTCTCCTCCTGAGATCTGGCAGAAACCTAGAAGCATGTGACAAAATGTTTGTGAATAAAGGGCTGCAGGACTTAAGTTTGATGGGAGTATTTTTTAATATTCATGCATTTACATGCCCGGTGGGATTATTTACTGGTTAAGAGATTTAAATATTAAGAGATTGTCACAAAACTGTCCTTACACCGCAGTGAGTAAAATGCCTTCTGCTGCTGTAAGTAGCTATATGTGTATAACATTGGTGGTTTTTTTTGTTAAACATTAGTAGAGGTCATTAGAGACAGATGAGAATTATTGCATGTTACTACATAAAATACAATAGGAGAAAGTGAGTGTCTTCATGTTATATCCCAGTCCTTAGTATGGTACTACATTTGTTATGACATAATACACCACAAGTGACATAAAATAAAGGAAACCCAGTCTCTGTTACTCTATTTTTACTGTTATGTTGACCTAGCAGATGCACTTCTAGACATTTGAAAATTCCAGGGGGAAATCCCTTTTTTTTATTATGGAAAGCATGTTGAAGTTTTTTTGAAATTTTTTTATACTTCAGAGATAGGGAAAGAGATTAATATCTTTTTTTTTTATTATTTTTTATATGGACACTAGGCCAAGGTATAAATTTTATTCAAGACAGCACACATATCAAAAAAGTTAGGTACTTGTATATGGTCTGGTATACACTCACAATAAAAGCATCTAGATAAAGAGTACTTACTGGAGCCATACCAGACATTTGCTTGTGAGGAATCTCACTGAAATAGCAGTGAGACTCTGTTGCACTTATAGTTAATAGTAGAGATAAATATTTAGCGGCAATAGAAATATTTATAAATAGAGCTGCAGTCATTGAAATGCATTCCAAATATTCCAGAACAAGGTGGAAATTGGTCTGCAGGATTAATGTCTTACACCTTCGGAAGGAGATGCCAGAAATACAAATGCCATCATGCATGCTGTTCACCTTTGGTACTGTTCAGCTCCCTTGCAATGATATTACTGAAGTCCTCTTACTACAGTGCTTTTTCTGCTTGCCTTTGAAACACAGTTATTTGAGGGAGAAAAATTAAGAGACAGATCCTTATAATCTCTAAGCTGTCGCAATATATGAATCAGTGAAAATGGTGCTTATGTCTGGTTTTCTTTTATGAGGGGAAAACGGTGGAAAAGAGAACAGTGGAGGCAATGTGCAATGTGATTTTGTCTGTTATGAACTGGACTAACTCTGTATCATAAGGAACATCATGGACTATCATGAAACAGGGACTAGGGGCACAGATTTGATCCATTAATGAAATGCCGTGTACTCAGTCCTCTGTGCTGGTGCAGGCTCCCATTGTAAACCACTATCTAAGGTGGGTCATAGGTGCCCTCCTTTTCTGAGTAGGATGTTGTTCCCAAACCACCTTATGAAGCCAATATTAAGAAGGTGGACAGACTCATTCCAAATGTTTTTCCTCTTTCAGATTGTTTTTGCATGCAGCTTTACTACTAGGACTCATAAGGATCACTGAGTCCAACCCCCATCCTGCTCAGGACAGCCCCAAAAATCACACCATGAGCCTGAGATTATTGTCCAAGCACCTCTTGAATTCTGCCAGGCTGTTGCTCTGACCACTTCACTGGGGAGCCTGTTCCTTCTGGGGAAGGAACATTTTCCAACCTAAACATCCCCAGAATAGCTTCATGCCACTTCCTCGGGTCATGTCACTTGTCACCAGAGAGGAGAGCAGTGCCTGCTCCTCTGCTTCCCCTTGTGAGGAATGTAAACTGCAATGAGGTCTCTCTCCTCCTCTCCTTCAGGCTGAACAGACCAAGTCACCTCAGCCACTTCTAATAAGGCTTTCTCAAGGGCCTTTATCATATTCATTGCTCTGCTTTGGACACTTTCTAATTGTTTTATGTCTTTTCTTTTATTGTCGCACCCAGAACTGCCCTAGAACTTAAGGTAAGGTCGCCCCAGTGCAGAGCAGTGGGACAATCCCCTCCCTTGCCTGGCTGATGCTGTCCCTGATGCCCCCAGGATACGGGTGGCCCTCCTGGCTACCAGGGCGCTGCTGACTCATGGTCAGCTTCCATATCCCTTTCCATGGTACTAGTCTCCAGCCTCTTGCACCATTTATTTGTGTAGAAGATTAAAGTTAAATAATTATTTCTTGTATTTTTCTTCAAATCTCTGTCACAGAGATTGATTTTGTCTAAAATAATCTAAAATCTCTGGGCTGTTTTTTTGCTCATGACAGGTTATTTTCTGGCTCTGCCTATCCCATCACAGATCAGTAATTTTACCGTTTATGTCACACAAATTTATAGTCCTACAAAAGTGGCCAAAAGAGCGAAATGCTTCCCAAAGGAAAAGCCTGAGGGCCATGTTGATTTCACACATTTAATTTGGCTGTCGCCTTCACTTTTTCCTCCCTCTCTCAACTGCCTTGGGATCCCAGGTTGACAATATATCACTTCTTAAATCAATGTGTCAAACAGAGTCTTTTAGCCAAACTGAGCATTTAAAATATGATGGTGCACTCTCTTCCATGTCTCTGGTTAATTCTGCAGCAGAATTTAGTTGTAATCTGCAAGCTTTCACATTTTTTGTGTAGCTTTGAATTTTGCATCTTGCATCAAATGCTGAGCTATGAATTGAAAGCGAGAATGTATGAGTTCCTTGTCAAGAAGAAGAAATATTTTCACAGAGAAAGTGTTAATGAACTTCATTAAGACATGGACCAAACATTATTTAATGGCTTGGCCGTCACAGCTGAGTAAACATCTTCCTACACATTTAATCCTTGAATTTAATCAATCAAGGATTTTTGAGCCTGTCAAAGTTTGACTTGTATTTTTATCTTACACTATCAGTATGTTAAATAATTGAAAGAAAATTTTATGCTTTTATAGCAACAGTTTGAAATAGCTTCTTGTTCCAGGCCTTAGGCTTGTTTAAGGAAGTGTCAGTGCTGAAAAGCATGGAATAAAATTTTTTCATCCACTCTTGCTGAATTTAACTGCAGATACAATTCTTTCCTAGTGAGGGGTGCATCAATTCTCACTGTACACACTTGTTTCACTTCTTTGAAGTATCAGTTTGTGATTTTTTCAAATGTATGGAATATCACTACTTTCATAGCTGATGCAGAATCAAAGTGGTGGTTATACAGGATTTTACAACAAATACACAAAGGAATAACAGAGAGTCACTGCTAGAACAGATACATGAAAATGAGATATGTATGTTTATAAAAATCTTTTCTTTACCCAAATGCTTTTTCAGCAGCAGCTATAATGGTAGTTAAAAATCTGTCCAGGATACTGTGATTTACTGACATATATAATAAAGTCTCTTGTTTGTATTTATTCTTATTATTTTTTCAGTGCTTTGTCATCCCAATAGAGAAAGAGAAGCCTTGGTACAAGGTAACAATATAAGATTTTGTAGATTCACATGCTACTAACAGGCCACAGGATTCTGTGAGGAATTACCCCCAGATTTATTATGTGAGCAGAACTAAGGGTTACTTAGGGAAGTTCTGTACTTTTTTTTTTTTTTTTTTTTTTTACTAGGGAATCTTAGATTTTACACTCGGATCAACTCTACTCACACTGCTATGGGGACTTCCATACTGCTAACCAGAAAATGTTGTTCCTTGGCTCTACCAAACTTATGATATGTTTATCCAGCACCTACCAAACTGCTTCAGCTAGAGGAAAAAAACCAAGAAGTTTAGAGGACACACTACATATGTCAAGTTATTATTGCTGTTCTTAATCAGTAAATTTTACTCAGGGTAAACATGTAATGGACCAAGTGTTTTCAAAGACTCACAAAAACCTGTTTAACAGGCAGAAGGGGATTGCAGAAAGTTGGGAGTGTACTATAAAGTAGAAAAATTAAGAAAGTGGTATCAAGTGAAATTGGCTTTACATTCATAGCATTAAAAAAGGTGGCCCTTTGCAGATTTCTTCATATCAGTCTTTCTGGACTGTAATGATTTGCTTTGTTCTGGTGAGAAGTGGAGTATCTTATATGAATTTGAGGGACTATGGATGAATATAACCCATGTGGTGTGTGACTCTATTGTGCTGCATATTGCTTTTGTCTGGCATTTGTCAGACCTGCTCATTTTCACAGAGAACAAGTGTTTTCTTAATCCATTAGAATTCAGGGCAATTTTCAAGGTTGGTTCTGAAGTTGCCATTAGCAAGTCTTGTTAAATGGATATCATAAACTGATAGATGCAGTCATCTAAAAAATTTTCCATTTAGACATTATAACAGTGCCTCCTGGTACTATGTAAATACATAATTTAAAAGCCTTTTTAGCTTCTCCAGCACCTGCAAGGGTATTGGCAGCTCACAGAAGATTATTCTGATCCATTCTTCTTAATTCTGACATTAGATTATTTATTCTATTTCATTGACTCTAAATTTGAAAGCAGAAAGAAGGTATCAGATGGAAGTTTTGTTTTTCACTCTTATGTTTCAGACACATTAATTTTGGTAACCTCTTTCTGAAGAAGTTCAGTCTAATGATATGTCTGCTGCTGAAAGCAAAAGATTTTGTTAGGTTTTAAGGTTTTTCTTTAATTTTGGGGATTTTTTTGTTTAGATTTTTTTATTTTAGTGTAAGTTTTCTTTCCCCACCCTTCTAGTTTACTGGAACAATGATGTTAACAGCCACAGTATGGATGGAACAAAATAAAAAGAAGATACTTCCTCACATTTATGAGGAAAAAAGTTTACTTATGCACTGGGATATAGTTACCGAAAAGAGACTTCATGGCTGATTGAACACTGGAGAGATAACCAATGATTAGCTTAAATATTGAACAGAAACCACTGAGATGGTAGTTTTGCCAATTAGTTCTTAGTGTCATGTGTTTTAATTTACTGAGTTGGCTGCATCTGTTATTAACTTAAGTTTTCATACTTTGGGATTTTTGTTTTAATTCAACACTAATTAAAAGTTAGTGATATTCATGGGCTGTGCTCTGTTTAGGGTCAGAAGCAAGACTAGTTGAATAAGAAATTAATATTCAGGCAATAAAACATGTGGCCAAAATGAACAGTTTTGATATGAAATGAGATGATTAATGTAGATGACTGCATGGGCAATTTAAAGCTTTAGTGAAATATATCTTTTGGCTTTGAAATTTAATTAATCCTAGCTCATTGCAGAGTGCTATGCACTGTTCAAGCATATGCAGCATTTATAATCATTCTGATTCTCAGCACTGCCATGGAAGTGCATTTCAAATTGCAAAGTCACAGCAATTTCTACCATGACAGGGTCAATTCAGAGATGGACAAAGAGTGCATTGAATTTAACATCTAAATCTGAGAGCAGAAAAATCCAGAGGAACCTCCACAGTTGCAGCAGGATAAAACAGGAATTAGGAGGGCTAGGACAGCTTAACTAGGTGTGTTTTATCCAAAGCTTGTCTGTTAGGATTTTCTCGCTAGTGCTGGAGGGAATTGTTGGATCAAAGGAAAAGATAATGTGAAAATAATATGTTCGATGATAGCACCTAGGGAATCTGTCAACAACTTCATGTCATCACCTGGGATTACCTGAGATTATGTTAATTTCTGTACTCTAGATTGCATATACAATATGCTACCATCTTGTAAAATGTTGTTTATATGGGAAGAAAAATACCATGTAGTGGTTGGTTTTTACAGTTCCATGTTGTTAAATTTGAATGCTGATTGTCTATTTGTGTTGGAAGTAGCAAGGAAAGAGTGCTTCAGTCTTTTTTTTTTTTTTTTTGTAAATATAATGCATTGTTGATTTATCTAGCCAACTAATAGCTGTAGGAAATAGCAGTATGCTGCTGTTAGCTGAAATAAAGACTGTCAGTATCCAGTCTGTAAATTATTCCAATGAAGAAATGGAATAACTCTGATCAATTTTTTATTCTGGTAAATCTGTTATGGAATAAATAAAAATTATGGTAGCATCTGGCAGGTGATAATTTTTTTAAAGACTTAAGTTATTGACATGGTAACGTTTTAAAAGTAGAATTGATGATGACAATGTACTGCTGCCTTATCAGAAAATGCAGCTGTGAAGGAAATTCCTCATCCTAGCAAGTAATCTAATACCTGTCACAATCCGGCAGCTACTGATCTTCCCCTATTAATTTATTAATTTATCTGATTTGAATATGAGGATAAGCAGAAGCAGTTATTCCTTTTATTTTATTACAGTGTTTGAATTAAAATAATATATGAGTACACAAAAACATGTGTTACTAATGAAATAATACTCTGAAACTGAGTATTGTTTCATTGGTAAAAAAAAGTATCAACACACATGCTGGTGTAAATTTTAGATATCCTGTAAGGTGAATGTCACTGTAAGGGAAGTTAATAGCAAGAAAATACTCATAATGAAAAGGTCTAATCTATATCACCATGATCTACACTAAATATGTAAAACATATCTCATTAGCCCAAGGAGAAGAAAGAAGGCAGCAAAATGCCAATTTTTTTTGTGATATAGTTAAATTGAGCCTTATGCCACAAGCCCTGAAGGTTGTAAATCTCACAACTCAGGTACAGGGAACAAATCAAAATTGAGCGTATTAGGGATATAAATATAATATGAGGATGCCACATGGAACCCAAAAAACCCCATTAATAACTGATTTAAATTTGTGTGAATGATTGTTGTGAACCCATTGATTTTCAGATGGACAGTATTTCTGTTACAGGACTACAAAAGTTTTGATCAAACCTTTCCAAAAATGAGTTTTCATCTTAGTGATTTCCCTCAGGATGGATGCACATTGGAGTAGATTTCTGACTTGGAAAGACATACAAGTTGCATTCCTGGGGAAAAAAAAGAAGTGATTTTGGTTGTTTTGGTTTTGCTATTGGGTTTTGGTGTTTATTTGTTTGTTTGGGGTTTTTTGTTTTGTTGTTTGTTTGGTTGGTTGGTTTGGAGTGTTTTTTGTTTGGTTTTGGTTTTTGTGGGTTTTTTGTTGGGTTGTTGTTTTTTGTTTTGTTTTATTTTGTTTTCTTTATTTAAAGGAGAGGACAGAACAGAACAGTTCTCACTTCTCCTCTCCTTCCAAGAGAAAGAAAATCTTAGCTCATCTTTGTCCTTTTGACTTTTGGAAGAGCAAGATGATCAGTTTGGGTAGCCATGCCATCAGGTGATTTTTGCTTAAGTCTCAGTGTTAAATCAAGACAAATAAATTGTAGATATTTGTCAGTCTAAAATTCTGGTGACATAAAGATATGTATTGTCAAATTTTGTCTTGCATTAATTTCTTTCTGCTTTCTAAATATGCCAGAAGTCTTATCCACTTATTTTCAGTTGTTTTCCAACTATCTTAGAGGCTTCTATATTGCCTTCTATATCTACTTCCCTTTTTGAGTTAAGTTATCTGGAAAATTTGGACCTGAGTCTTTTGAAAAGGAAAAGATATGGAAGAATCTCCCAGTTTTGTGTTCTTTTTGATTTCCATTTAATGTTTTTTACTTTTTTTAGGCTGTATAATTTGTTTTGCATTTGTGAGACTTCTCTTTAGAATTATAGTATAGACTACCTCACAACAATTTTTCTTTTACTAAATTGTTCATTAAATAATGTCCGTCATAATATTACAAACCTATATTTTTAAATTGTTTGTACCACTGATAATGTTTTTTTCTCATTATCTTTAAGATCATAAAGAGGTTATCATGACAAACTGTTGAGTTACTTGCTTTTTTCCTGTCTATGTTGGTCAGCTGAGTATGATATTGCTTTTGCTTGTATTTGCATTAAGGTCCATTTTCTTGATTTTTATGGGTGAAATCCTGTATTACCGTTCACCAGTATTGTTTGTGAACAGGATCATTTTATATGAACACCAGATAGACTTAATTTGATTTTTATTTTTATGGAATTTCTGGGTTGGTATTCGACTTAATGCCATCAGATGTTTTGTAGGCATATTTGAAAGTGGTTCTTGGGTTTGGTGGCATTTTCTTTTGTTGTTTCTCTGTTTGTTTGAGTTGCTAGGGGTTTTTTCCTACTGATGGAGCAGAAGGGCTATTTCTTGTACTGTTTTAAATTTATTACAGTGAGCTATGAATTGTATGAGATGCATTTTTAGTAGCGTGTACATCAGAGGATTTCTGTGAGCTGTTTTCTTATGTAAATACTAAAGAGACAGGATTTTATAAATAAATAAATTAATTTAAAAATACGTTTTAGGTTGAAACAATATTTTTTAGGCTTCTTCCCTTCATGAAAACACTAATGTTTCTGTATTGATCTATGTGTTTATGAAGAGATGAGTCTTTTTCCAGTAGTCTCACTGGAAATTAGTCCTTTCCTTTTTCTTAAAATTTATACCTTTCTTTCGCTATTATGGAGATAAAGTTGTCCTTTTTTATTGACTGTGAAGTAAAATATCCAGAATGTCTTTTGAGCTAAGCAGCTAAAAATACATGCAAAAGCAAAATGGTCTGTCATGCAAAGGCTTGTCACTTTGGAATTATTACTATTAGAGAACTAAGCACAGAGGTTACTCAGCTGCAAGTCACACTTGAAGGCCCAAGAATCACTGCAGCATGAGAGGTGCTGTAAAGTCTTCTATATTGAGGATGGGGAGTTTCAGCATTCATTTTAAAATAGCTTTATACCTTTCATGTATTAAAACAGATAAACCAAATTACCCCGATTTCTAAAAATAATCCTGAAAGTACAAGTGAAACTTGATTGTTTGTAAATGAATTGTAAGCCAAAGAGCAAAAATCTGCAAAACAAGAGTGTAATTAGGCATGTGCACTAAAGAGTATGAAATGTCATATTGAAGCCTGTTTGCAGTTGTCTTGAAAGGGAAAGCAGGAGGAGTGGATTAGTCTGAAAAGTGGCAATAGAGAAAGAGCCTGACATGCTGTGGCATTTGGGGGATTTGCATACATTGCATATTATTAGGTAAGAGAAGTCATTTAACATCTGAAGTTAAGACACAAAATTATTACTGTGAGAAACAGCTAGCATTTAGATGAAGGAAATCCAATGCTTGAGAAGTCTGGAACTTGCAAAGACTCATGCAAAAGTTTAGTTTTAGTAAATATGGTGTCTATCTCTTGTGCTTGTTGGAAAACAGTATCAGCTGTTTCAGGTGGCTGAACAATTTGTGTTTTACTTTAAACACTTAGATCCACATGGTAAAGATTTATCATTCTGTGTCTATATCACTTGTTGTTTCACCACTATAAGGACTCCTCAGAGAAAAGAAGAAAGAGTTATTACAGAGAAATACTAGTTTGAGGCAGTTCTTTATGTATGAGTATTGCAGCCATGGTACATCTGAGGGGATGAATAGCATAATATCAAAAATAAAAAGTGACAATTGAATGTACTGAATACACAGAAGGTTTTAGACATCCAAAGACAGAGGCTGTAAAAAATGAGTTCTTTTGTCAGCTTTATTATATTTATTGTCTTAATGGATAAGTATTCACCTTAATTACTTCCCATTGCAAACACTTAATTAGAAGTTTATTTGGCAGTTGCTGCACAGATTGCTACTATTTTTCAAGTCTTTTCTGATCGAAGAAACTATTACTAGATCAGCAGAAGCTGCTCAAAAAGGGAGTACCACCCTCAGCATCACATGCTAGGTTGTCATCTATATGCATATATGTACACTCTTACAAGTATTGTTTTGGTGATTAGTCTTAAAAGGCAATGAGAAAAGGGAGCAAGGTCTGACCAAGAACATGGTATTTAATTTTTACATATATTAACTTATGCAAAATGTATTGTGTGAGTTATGGAAGGCGTACAAAAGTTTTAGTGTTATCCATAAGAGATTTAAGTCCTGACCAGTGGCATAACATAATAAACAAGAACTACAAAGGCTGGAAAGGAAATGCTCATGATAATCTGATGACAATGAAATTATCATTTTATCTCATTGGTTGCTTGCATTTGTTAGGTAGTTGTTCAGCTGTTTTAGCTGTCCGTAGTGAGAATTCACCTTCGTCATTTGTCACTTTTATGACTTATTGTGAATATTGCTGCAGAGTAAAAGGATCTTAAGGAAAAATTTGGAAGCTGAGAGGAAGGGCACTTCCTTTACATCATGCAGGCAGGGTTTAAACTAGAGTTTCCAGGGAGGAGAACCTCAATCTATCCCACTGCTTACATTTTAATGCTAGTACCAACAAGAGATGCCCAGACCCTGGAGAATGTTTAGAATTCAACAGGTTAAGATAAGGAAGAAGTTCTTCATTATGAAGGTAATCAGTCACTGGGACAGATCTTACAGAGAAGCTAAGAATGCACCATCCCTAGAAGTTTTCAAGGCCAGGGTGGATGGGGGTCTGAAAAACTTGGTCTAGTGAGGAGTGTCCCTGCCCATGGCAGGGGGGCTGGAAATAGATGGTCTTTAATGTCTCTTCCAACACAAACCAGTCTATGATTCTTTGATTCTCTTACAATAAAGAGAGACAGAAAATACGAAATAAAAGTAAGATAGGAAAATGCACCGAAACGTATTATTGGTAGCTGCAGTAGGTTCAGGGTGGAAGGGTTACAGATCTTTGGTCAAGGAGAGGATTTGTGCAAAGACTGAAAGGCAATTAGGAAAGAATTCAAAGTTAATGGGAAAGAATAAGATAATGCTGCAGCTCAGAGAGCAGGTTATTTATAGCAGTTTATTGACAGGATGAGAATATTATTTTTAGCAGCATCTTTTGAATGCTCTTTGGGAGAATTACATCAGTGTAAGAGTCTAAAACACAGTACAATGACCAAAGGATTTGTCATCTAAAAGAAAGGTTAATGTTTTTAAACTCAAGGCTTGGAAACATTTTTCTTTCATCGTTCAAAGTGTTTTAATACTTTTGTGCATCACAAGGAATGTAAATTGGTAAAATTAGGATTATTTGCATAGAAATATTTCAAAGTTATCTATATAAAGAAATAAAAGACTATTTGATTTGTCTTCTGTATTTCTTATATTAGAGTGTTGACTAGGAAGGCCCCAGAAAATAATGTAATGAATTTCACTGTAAGAATAAAAATTAACTGTTTTTTTCCCTTTTTGAAATCTGTCTGCTGGCAATGCAGCTTTTTTACTATCTTTGTTACATTCTTCCCACTGCTATTTACAAGCAAGCAGCAGATCTGCTGGATGGAGTTTCCAAACTGCTATGAGCAGCGATCCACCTGCAGCATGGTACAATAACCTTGACCACAGGAGAGACCTTAAAGCAGTTGAATGAATATGCGAAGTCACCCATCAATCTTTGTCTCTTTAGGATGAGAAAATACATTAAATACACAAATGCCATGTGCATTTACAGGAGAATCTCAACTAGTGGAATAAAATTTCTGATCCAAATGAAAAACTACCCAATAAATGTCTGCTCCTAAACACCTCTGAACCAAAACAGGATACTGTAGTGTCTGTGTCCTTCCTGGGCTAAAGAAAGCAAACAAAGATGTCTTAGTAATTCTGCAAATTCTGGATTTACCCACATTATCATCTGTTTTCTTTGATGAAAGTCTAAGAACTCAGCAACATCTAGAAAATATCTATCGAAAAAAGTTATTTTTAGAAGACACTTAACTTGCTCTTGTGGAGTTTGTTGCTTTTGCAATTCTCCTGTGATGAGCAGCATTAGATCTGTTATCTTGTCCTGAGGTTGGATGTGGCTCTGAGAAATCTGATTTAGTGGAATAAATCCCTTCTCATGACAGGGGATTGGAATTTAAGGTGGCCTTTAAGGCCCCTTCCCTCTCAAACCACATTATGATTCTGATTCTATAATCATGTTAATATACATTTAACATAATGTGTATCCTATTTTTAAAATATCCTATTTTAAATTATATCTCATAAGGAAAGAGCAGTGGAAACTACTTGTACAAAACATGAGAGGAACAGGGACAATTTAGGGTGTATAACACCCTGAAGATGTCAGCCCTTCAGAAGTTATCATCTGTAATTCCAAGCATGGAAATACAGATGAGTAAACTATATCCTGATACGCATTCAACCAAGCCCAGGCATCTAAATGTTTTTTTTCAGCTTTCTTTACCATCCAACTATCTTCTGCAAGGGAGAGGTGATTCTTTTGGAGGCCAGAATTTCACAGCAATTAGAGTCCAGCAGAGATACTGGAGAACTTGTCCAGTCTTGAGACTAACCACAAGGAGACATATAACAAGGATTTGTAGTATTTTAATTGCTTCTAGCACCTTTGTAATTAATTCCTGCTCTGAAGAAGATGTAGAAGATGGTAACAATATGCAGGATATATAAAACCTAACCTGGAACATCTAATTTCAATAAGAAATTAGATGGAAAAAGAATTCCATGTATTGAACAAGATACAATATTAATGGTTCTGTTGAATTCTGGGGAATTACTTTTACCCTCTGACAGTCTGCTCAGTGTGTTGTATATCTTTCTCCACCAGGGATTTGGAATGGAAATTTTGTACAGTGTGCGAAGATGTGGTCAGTCAAAGTGTTAAATATTTCAGCTTATCTTTCCATAAAAAAGGACATGTGGAAAACAGAATTTATGCTAAAAAAAATCACTCCAGTATTATTTTTTTCTGTGTCATTTTAATAATTGTAGCTAAATTGTAATGTATCTGTTCAAAACTATTGGGAGGGATGAACAAAAAATCCCAAAACAACAAATCAAGAACATTACAGTGCTTTTGCTTTGAAAGGACGTTACCTTTTTAAATAAAGAAATACACAGAGTAGGAGAGAGAAAAATTGAACAAGATGGATGTCTTTGATTCCATAGATCTCAGGTGGAAAGTGTTTGTTTTATAATCAACTTTCTTTAGATTTAGCACATATTACTCCCAGTCATTCCAGTGTTTAATCCCCTGCAGCACTGCTCATGAGTGATGTTCAGAAAAATTGAATCCATGGAGGAAGTTATAATTTTTTGCAATATTTAACATGAATTCATTTTAATTCTGAAGAGATAGTGTCATTTTCTCCTCCTATTCAGACTATAATTGCCTGCATGTTTATTGTTTTAGCTAGAGGCATCTTGTTTAATAGTTATATTATGCTTCAGTTTAATATTTATATTAAGTGTGTCTCATAAAAGATGACAAAGACAGTAGAAAAACTTTTCTCTCTACGTACATTTGCAAAACTGTGCATATAATTTCTATTCAGCGAGAAAGGATAAAATCATCTGTTTACTATTCTTTTTGTAAATAGAAAAGGTTAACTGATTTTGGGGGGTTCAATTTTGGTCAATTATGTAGCTCACAAAACATCTCTTTTTTGTATTTTTGTGTATTACAGGTAGCATAGTGTACCTTGGGATGATGGTGGGGGCATTCTTCTGGGGAGGCTTGGCAGACAAGGTGGGAAGGAGACAATCACTCATCATATGCATGTCTGTCAATGGATTCTTTGCCTTCCTCTCATCATTTGTCCAGGGCTATGGCTTCTTCCTCTTCTGTCGCTTATTTTCTGGATTTGGGTAAGCTCCTCTAGTTTTGTTCGTTTTCAAAATTCTGTGTGTTAATAAAACTTTTCTGTTTGCATAAGCACATTATTTAATGTAGAAATGCAGTCTGTGTCAGTGGTGGGAGAATTAAACAAGGTAGTTACTACACTCCTAAATAACAAACTGAAGGGGAAGAAAAATTTGGGGGAAAGACACAGACTGATAACTGTGAGACTGAATTTGTTCTTATATTGTAATAGATTTGTTTTGTGAACTTGATCAACTCTTTTATGCCTCAGTTTCTTTATGTATCTTGTTCAGTCATCAAAATAACACTCTCCTCACAGGTGTGAGATTTTGGTAATATTTGTAAAGTTTCTAATGTATTTGTGTGCACAATATTGTTTGCATCCAGTACAGCGAGATAGGAAAATTTAAAACAGGGTCCTAAACTGTGCCAAATATTGTTTTTCTCTCTGAAAGAATGGTGTTTATGGGCCTGTGTTTTCTTTTCAGTTAAATAACTTCTCAGAGATTAAGTTTATAATTTTAAACTCTTATGAGCAGAGATGAAGATACATAAGTAAATTACCTTTACTGCACCCTTGGATAAACAAGAGCTCTCTCCTGCAGAGTGCTTAGTTTAGCACTTCTGGTCATTGCTCGATTCAGATTAGGGCTCCTAATTACAGCTCCAGTTCAGACCTCTATCATTCTTTAGTATGCTGAATAGCAGAATCTATCTCTCCCTGTGTGAGAGCACAGCAGCTGTGCTGTAAAGTCATGCACATGAACTCCACTGCTTGTATGGTTTGTTTGCTTTATGTTATGTAGCCATGGTTCAGCAACACAGTTGTGTGATATTTGTGTTTTTAGAAATCCTTTGAACTGGCCTGAAGTAGGCTAGGGTTAGACACGAATACCAAAAAGAAATTACCATACCACTCTGTACTTTTAAACTGTTTTAAGAAAAGGAATGGAAAGGCAAGAGGAGAAAGAAATTTATGAGGAGTTCTCTAGCTAAAAGAATTTTCTTAGCCTGTCACCAGATGTCAGATATGACTTTATTAGACTACAGGAGGAAATGGCAATATTCTAATTACTAAAAACCTCAAATCCCATAGAAAACAAAATTTTAAAAATCCCATATCATAAATCACCTTCAGTTGCAGGAGCTGTTTTTTCACTCCATGGAGAAACACTACAGATCACGTTTCATGACACTTTCATTCTTCAATGATCCTGATGAAGTTGAGAATCTTGTTGCATTACTGCTTAGCCTGGCCAATTCCCTGGGGCAGCTCTTATGCTACAAAATAGACAGATCTGACTTTCACCCAAACTGTCCCTTTTGGGACATACTGCAAAATATGTATTTATTATGTCTCATGAAAAACTTGCCTGCACCATTTCCTCCTCACCTGCCCAGAAGCTCTTACAGTAAGAGTCAGTGCCTGTGGCTTTCCTTGTGATACTTATATGTCCTTGACTGGGAACCGTGTTCCTTTGTGTACCCGGCTTTTGATTAATTTGAAGAAGCAGGCTCTTTGTATCTGTATCCTATACTTTAGTGTGGGCCCACACTCTGTTCAAAGTCCTCCTACCTCATCTTTAAGAGCAACATGACTAGATCATAGGTAATTTGTCACCATGTACTATATTTTGAATGGACTCTCCAAAACAAAACAAACCCCAAACCAATCAAACAACTACAACACAAAAGACAGTGTGAACTGCAGAATCATTCCTCATAGCAATTACTGCAGAGAGAGGTTCATGACTGCCTCAGATTTTCTGTTTTCTTAAAAGATATGACTTTTCTCCTGAATAATCCCCTTCAGTTGATATCATAGTTGCAGTGTGAAAGGCATGAGGTTTCTAGAAAAATATACATACCCTCAAGATGAGGAAAAGTTCATCTTGATGGGTATTTCCTCTTTTCCAGTCAATGGATGCCTCACCAAACTGCCACAATTTCTCAAAAATGGAGGATAGTGGCTTGGAAACTTCACCTTCCAGTTCCCTCAGGACCCACCACTGTATGTTATCAAGTTCCATCAGCTTGTGCACCTTCACGCAACATAGATGTTCTCAAACCTGATCTTCTCCTACAGAGAGATGTCATTTTTCCAGTTTCCCGGCCTTGCCTTCTGCAGCTGATGTGGCGTGTGGGTGGAGCTCTTTGCAACGAAGAGAAAAAAAAAGTTGTTGAGTGCCTCACACTTCCACATATCGAGGCAACCAGGTCTTTGGTTTCGATCTGGAAAAGCCACACATTTTCCCTAGTCTTGCTTTTCTTGATGACATTCCACTGTGCCTCTGTTTTCAAGAGAGGATGCTTTGTTCCAGTAATTTTGTGTGATTCAAAGAGCCCAACTATGGAATTAGAATGATTTTAAGGAAATAACTGTATTACATATTTTAAAGGCAAAATAGTATTGTTACACAGATTGGAGAGAAGTAGGAGTTTCCTGAAGGGACAGAGAGTTATCTCAACAATTTCTTCTAATTAAAGATCACTGAAATACTAAGTATTCAAATTATATAAAATCATTTAGGTGTATAGAGTTTAAACAGCTCTGTTATATCCTAGATAATAAAAACAAAAAGGTTAAGAAGTGTGAAAAATAAAACCAATATCTGATAGATTTTATTTCTTTAAAAAATGTTATAAAATATATCCTTCTCATAATTGCTTGCAGTGAAATTGTGTTTCTAGAAGTAAAATGCTCAGGGAAAAAAAATACTCCTTGAAATACTTTTCCCCCCCATTTTTAATCTGAAAAAAATCTAGGATTAGTAAAACTTCTGCAGGGAAAAAAAATGCTATTTTGAATTCAAAACTGTGTAAAGAATTTAAAGATATTGCTGCATAAAGAGTATTGAGACATACAAAATTCTGAAAGGTAAACTTGAGTGAGAGAAAAGGATGAAGAAATGTTAGAAAGTCTGCAAAACCATTTTCTTTTCCAGAAAATAGTATCAGAACTCTCGTTCTTCCATTGATCAACTGAAAATCAAAACTCAAAAGGAAACTGAATCCAAAAGTCTGAGAAATGTCTAGGAGGGCTTTAGACATGGTTTCCTACAAAGTGAAAAGATCTAGAAAAGAAACTGTGAGTTGTATTCATCATTAGCCATTGGAGGAAGGTGCAGAGGTTTATCATCAAAAAGCACCTTGTTGTATCTATCTAAAAATGTCAAAGGACTATGTTTCTCTGATACAGAACATGACTCACAATATAGCTGTTAACTTTGATGAAGCTGGAGCTGTGTCTGTTCAACACTACCACTGTGAAATATTATTCTCAGCTTCAGAATTTTATCCAATTCCTAAAAAACATTAATCTATTTGTTTAATATTTTTGAAATTTATAATTTTAGATGCAATTTTTTAAAATACGACAACTAAATTTATAATAAAGTGATTAAAGCTGCACTACAGATTTGTCTTTGAGTAAATTTCATTTTGGCTGCTTTGATATATGCAGAGATTATATAATTTGGGGGAAAAATTCATTCTTATCCAGCCCAAATATTACTTCTAAAGAAATCAAAGTTTTCATTCAGTGAAAACAGCTGAAATAAATATCCTAAGGTGAACTAAAATTTAGAAGTTTTTTCAGACAACTTCATATGTTTGCTCCTGTAGAAAGTTCTTCTTTCTTCTAAGCAAAATAAAAAATGCTAAATAAAAATGTCCTATTTTTAAAACACCCTTTATTTCCAGAAGGCTAAGATTTCTTTCAACTTGCCAGAATTGCCAGTTTGGGCAAATTTCTTCTCCAGGCCCACAGAAATATTAGGAAATACAGGTTAGATGCTTTTAACTGATGTAGCTAAAAGCTATTAAGAAACTTTTCCCCTACCTGCTATCCCTTGTGAATAAAAGTAATTCTCAAGATGTATTAATATAACATTCCTTCAGCAGATGACTTTAGACTATACTACATTGAATCTGAGACTTACCTTCAGACAGCTTTCTTCATCCTTCCTTAGACAGTCTCTAAACCTTCCTACAGTACTTCTACATTATTGGGATCTATCACAGAGGGCTGGTGTCATTATGGTAGAATAAAACTTGTAATTCAGATATTTTCTCAAATTCTTCACATTTTCATGGGGAATCAAAAGTTAGCAAAAGTTCAAAACTGTGAATGTAGCTTCTTGTAACTTGCAGTTTTGAGGGGTTGTCTGTGTAAGTCCACACATGCTGACTTTTACCAGCAGTTTTGTATATTATGTCTAGAGAAAGAAACACTTGGAGTTGTATATCCACCACTTAGAGACTATGAGTTGAAAGGTATGCAAGCAGTCTATACACTTAACAACTGCAAAAATGTTCCAACAGAGATGGAAACAAGACAAGATGGTTGACCTACATAAGGAAGTCCTTCAGGAACTTCAGATCTGGACCAACAGTCAGCTTTTTAAATTTTATATCATCAATATTTATTATTGTGTTGTATTTATCTTTTACCTCCTCATATCCACTTGTTCCACTTGTTTTTCATGAAGCACCTTGCTTTTTCTCACTCTCAAAAGGTTGCAATCTTCTGCCTCTCATTGCTTTCCAGCATCCAGCTGTCACCTACCCAGGACTATCAGTGTTTTTACAGTGTGAGCTAATGAATAGCTCTGCAGGTGACTGGCTTCAAAACTGATAGGCTCTGCCAAAAGGGATATGTTTCTCAGTGAAGCCAAGGAAGCAGTTGGCAAGGTCTGAGCTTCATAAATAGCTTTGATTCAGTCCTTGAATGAATCAAGCTTCAGATATGGGTAAAAGTTGATTAATCTGAACCTTAGAGAGAAGTGTTCTTCCCTAAACCTTTTCTTCCCTTCCCTAAGAGAAGAAGACAGTATTCATATGAGGAAAGGAAAATTATACAAAAAGGAGAAAAAGACTAGACAAGGGTAAATAAAGAGAGACTACATGGCAGAACGTAGATCAAAAGAAAAATTTTAGAATAATAGAATTATTTAGGTTGAAAAGGATCTGTAAAATTATTGCGCTGAATCAGGAACCTGATACTGCCAAGTCCACCACTATGCCTTATTTCTAAGCTAGTCATCTACACATACTTTAAAACCCTCCAGGGACGGACATTCCACATTTCCCTGAGCAGCCTGTTACAATGTTTTGCAATCTTTTCCATGAAGGAATTTTTCCTACCATGCAATTCCTCTGGCACAGCCTGAGGCTGTTCCCTCTCATGCTATTGTTTGTTACTAGGAAAAGGAGAGACCAACCTGTCTGCACCTATTTTCAGGTGGTTGTATGGAGTGATAAGGGTTTTTTCTTATTTTCTCCAGCCTACAGACCTTCAGCCACTTCTCTTAGGACTTTTGATCCAAATGTTTTGCCAGCTTTGTTGCCCTCTCTGAACGTGATCCAGCATCAAAATTACCTTCCTGCAGTGAGGGGCCAAAAACCAAACACAGAATTTGAGGTATGGCCTCACCAGTGCCCAGTTCAGGGAGACAATCCCTGCCCTGCTCCTGCTGGCCACACCACTGCTGATCCAGGCCAGGATGCCATTGGCCTTCTTGGCCACCTGGGCACACCCTGGCTCATGTTCAGTCACTGTCACCAGCAGCCCCAGGTGTTTTCCCTGTGGGCAGCTTTGCAGCCCCTCTGCCCCAGCCTGTGGCACTGCCTGGGGCTGTTGTGACTCAAGGGCAGCACCCAGCACTGGCCTTGGCCCATGATCCAGCCCATCCAGATCCCTCTGCAGAGCCTTCCTGCCCTCCAGCAAATCAGCACTCCCACCCAGCTTGGTGTCACTTGCAAACTGCCTGAGGGTGCACTCGATCCCCCTGTCCAGGTCACTAATTTAGGCACTAATCAGAACTGGCCCCAGTACCGAGCCCTGGGGAACAGCGCTGCAGGATGTAACTCTGTTCACTGCTGCCTTCTAGGCCCAGCCATCCTGTCTGTTTTTTACCCCTTGAACAGTGCAGCTGTCCAAGTCACGGGCTGCCAGTTTCTCCACAACTATACGTTGGGAGATGGTGTCAAAGTCCTCACTAGTCCAGCTGGGCAACATCCACAATCTTTCCTCATCCTCAAAGTAGGTAAGCCTATATTAGAGCGAGATCAAGCAGGGCCTGCTGGCTGGGCCTGATCCCCTGGTCCCCTCCTAATATGTGCCATGTGATGGTCCAGGCTGATCCGCTCCATGGCCTTCCTGGGCACCACAGTCAGGCCTGTAGTTTCCAAGATCCTTCTTCCAAGCCTCCTTGTCGATAAGCATCATGTATCCCAACCTCCAGTCAACTGACACCTCCCCAATTAGCCAGGACTGCTGGTAAATGATGGAAAGTGACTCAGTCAGCACCAGTACGCCTAGGACCATTAGGTGGATCCTATCCAGGCCCACACACTTGAGCATGTCTAAGTGCTGTAGTGGGTCACTGGACATTTCCCTTTGGATTATGTGAGCTTCATTCTGCTTCTTCTCTCTGTCTTACAGATCAGGAGGCTGGGTACCCTGAGAACAACCTATTAAAAACTATTAAAAACTGAGACAAAGAAGACCCCAATCTGTTCTTCACCCTTTGTCACTGTGTTTCTCTCTTAATGTAAAAAAGGCTGGATATTGTCCTTAGCCCACCTTCATTGTTAATATATTTATTGAAACATTTTATGCCTTTTACAGCAGTAGATATATTAAGTTCCATTTGGGCTTTGGCCCTTCATATTTTCTCCCTGCATAATCTCATGACATCTCTATACTCTTCCTGAGTGGCCTGTCTAGTCTTTCAAAGATCATAAACTCTCTTGTTTTTCCTGGAGTTTGGCTCTCTGTTCAGACTGGTCTTCTTCCCTGCCGGTGTTACTTTCAGCAGGTGGCGACAGCCCGGTCCTGCACTTCTAGGATTTCTTTCCTGAAGAATGTCCAGTGTTTCTGGGCTCATTTGCCCACCACAACTGCCTCCTAAAGGACTTTCTCAACTAGGCTCCTAAACTGGCCCAAGTCTGCTCTCCACAAGTTCAAGGTACATGTTCTCCTTGCCACTCTTCCTTTCTTCTCCCACAATGAAAAGCTCTGACATTTTGTGACCACAGTGGTCCAGGGAGCCTCCAACCATTACATCACATCACCCACCAGTCCTTCTCAATTCACAAATAACACTTCCAGCAGGGTGCCCTCCCTTGTTGACATCCTATTCAGCTGAGTCAGGGCATTATCATCCACACACTCCAGAAAACTCCTGGACTGGCTTCTCTCCACTCTGTCGCTTTTCCAGCAAGCCCTGGTAATTGAAATCCCCCACAAGAACAATGGCCAGTGATTCTGAGAGCTCTCCCAGCTGCTTCTAGACTATTTCTCCTGCCTTTTCTTCCTGGTTTGGTGACCTATAGCAGACACCCACCACGGTGTTTGTCTTTCAAGAAAAATGTTGAAAAGAAGACTGAAAAAGAAGAAGAAAATCTACAAAAGACAGAATTGATTAACAGTGATGACACTGCCCACTTGTGCTCCTGCAAGAATACTTCTTTATTATTCATAGTCCAAAGAAACACTTGTATTTAAAAGATACAATGATCAGCCGTGCTTAGTCTTTAGTGTGATGCAGTTTTCTAGGGCTTTATCCAGCAGTTCTCAAGGAAAAGGTCAATCTATTTGGTCACCCTTAGATATTTTGCCAGTCTATGGCAGTTCTGAAAGGAAAACGACAGAGATAGTTTTCAGTGAGACTTGTGGTAGTGGGGTAGAAAACAGTTAAGAATAACTGTTATATGCAATTGGATGGAAGGATAATTGGTGATGGGCTGTTTAAAAATCTCTGAATCTGTGTTTTGAGCTCTATCACTTTTTAACAAATAGGAAATAACAAGGTGACAACTTGCAAATGACGTCTCACACAAACACTATCTATTTTTAGTTTGGATGTTGTTCAAGTTTGAAAGAGAGGACAAGGTATTTCAAAAGAACACCATCCTACCTTGTATATTTAGTATTCTGTAAGGACTTTTTGTCCTAATTATCTCTATTCCTTGTATGCCTTTGCATTTCAAGCCCCTTTGGCTAGTGAATCTGCAAATAAACAATAGCTTCTATCTGAAGCCAGAGGTTTCTGAATGCCCCACAGACGTGTTTTCATCCCAGCTGTCACACTGTGCAGTTGCCAAAATCTGTTGTGACAAATCACAGCTCTGAAGGTAGATTAGCAGACATTTATCATCTTTGTTTGTAACAAAGGAAATGCAAATGTATCTTATCTTATTGTTTGTTTCACTGAATCCCACTCTCCTAAGGTGCATCACTTAAATCTCCTTTCGGTTTCACCTTTCTCTCAATTTCACAGAATAAACATGAACTGAAAGTGTACATAAGTACATAAATATGCATTCCCTCTTGCTCTGCCTACTTGTGGTGGGGTTTATTACATAAGATGTAGAATAACTGAAAAGATCAATATTTATCATTCTTTTGATTGACATTTATGTTATTCTCCCACATATAAACAATACGTGTAGTTGCAAAAGGTTCCTGCTATTTCTTCAGTGTAGTTCTTGCATATATCCTTACAAATTTATAAAAAAAAAAAAAAAAAAGAAGCAAGGCTGAAAGCATGCATCCTTTTGTTCCAGGTGAAAAGTCTGATCCTTATTGAGTAAGAGCATTTATTTCATGACCTTGGGCCAAGCTCAATGAAGTTTTGCCTCCTGTTGGTATTAGATTGTGCCTCGTTACAGAATGTGTTACTCAGGAAACAGGTATCACCTATGATCATCATCCCAGAGGCATAAATCAGTGGGGTTTTTAATCTTTTAAAAAATGTTCAGACTCCACACAATTTATCTGTGAAGATATAAAAGAAGTACTTTACTTTTTGTACATACTAACAAGATACATACTTTTGCTGACCCTAAGGAAGTAGTGCATGGACTTCTCTCTGTTATCTGTGGGTAACATGTTTATGTCCAGTGCTTTGGTTATGATAATTGCCGAGATAACAGAAATGAGTAAAAGATGAGATGTAAAGACTTCAACTTGCTTGAATAATTTCTATTTAGCAAAGTTAAACTCCTTCCAATTTTTTGAATGAATGTTCTTCTCAAGTCAACACAGTTTTCATGGGCTTTTCATCTGCACAGGAAGACATATCAAAAGAGGAATATAGGTTCATATATCAAATTATTTTCTTGAAGTGACAATACAATACAATTTACAAGCCATACAATTTCAAACACAGTAATAGCAAACAGCCCACTGTATCATACCAATTAATTGCCAAAAGCAGAGGTAACACTATATGCTGTGGGAAAATAGCATTTGCATTTCCCTTAAAACAAAATATGAAGTCTTCCTATTGAAAAATTAGTAGCAGCTCTGCTTTTAATTTTACTTGAAATTCCCCCCCGTGTATGCCATCATACATTTCACAAAATGTTAGTGGGCAACAAAGAGGCAGTTGCTTTCAAACTTACAATACAAAAATTTTGAGAATCAAATTTTGTTCCATATAATTATGGAAGGGCACACCTGGCAGCACTGAATTATTAAGTGTTTATATGAGTGCAAGTGAAGCTGGAATCTAGCCTAAGCTTTTTGGTTTTTTTAAATGATAAAAATTATATTCTTCCTTGCAGCTGTTGGGTGATATGATGGTATATATTTTTTTTAAATATGAACTTTTGATAAGTTAATTCATAATTAGCAGTAGTGGCTGAAGGATCTGAAAAATCCTCACAAGAGAATGATAGAAGAAGTTGGAGCTACTCTGATCTTCTCTTGCCCAAGTCTCTGAGAGGTAGTTTATGCTTCTGCTAGCAGTGTTCAGTATACCAGATACTATATTTGCTCTGAAATAGAAAATGACTGTAGTATCAAGCACACAATAAATTTTCTGCAAGTCAGGAAGAAATTTCTTTACTTCTTAGAAGAGTTCTCAAGGTCCATTCAGTTTTGAAGGTTTTTTCTCGTTGTTTGGTGTGATAACAGTTGTAACTGTTCTACTCTTGCTTTCTGCTGTCACTTGCTCTGCATTTAGGAGACATGGGAAAGGAGACACAGCTACTGCCACTTTGAGATTGTCCATCAATAAGAGCAAAAGAACAGTTTTTTGCAGGAGGATGCTTCCTCTTCTTCTCCCACCTTGCTCCTCCAGCTTTGCTGTAGATTAGCCTTTCTAAGATTTTCATAATAGTTTTTAGTCCCTGTAGTAGCTTTGTGATATAGGAAGAGTTTCATAGGTACCGATATCCTAAAATATTGTAACAGTATCAGTCTGCACCTACAGGAGGCCAGAAGGAAGAGTTTAACCAGCTGAGAAGTAAATTTTCTATTCACAGGTTTAAGCTGCAAAAAAGCACACAACACACTTTACTACACCATTATTTGGAAAAAAAAGACCTCGAACTCTATGTAGCAGTAGTTGTCTGGAAGTACATCCTGTATTTCTCCTTTAAACTCTAGACAGGTTATTTTCACTGTTTAATAAATTTGAACATAGTATTTGAACTTTAAAGACTTTCTTAGCCTGTTGATGTACTCACGGAAATGCCAAATTAACCAATCTGTTGGAAACAGAAAAACTGAGTTTTCAAAGTTGATTTTTTTCCCTGCTTATTTGCATATCCTGAATAAACGTTTTAATTTTCTGGCTCCAAAATTCCTTTTACATGTAAAAAAGGCCTATTTGCTAGAAAAGTTGCCTTATTGACTTGGTTGCCCATAGACAGGCAGTGTTTCTTCTGTAGCTTTTGAGAATCTGTAGGATGTAGCATACACATCAACCCACTTGGATCAGTTTTAACTGCTAAAGCAGTTTCTACCTCCCATCATCCATGATACAGTGGATCCATGCTGATAGGTGGGAGATGCCTTTTTTGGTACTTTTGGACAGGTTCTCTATACATTTTGTGACATTAAGATAAGGTAGGTTTTTCAACTTGAAACATCCACCCAATGGATGCCATGAGCAACCTATTAAATTAGGTCTTCTTGAAAGTGGGTGCCTGTAACTCCTCACCAGCACTTTTTAACTTTGTCAGGAAAGAGGAAGATCTTATTTCTTGTTCTACTAGTGAATTTTTAGCCTTAGAAAAGAAACTCTAATTAGAACCAAGGGTACTCTATTTGGAATGTTGTGGGACTGCAATTCAAAGTTGTCTCTGTGCCCTGGAGACATCATAGCTGTAATCCGTTTATATTTTGGGAACTGAGAGTCCCGAATACATAAAAGCACTGAGACGGCAGGGTTTCCCCATCACAGGAAAATGAGTTGTGTTTCTACCCTTGGCCATGCCCCTTCAATTTTTCCTCAGCCCAGGCTTCCTGGGGAAGATCCAAGGACAGTGTATCCTGATACCTGTGACAGGGCAATTTCCTAGTGAAAGAATTTCACTTTCAGTATTTCCACCCATGAGAAGAAATGGGATTCAGCCCTTTTTAGCTGTGTATGTGACAAGAATCCCTGGAGGTGTAAATGTTCACATTGTCTGCAGAGCCTTTAACATCTAGCAGGTTTAACTATGCAAAAGATTCACTGTAAAGCTAAATATTGACCAGGAGTATTTCAGAGAAGACAAGGCTTCAAGATGTCCTAATTAGACCCTCCAGTACCTGAAGAGATCCTTAAGAAAAATGGAAAGAGACTTTTTACAAGTGTGTAGTGATAAAACCAGGGTGAATGGCTTCAAACTGAAAGAAGGCAGGTTTACTTTAGATATTAAGAAGAAATTCTTTCCTGTGAAGGTGGTGAGGCACTGGAACTGGTTACTGACTAATGCCATTGGTGGCAGTGCTCAGGGCCAGGTTGGATGGAGCTGTGAGAAACCTCATCTAGTGAATGAGTCCTTGCCCACATGAGGGAGTTGGAATCAGCTGATCTTTCCGGTCCCTTCTAACCTAAAGCATTTTCTGATTCTGTGAAAAGCTGTATAAAGGAAAAGAGAAAACAGCAGTGCCATATACAGGCAGAACACCTAAATCCAGTACTTCATGACAGTATATAAAGATACCTTTAAATAAACTGTATGGCTATGGCACTGAATTTTCTTAGTGGTGAAATACCATTTCTGTATTCAAGTTTCCCCTAGTAATATATGTTTAAAACTGTTTTGAGGTTTGTTCTTTGCTTCTAGTTTGGCAGCTCCCAGATGACATCATAAATATGCATGTATCTTTAAAATTCTCTTAAAAATTCAAACCATGCCATAAATTGCTTTAAAGTATGCAATCTGATATGTAAAAAGGTATTTTCTTCATTGGAAAAAAGTAAAATCCACAAAGAGTTGTTCTGATGTGGAACATTTGACAGCTTGCATATATAGTGAGCAGGTAAAGATGATTTGGAAACTGGTACCAAAAGTGATACATATTTTGAGTTACTTTAATTTTTGTAAAACCAAGTTGAATCTTCTCTTGGGTGTTGTGGTTTTTTTGTTTGTTTGTTTTTTTTTTGTCCAACTGACCTTCAGACAATATTTATTTTACCATGTGAAAAAATGAATATTATATGAATGCAGATGCTTTTCATAAAAAATTAAGTAAAAAGCCAGCATGGGCATAGCTATTTATGTCGTGCAACTGAGTAGAATATGGTTTGAACTGTGTGAAAAAAACCCTATTGACAATTAGTTACTTCTTGGATACCTAAATCATGGGAGGTAAGACTTAGAGAAATACCTACTACTCTTTGAGAAAATTATTAATCTTTTTCCATTAGAAGCAATGTATTTTGACATTTGTCAGTAGGCTGCCATGATTTTGTAATGGTGAAAGTCAAGACTTTGCACTGGTTTTCATTTCAGTGACTGACACATTGACAATTCTCTTGAAACACTGAATGCAATAAATATTACATAGAGCTTTCCAAGGAAATATGTAACAAAAATTGCATCCAAACTGATGAAAGTTTTCTCTAGAGCTCCCCAGTACATGGTGCTATTTGGGAAAAAACACTTGCTGGAGAAGCTGCTTATATTTGAGGTTTTTGATGACTGCTGCTACAGACTTGTTCAAACTTTATCTAGTTCTTACTCTCTTGCTTAATCTTTTAATTCTGTTTAGCTTCTGTTTCAGACCAGCCTTTTTTAAGGCATCAAATCCATGATCTGTGTCTCCTTTTAGGATCGGTGGAGCTATGCCAACAGTCTTCTCTTATTTTTCGGAAGTGCTTGCCCGGGAGAAACGAGGTGAACACCTGAGCTGGCTCTGTATGTTTTGGATGATTGGTGGCATCTACGCTTCTGCAATGGCTTGGGCAATAATTCCTCATTATGGTAAGAAAAGCCATAGAAGAAAGAAAAATATCCTTGTGATTTGAAGGTCTTCTAGTATGAAAGTAAAGATCTTGAAGTATAGCTAAAGAAAGGTCTTCATGTCTGTTCTCAAACAATTGATATAACTGATAAAAAGGATATAGTGGGAATATGTTGTACATAAGAAATAATCTATTATAAGATGCAAAAATTCATCAATATCCATATTTGGACATATTTTGAAATTACTGAAAACCTGTACATATGAAAACGTCATTTGTATTATTATTAAATCTGGAGAAAATAGATGATGCAGAGATTTGCATCAGAGAAATTTTAAATTGCTGGAATGTCAAATTAGTGGTTCTTTTGACACAGTGATAGATTGTGAATTAAACATTCTTGAGAAGAAGAGTAAGAGTTTTCTTATTGTTTACAGTGCTGAAATCTGAAATTAGTCTGAAAAAAAGGTGTACTGAATGCTTCTTAATACATACTTTTAGTGTGTAAAACAGATAAATGGAACATGGTACATTCAAATGCTGTGAGGATGTCTGAGAGCAATGGCTGAAGTCATACACACATGAAATTTAAGCTAGTTTGTGAAAGAGCTCCTTAATTGCCATGACATAGTTAAGCATAATATGGAGGTACAGATTCAATTCTTTGTCTCCTGGGCTTGCCTTTTAGAAGAGTTAAGTGCTCACGGGTCTCCAGGGTTGCTGAGATTGCTCAGGGGTTCTTAAAAATCAGCTTCTCAAGCAGTTCTCCCTGGCAGGCCTCAAGCAAAGCAAAGCAGCATCGTGAGTCAGCTGGCATCCATAGCAGCTCTCTTCATCCAAGCACGGAGCTTTATGGAAGCTGTATTGTGGAAGAGGGGGCAACTTCACGAGGTTTGCCCGAAGAGATGGGAACATTTCCCAGTGATAGTGTCCAGAAATAAATTATAATAATGCAGACTAGTCAAATACCTAGACTGTTGCATCAAAATTAATTTTAGGGTTCAGTACACTCAACCTGAATCTGTATCTTCAACCTTGTCTTTTGACTTTGAATTGCTGGAAACAAAGAGAGGAATTTGTGCAGACAAGGCACAACATGTATTTTTTTTTCCAATTAATAAATTGCCCTGAATGCCAAGTACTTTTTTACTTTCCTATGAACTTTCGTTTTCTTTATCTTTCAGTGGAAAATACAAACATTATGACAGACTTATTTACATAGGGGGTGTAGTTTCATGTAGATTTTAAAAATAACTTCATATCCTTTACTGAGGTACTTTTAGAATATCATATGACAGTATATTTTAATGGATACTAGTACACTTATATCAAAGCAGTGCTACTACAGGAAAAAAAAATCTTATTTCTTTACTAGTGAAAGACTATCAGCAACAAAAAGGAGTGCTGCAGTGATTGTTTTTTCCACCTGCAAAAATATTTGTTAGATAACATAAGACAAAATAAAGTAAAAAAACATTTTAAAACATAGTATTCTTTAGTGCTAGTCATACAAATCATTACTCGCTGTTTATTAAGGTAAGTTATAATGATAAAGAAAAGCCCAAAAAATCAAGCTATAAACAGAATCCTTTTTCACAGTAAAAGAAGTAAGTTCATACATAATTTTGGTAAAATTAAACAGAACTTATTTATGGATTCAGATGAGGTTCAAAACATGTCTTTCCTTTTAAATCAGACTTTTTTATTATGTTAGAAACTAAAAATCTATTCTTAGTTCCTACTACAAATGTGAAATCACTCCAGTTCAGGCAAACTGTTTTGTTGTCTTAATGTTGTGCCAAGCTCTCAGACATTTACAACGATTCCCAGGGCAAACCCTGCTCCAGCATTTGGGGAGTGAGGTCACACTGTGCTATCCCCTCCTGGAAACATTGCAGGTCAGACAAATACCTGGGCAATATACTGTACTACATGTGATTACAAGGAGATTCTTAGGGTATTTTCTGTTTTACAATTTCTACATGGTTTCTACATAGATTTATTTTGCCAGAATTAAGCAGAGATAGATTTTTTCCTCCAAATTTCTTCCTGTACTTCTCATCATTCATATCTTCACTGACCAGGAAGCAAAACATAATTATAAACATCCCGCCCACTTTTCAACAGCATTTATTTTTTGTACATGGGTATTTCTGTGTTCTCTCCTTCTCACTTGAGGAGTACACAGTGTGTTTTTCTCAGCTGGACTCAGAATTTACTCAATAGCACTGAATGAAGCTCCATCCGTAAAAAAAAGCAATGAATTGTCATTGATCATACTGGAGTCAGTCTTTTATTAATAGAAAGACATAAGGTCAACACAGTAGAATAATTTTGAATATTCTTTTCTTCCCTTGTTTAAAAATGTATTCATTTCATTTGTGCTCCTTCTTATATAATCCACTTCTAAAAGGTCCTATATTCTTAAGCATACATTATCTAGCCCAAGGCAGACAGTGAAGCCATGTATGTATGTTTGCCCATTGAACATTTAGCTGTATATTTCTGGGAGAAAAACATAGATTACTGTCTATATCTAACAGTTTATCTCTGTTGCTCAAGCAGCATAGGAGAGTCTGAAACAGGAGTAAGGCCCTGAAACACAAAATAAAGTTTTGAAAGCTGTGATCTTGACATCAGCATGTTGTTAAGTGAGGGATTAGTGTGATGCAATGCTGCAGTGACCACATACGGAAAGGCAAAAACCATCTGGAAAGCAAGCACCTCTATAACAGGACTTTTTGATTTATATATCTGTTGGCCATTGTTTAAAAACTGAAAGTTTTTGTAGACTTGTTCAAGGTCTCCTAAACTGGAGCTCAGGCTGTGGAGAAGAAGAAACATCTGCAGAGAAATGTTTCCCATTGTAACTAATTTTAAAAGTCCCAGATTAGACTAAAAAGGAATTTCCCTACAGTGCTTATATAAGGCTGGATAGAAGGAATAAAAACCATTTTGTAAATACTTCTGCAAGTGCAATTTTAATTTTAGCATCCTGTTTCAAGGTAGAGTAGTTCAAAGATTGTCAAATATATTAAGTGTGTATTACAACATTAAAAATGTTCATTTTTCAGATAATGAAGAATACTAAGAAAGAGAAATTTTAGTTTAGAATCCAGATATTTTAGAAACTGTTTTTACACCAAGTTTATTTTTCAGTCTGAGAGTAGGAATTAAAAAGAATTATGTAAATTGTTTTATCAGTTATTAAAATAGAAAAAAATTCTGTGCCAAAAAAAAATCAGTCTTAATTTTTATTGTAACGTATCTCCAAACTGAACATCAAGGGAAGCTGGGTAAGATTTCATTTACCTTAGCCTATCAGTTTTGATATTCTTTCTAATTTTGTGTGCTGTGCCTATAAGAGTCATGCAAGCTTTTTCTGGCTTATGGACTGTAGACAAATCTTTTGAAATTTGCAACATTCTCTAGAGTATTTTGCTTAGTCATAAACAAATTTTGACCTCATTGGTTCTTAAATCTTATTCTTGTACAAGAAGGAGAGTCCCTGACCAAAAAGAAATTAGATTGCAAGGCAGAGAACAGGATTCTGCAGGTATCCAGGCTATTACAGCATAAACTGCAAGTGGAGCCTGAAAGTTTTCTCAGACTCTCACACCCAGTGGAAGAGAGAAGATAGCTATGCCAAATTACATTAGTGAAGAAGTCTCCATTGTATGGCCAGAGACAGAAACATCATTTCCATATATATGCAAAAAAATCCGATTAAATTGGGCTCCATTATTCCCTAAAACACTTTAAATTTAATAATACAGAATCAAGGAAATAAGAAAAATACTTCTTTTTAACACACTCAATACAAAAATCAGATAGATGTAAGTTTAAACATTTTTTCAGACCAGTGTAATCACATTGCATGACAGATCTTCACCTAAACTATTAAATTTCCATCACTAGAGTCTTTTTTTCCACTGAATTGAGGACCACTTAGATGTGTTCATAGGAGAGGCATTTAGCACCTTTCAGGAAATAAACTTGGAGTTTAAAAAATGTAGAATAAGTGTAAGGAAATGACATGCCATTTCAGAAATGAAGATTTCTTGGCTAATGTGTGTAATGTGTCTCTCTGGTTGTAAGTGGGAATGTATTAATATGTTCTACATTCCAGCAGAATTCTCTATTGCACCAGCAAACAACTGGTGCTTTATTCTGTGACTGAAAATTACGGTTACAAATTATAAACTAGTTGCTAGTCACAAATGATATTTCCACTTTAGTCCTTAGAGTTTTACTAAAGAAAGCCATTTTTTTTCCTGAATGTAGGTTTTTTTTGAGAGAGTAAGTTCTTTATAGTAACACAGAACTTAAAAATACAGACACAGAAGTGTCCAAATAATGCACTCACTCTTGGCTTCAAAGCATTCTACTTAAAATTTTAACACTAACTTCTGTAATCAAAATTTTTAATTATGTCTCTTACTGGAAATTTTTGTTTTCTTTTCCTGGTCTGTAAAATATATTCACTTCTATTTTCTCTGTGAGTTTTTGCTTATTACTTTTCTTCTGTCAATTTGATTAAATGAGTTTAAAGGGCAGAAACTGGGACTTAATTTTGATAGGATAGAAGTTAAGTTTTAAATACAGTTGTTGTATAGTACTAACATGAACTGCCAAATATCTTTACAGAATCTTCATTCACTGAATGTTGTCAAGGGTACATGAAACTACAGCCTGTCCTTAATAATTTAGAACCATGCTGAATTCACTAGACTTACCAATGGAGAACTGTTCACTGTTCTTAATTCTACTTTCCATAGTCAGATAAGTCTTTTTGTAGGAACAGGAGTCCATAATGGCTTCTATTTCTAGCTGAGTGCAAATGTGAGGAGAATGGACCAATCTGTTTTTCTTTTGAGTAAGAACTAGCTTGAAAATTGGCCTGAAAAGTATTTCTCATATTGAAGCAGAAGATTGTTGTGGTAAAGCAGTTCAATTCATATGCGAAATTAACTCTAGTGGCAAAGAAAATTTTCCTTTTATCACCTTTTTGCATGGCGGTTTGAGAATGATTTTTGTCATATTTTCCATGTCATGTTTGCTCTGCCTTTGTGTCATCCAACTGAAGATAAAAAAGATAAACTTATCTTCAAGACTGCAATAAAATTCCCTTCTGCAGGAAACCATAATGAACTGTACTGTAGTAAAACAGGCAAGGATGTAAGCAGAGCATCATGCAGCAGCTATGCAGATGAGGAGATGGAGAGCTATTGGCTCACTGTGCAGCTCACAGCATGTGAAGCATCAGGCAGTGTTAATGGAGGAATTAACCTCTCAGTCTGCTGCAGATTTAACTCAGAACATGATGGGCTGAAATTGTGGAGTGGCAATGAAATAAGAAAGCCTTTTAACTGCCTTGTTCTATCAGGGTTTTTGTTGGGCTGAAGGGTTTCTCAGTGGCACAAGGCAGCAGTGGTACTGGGTTAAAAATTCCTACACCAGTGCTACATACAATCTGTGGGTTATAGGTGTAGGGCACAGAGAGTGCTAGTACTTGATGAGCAACAAAAGCAGAAGGATCCTAGGATGAATTCATCTTTCAGCACTTCTGATGAGCAGACCTGGATCCTTTGGAGTGGTAAGAGCTGTTAGGTGTGGATTCACAGAGACTGAGCTGATATTTCTGTCAAGGAAGTACAGATAATGACAAAGATTTTATGATGGTGTGTTAGTTAAGGATCTGAACAAAACTGCCATGAAAGCAGTGAAATCTTAGGCACTGAAATTTCTGTTGCAGGGACCATTGTTGATTCTGACTTGAAGTAAGCTGATGCACTGGATGCCCCCTCAAAGTTTCCTCACTCCTGTTCTATTAAAAAGATACTGTTCCTTCACAGTGCCTTGGGATAAACCGGAAAACAGCAAATGAAGTAAAAAAAATAGAATTATTTAAAAAAGATAGAAAAAGAATGAGCACTGAATATTCCCAGCACACATAGGAAAATGCCTGCCTATCAAACTCTTCTGGCTGGGAACTCCAAATGAAAAACAGAAAGCTTCTTGACCAAATAACCCGTACTGGTAGAAGCGGAAATTTATAAGTTGATCCTTCTTTAATTTTTAAAATTCCGGACTCTCAGTTTTAAAAAACTCTAACCTCTTAGTATTGTTTTTCTTATTTTACTCAAATATTTCCCTAAAAATCTTTGTTTTCATGGTAGTTCAGAACAAATTCATGCCATGACAACAGCTGTTTGTGAAAAAGCTGAACACAAGGCACCATTTTCTATTATACGGTAGTTTCTAGTCTTTGCAGAAGATATCTGAATTTCATCAGTTGTACAGTACAAAGAGAAATGCCAAAGAAGATGGCCTGGGGAAGAGTGTAATGAGTTTTTTCTCTGTTGTAAAAAGCCCATGAATGCACCAAGAAATCTGTAGAATTTGAAACCAATATATTGTCACTTTTTTTCAGACTTGGAGGAAACATGTGAACCAAAATTTAAAACCACAAACAATATTCAAATTTGTCTCATACGCCTTTCTGATATATCTTCTGTCTTCAGAATCAACATTAACAAACAAAAATTACCATTTAAGGTTTAAAGAAGTTAGAGCTTTGTTAAGGTTGAATCTGCATTTGCTATGAGATTGTGTCATGCTGTATAAATGGAATAGATCAGACATAAAGGCATCTACTACATAATGCAACATCTGTTGATCTGTTTTACATTCCTCTAAGAGACAAAGTGATCCCCAATGTGCTATGGTTCCCCCCTGCAAATACTTAATGGACTTACATTAATCTGGTATTCTCCCGATGAAGCTGAATCTATACTTTTTAAAAATCTGAGTTAATTAAAGTGTGTACAAGGCAATTTCAATGTTAACTTGAGTTATCAACTTCTACTTGTGAATTGTTCTTCATTTGAAACAATCCTATTTAATTAGATTACACTGAATGTGTTCTTTTAAAAAAAATCTTCATCTATGGGAAAAACAATAATGACAGAATACAGCAGAATTTAGAAGAGCTGCTTATGTAAATCTAGCTAGGAGAGCAAAACAAACCACTTTATCAGGTTGGGATTTTTTTCTATGCTCTAATGCAGAGTTTAATATGGTCATTTCAATGTTTATATTTGCAAGCTCCAGAAATTTAAGTAGCTTTTAGCACATCTACTTAATGAGCACTAAAGATGCTCATTAGAGAGCTTCAAATATAACCTTTTCCTTGGCACTTTAGGTTGAGGGTGAAAGAGAAATGTTTATGGAGAAGTTCAGTAAGAACCTAGCAAATTGTTTTGTGAGCAAAGAAGATACGAGGCTCAGTTTCTTATGGGTTTCTGTCAATCACATTTTGATGCTGGCAAACCCCCTTTTGCCTTTCTTCCCCTGTACTGCTTACAAGGCACCATTGCAGTGCTTTTAGTTTGTCCTTGTTTTTTCTAGATCCCTTTCTGCTATTAGGCTCTACAGTTCCCCTTTCTTTTCCCCAAAAATCTGCTATAAGAAACATTCAGATGTCCACACTGTCCCAATGCTTCCCGGTGCAATACAGCCCTGCTCTGGCCTGGCTGCTCTCAGGGAGAAGGCACCTCCTTTCGACCTGGGTTAGATCAGTGCCAAAGCCAATGGATTGTGTGGCTGTGCTGCAGTTCCCATCCCCAGGTAAGCTCCAGGATCCCTGGGGAACCACTGATATCTCCTGCCTTTTCCTTCATCTTCCGATGGACTTTCTCTTCTCTGCCTAGGCAGCACGTGTCACAAAACTACCTTTGAGATTATTACTTCCTGTGATATTTGATGCAAGTAGTTTCAAATGGCTTTAAAGAATGCTGGTGGAGGAACTGACAGACAGGTGAACAGACTGTTGCCACAAACATCATGCCATAAACATGATTTTCCACAGAAACCATATTAATAGTCAATCATTCTTATGACAATAAAATTGTCAATTTCTCAGCATCACTCTTAACAAAAATTCAGTTTCACACAATGAATTGGTCTTGGGTATAGTTTAAGGAAAATTACATCCAGATTAATAAAACTGCTTTAGGAACCTGTCCAGACTGACCAGAAACACCTACAGTGTCGGCATTAACCTTGCTTTTCAATTTTAGAAACAAATAAGATGCTAATCTGATAAAAATTGTTAATATTTTTAATGTTAAATGACAATTTTAAAATTTATTTTGTGATTGGTCTACAACAGATGAAAAATTCATGTGTTTATGCATATACAAAAATACATTCATTTCCTTTGGAACATAATATGACAGTATAAATTTCTCAACCATATCTCCATATTATTTCTATGGTTTATAAAACTATCTGCTTTGAAAAACTTGGTGATTTTCCTTTTAGTAACAGTTTCTTTTCACTTCTATAATATATTCTGTCTAGGGATTGCATATACAATGGAATATAATTTTTCAATTTGCAGCCCAGTTGCCTTTAAAATAAAATTAACAAAATCAATTACAAATTACATTGGATTTTTTTTTTCAATAAGTTTGTTCATACTTTTCCTAAAAGGAAAGTATTTTATGCTACTTTAGAAAACCATGCCTACTTTAGTGAAAGTAATTCCTTTTAGGTCTATTCAAATATCCATGCTTACCACAGCATCTCATACAGCACCTGATAATATTCTTTCTACTCTTACTTGTAGGAGAGAAACCTGTACAAAAATATAGCAAAACCTGAACCCTTACAGTGTTCGTGCACTTAATATTTCCAAGACAGCTCTGTTTTTACACCTTATAAAGATTTCAGCAGAAAACAGTATAAAATGGATAACCATTAAGATTTCATAATCAGGGCTCTAGGTTGAGGTTTCCATTCCCAATTTCCTCATCTTTGGGGCTGGGCAAGGTGAAGAAATGCTGCTTTCTACCAGTCACTGTTCCTCCCTTGCTGTTTGAGTTGGTATTATTTGCATTTTAGTATTGGGACCGTTTGTTTTTAGGCATTGAAAGTTTTGGTCCCCCTCTCAGTAGTTTCATGAAAGTGACATTGCCATATAATTAAAAAAAACAAGGAATTGCAGATAAAGAGATCAAGGCTTTTATACTGTTTCTGTTCCCACAGAAACATTATTTAGTTCAATCTGATATAAACATTTGATTCCCTTATGATTCTAGACTCCTAAGGAAGTCATGAAGGTGTATGAAAGAAAGAATGTAAAATAATTCTGTTTTCTTAATATATTGTATTATCATCGTTCCCTTTGATAATTTCATTACATATCCTGTGATTGTCTGTTCACAGCCAAAATCCACCTTCTTGCTGCCACTATGATAGACTATTACTGAGAACCATTAATACTTGACTTGAGAGTGTAAAAAATATTTTGTTGGAAGTGTTAGACCAAGGCTTAAATTCAAGACTTCTGACCCACGGTTCACAGTATGCACAGAAAAGTCAGAAATGTGACCAGGCTTGTTCAATTGACTGCTGTTAGATTAGAAGATAATTCCTAGAATGCACTAGTTGGGTCTAATAATTTGATCACATAAACTACCTGCTTAGTTTATCTGTATCTCTCACAGTGATAGGATATTGCTCCTCTTAATTTCTTTTTTTTTTTTTTTAAAAGAGGGGGGGAAACAAGAGGTAAGTGAAATACCAAAAAAAGGAAATAAGACTTAAATTACAGCACTGAAATGCTCATTGAAAACAAGATTTTTCTTGCAACACCTTTCAACAAATAAATATAATAGAGTTAAATTTTGAAAGAGTTTTTTTGAATTGCAGAGATGTTCTGTTGTTACATTGCAGCAGCACAAAAAAGATAAAATGTGTATCACTGTTAAAAGACATGTCCTCTTGGTATTCTTCAAATATTGTTCCAGCATTTCAATTAATGTTTTGTTTCTACGTTAAGCTAGATAAGGAGGACCCATTTTCTTTTCATGAGCTACAGTGTTTCATTGTGCCTTTTGCTGATTGTCCTTTTTGATTAATTGCTTCTCTTTCCTTCTTTTCCATGAGCCCATTATTTAAATATCCTTAGTCCAGATGCACATAAATCACTGGGAGGCCTGGAGCGGGACAAGAACACTTACATTTTCAATTAGTTTCCACATCTAACTGCTGCTTTTAGTACTGTCTGCAACAACTCATCACATCAAATATAGCACCATTTGTGGTCTCAGAGGTGCGGATAAACTGTGGAGGGCACCACACAAAAATACACAGATATCATTCTATCTGTATGTTGTATATGGGTGGGATAACAATGTGAAGAGATTTTGTTGAGACAAGTGTTTCATTATACACTTTTTTCATAATGGCTACTCCACACAGCATTTTACAATTTAACATTTTCTTATTGAAGAGTGGATTCTATCTGCTTTCAATGATTTACTCATATTGTACTCTTTAGCACTGTCCAAAAGATGCCTCAATATTAATACAAAGCCATTTTTCAATTCTTAAATAAAGTAGTGGGAAACTACTAAGCACACGTAGGAGAATGGAGGTAAAAAACTCAACAAAAATTAAAAGTAGCATACCAATGAAGTTCATACAAAGTTTGAAGCACATTTTATTGACATTTGGTTGCACAGTCTTGGTGCCAACATTGGCCATGATATTTTTAAGCCCCGACAGCAGCATCTCTTAACGTGCTGTCTCCCCCACTTCTGACACTAATTGTATCTGTTTGAACCATCATCTCTGGAAAGCTTGACATAACCTTTTCTTAGAGTGACAAACCTCTATGTTGTGATGTTGTCAGTGTTGTGGCTGGCAGATTTTACTCTTTGTTTTGCAGATTGTGAAGTGCCTTCATTGAACAGCTGCACAGAGACAGACCCAAGCCAGGACTTTGCAAAAATGCATGAGTACATAAATCTCTGGGGCCACTGACTCAGTCAGCCAAACAGTCAGATCAATTATGAGCCACAGCCCTTGTAATGAGATTTTCAGCTACATATTAACCCTTGGTGGCCTATTCTTATTTTATATTTATTTACATCTGAGTACTCAAAACATCATCTTTACAGTAATATGTTTCGATTGTAAACTTAGTGTAGTTTGTATTCATTTCAGTTCTTATGCTCACTCTTATCTGTTTGTCAAGCTAAGAAAGTTCAGCTATTGCTGTGGTTTTCGATAGCAGGGTTTTCCTAAAATGCTTTTACATCATATGGACACACACCAAAAAAATCTTCCTTCCATAGGCCTTAGTTAGCCACATAAGTATCTACAAATCCATTTGAAAAATGTCTGGTGGTCATTAAATTCAGGAAGGATATAAGCCACTGACCTATAACCATCCCAGCACTAATTTTTTTTTCCCCTTAGTCAGTGGCATTACAAAGGCATTAGGAAGATTCACAATGTATATATAGAAGAGCATCAGAGCACTAACAAGAAGTACTGGCTTCCTGAGAATGGTGCCATATAATGTAGCTTTATAGTAGATCTTTAACTAAAAGGAGAAAATTCCCTATATCTAATTTACATCAGAAATGTGACAAAAGAAGACATTTGAAGGAAAATAAGACATTTGAGCATATCACAATTCTTTTCATGTTTTGCATGTGAACCCTGGACAAAAACTGACCTGCGGTTTTTTAACTCTCATTTCTAGCAATCTTGGGCATTTTTCTCTGAACAAGGGCCATGAGTGCACATAAGGGAAATTCAGAACATTCTAGCCTGTAATATGGATATTTACTTAATTTAAATAGCTGCACGGTATTTCTCATTTTAAATTACTGGAGTATGCAATCAACTTAATTTTCAGGAGAGATTTTGCCATGATCTGTATTTTATAAACTATGGGGTAGAGAGGAAGAAAATTATTTTGAGAATGAACAAAGTAGAATATTTTAGAAACACCGATTCAACACCTAAGCAGAAAATTACAGATATGCCCTAGCAAGATTTCAGAATCTGTGCTCATTAACCAAGGACTCTAATGAGTGAGCACATACCAACTCCTCAAGGAATATAATGATATTTTCATTCAGAATAAAACCATGTTGAAGTTACTCAGGCTCAATTCCTGGTAAAGGGTGTCTAAAGACCCGTAAGACAGAGGAAAAACTCTTAATGGTGATGAAAGTCAAGATGTTGCAGTGCTGTGTTGAAGTGCTTTTTTGGCAGGTTTCCAGTCCTACAGGATAGTTGCATCCCAATTGTGTTCAGAATTCCTAAGGCGCAAAATTGTATCCTTCATGGTGATGGAGACATTACACCAGCATGACATCTTAGCAAAGTGCATTTCCATTATTCCTCCTGTGCTTGAGAATGGAAACTTCTCAGTCGCCAAGGTTAAAGAAACAGAAGCAGAGCACTGCAGACCTGCCTGCACTTCTCATCAGTGGCATCCTTTGTTTCTTTCCTTTAAATGGAATTCTTTACTCTCAGCCCTTACTTTCATGAAGAGTTGTATCAATGGGTGCAATGAATAGTTGAAATCAGGATCAGTCTAGGAAAGGCTGACAAAGTTCTGCATGGTAATCACAAATCAGTCAAAGACATCTCGGGCCAAAAGGGTATTGGACATCAACCTTAAATCTCTTAGGAATGAGGTGCAGGTATATCAAGAAACCATGTAGAAGGTTTTGTACAAATTTGATGTGCTTCAGTTTGGAGACAAATTTAGGAGAAAATGCTCTGAAATTAGTGCTTCCTCCAAAGAGAAGGGCTCCAGTAAACCCTTTTGCCTATGAAAAATGAATGCCAGTGGGTGCAAGTGAAAAAAAAAAAAAAAAGGCAAGCAAACTGTTTACTAACAAAGAAAAAACAAGCAAGCAAGCAAAGAAACAAACAAACTGGAAGGATGCTGCAAGACACAGAAAAGGATTGAACAAATGCTAGATAGTGACCTTACAAAATCTTAACCCCACCCCCGATCAGACCACATGGCCGGGAGGCAAAGATGCTGGCTGCCCTTTTTGTCTCAGGGCAGGGGAGGAACAGGAGTCTGCACGGCCAGACAGAACAGATGGGAACGTTTCTGGCATTAGTCTCTTCCTAGCAGCAGAGGAAACTGGTGGGTTTTAGTGTCCTTTCTCGTGTTGGTTCAGCTTCTCCGAGGCCTTGGGTTTGGGGCGGCTCCTGCCAGCTCCCTGAACACACCGAAAGCCGAAACAGTTCAAGTTAAAAAAAAAGAACAAAAAATCTGCTGAGACGATTCTCAGTACAGCCTCCAGGCTAGGGGAAGGGAAAGAAAAACCTCCTTCCTTCAAGCTAGCAAAAAACTAATCTAACAGAAGGAACAACGTAGTGTCCCGGCCCTCTCCATCCGCAGCACACCGGAGAGTGCGGCTTTGAACCAAACCACACAGGAGCCCAAGGCTCCACCCTCGGGCCCATCTTAAAGCCGAAGCAGCCATTCCTGGGCATAAAGCAGAAGATTCGGGAATAAAGAATCATCATAAAGTCACCCCAAGACATGATGTCTGTCTTTTCCTGCTCCCCTTATGGGATAATGGCTTTGCATTTCATGTCAATATCTCTTTTAATGGATTTTAACAATACAGTCTTTTCCAAAACTATCTGTATTTTGGCTCTGATTAATATCTTACTTTTACCCCTCTCCAGTATTACAGAGGTCTTACAGCACTGACTTAAGACTTAACCTCTGTAAGTATTACTGTTCCTGTTTTATGGAGATGCACAATATAAATACACAGAAAACCACAATAAAGCTCTACAGATTGCCAAAAACTTGCCATATAATTGAATGATGTTGTGGAAAGTGGTGGCTTGGAGACAAACTAAAGTGAATAAACAATGTATATGCTTCTGAGCAAGATAACTTAAGAGCCAGAGAAATCCTCATCTTCTGCAAACTGTTTTGATGTCAGCTAATTCCTACAACTACCATTCAGAACAGAATGTTTCCTGCAAACTACCAAATCAAGGCCTCTTTGTTTTTAACATGCTATTTATCTGTAGAGGTGATAATTTCTATTAGCACTGCTTTACATTATTTAAAATGGAGTTTTTCCAGCTCTGTGAACTGTAGGTAAATGTTCTTTCTATCATACTTTCTCAGTCATGTGGTAAGGCCTCAAGAGGCAAAAATCAATTCTTAAAACGCTATAAACTGCTTCTTGTGAATGCTCTTTACTCTTTTACCACTGTTTATTGTAACTATTAGAACAGCTATAACATCTAGATAGTTGGGATAATCCCCTAGGAGGAGGAGGAGTATATAGGGTGGAGGAAGGATAGTATATAGGGTGAACATGTAGAAAATTTATAATGGTGAATATAACTTGCAAGTCCTTGATCTCTGGTTCTGCATAACTTCTCTTCTGCCCTATTAGACTGCATAAAATATGAATGTATAATGAGTGATTTTCTTATATTCATGTCTCTGTTTTATTTGCTTGGCCCAGTATCCTTCCAAGTAAAGAAAATTTGAGTGCAAGAATAGCTTCCTTTGCTCATCTCCAGATACAGGCATACCATTCCCATTAGGCCCAGTAGTGGCAACAACCTGCTTCAAGACCCTACAGGTTTTGAGATTTATCTACTAGGGAGCCAAGAGAGTTTCTGGTTTCAGAATCATAAATAGACCAGTAATTACACTTCCTTTGGCACTTCTATCATCTCCCAAGTTTAGATAGATAACATGACCAGACTGTTGGGTACCTGCAATTCTCTTATTAGGGATACTGCTTTCATTCTCTTATATGATTAAGTCTGTTCATCTCTTCTTCATTTTAAATATTATCTTCTCGTCTGCATTGGCTACAGTGAGTCACAGAATCTTAATAGAGCCATACTTCATGGCCAAACGAAAGTCAGATTTCAGACAGACTATTTCAAACCATGCACACAAGGACTTACAAATTTCCCTTACCTTCCCCCACATCTACCTCCACCCCAGCATTTCTAAATATTCTGATTTGAAACTAATTTTTATGGGTTCTTTTTTTCCTATCAGGCCTCATACATAAGCATTTCTGTGTCAGGGAAACAAACCTAACAACTCTGTTAGTATTCTGCAGAGCATATATAACATTAAGTGAAAGTCTGACTTGTCATTACTAAACCTCAAATTTTGGACACATATCATACTACAGCATTGTTTGAAGTATGAGGACACACAAACTTCCTCCTTAATGTAAAGTAAAACTGAGCAGTTCTACAGCAGGTTTTAGAGAAATTTAAGACGTAAAGCTTTGGTATCACTAATCAGAAGTACTACACCTGGACTACAGTGCTGTGCAGGAATGTATTTGATGGTATTTGAGAGAAAATTATTTTCTATGCAGGATCAGTTCTCGCAGCTGTCCCAGATATTCTCTGAATAGAAGATACTGCCACTGAAGTGACTGGAGAGCTGATTCAGATAAATATCAATGCCAGAACAGAGGAGTGACTTGGGTCCGTGCTTACAAACCACTTCCTTTGTGACAGAGGAAATGCCTTGTTCCGTCTCATCACAGTTTTAAGTGACAGCAGACCAACTCTGAGTCTAATGTGTTTGCAAATACATCTGTTGAACACTATTACATTCTTCTCCCATTGAACTAGTGATCCTCAAGGAGTACTTACATTTAACTAGAGAGCCATGTACCTTTGTTGAGTTCCCTCCCTCATGGCCTGGCACACTTCAGCTATTTAATTTCTAAATTTCTTCTCCAGAAATTACCAGCAGCTGACCTGCTGAGGTTTGAAGAGTATCTGTCTATCTCTACAGGCTAAAAATAACACTGCTTTTCCTGTATGATATTAATAATTTAATCACAGAAAAGACAAGTGTTCTACTTTGCACTGCTGGAATTTCACCATAATACAAGACAGAAGAATTCCATAAACATAATTTCTGCTATTGTTTAAAATCATGGTTGTCTTCCATTTTTGTAAAAATATGTAGCAGAGCTTCCTCAGCTATGTAACTTAACTGAACTTTTCTTTCTTTCAGTTTCAGTGGTGTTTCACTATTATTCTAATAGTCTAATAGTAACACTACAATATATGATCTTAAATTCTACATGATACTGACAGTTAAACATCATGATGCCAGGGCAGGAAACATGTAAGTGCAATAATAAAGTATTTAAATGTTGCAAGCATCAAAATATTTCCAGTCCTTATAATTTTGCTTTAGCTTAGAATTGGGAAATACTCAACAAAACAGCAGCATTTGATAATAAAGGTCTTCCTGCAATAGTTTTAAGCTTTATTTGTATTGAGTATGGTAACAGTGCCACCAAGTGACAATTTAGAGCAATCTTTCTTCTTAGTTACCATAAATATTTTGAACAAAAACATTGAGAATGAAGGCTAGAAAGCTGACTTCTGACCAAAGATTGTGTGGTAAAACAGAAATAAGAAAAGCTATAAAATAATGTAAATTAGTCTTTGGAAGAATCTATGAAGTCTATGAATTACTGTAAGTTCCTTGGTTCTCTTTCTCCCCCATCCTTAACTTTTAAGTATATTTCTGCATCTACTATGTCCTCTGATCTACTAAAAGACAGAAAACTATGAAAAATTGAGTTTTGGTGATTTATGACTCTGCTATGAAACTAATTCCTCTTATTCATACTGAGTGACTAACAAAAATTGTCAAAATTCTCAGTCTTTAGCTAACCATGCCATAAAATCACAATATTTGATTGGATTTTCTTTGCCAAACTTTAGTGTCTTAGAAAGGTGTTCTTCTGGTAAATATAAACTGTCTCTTTGCCAGCCACTATTTGTACAGAGCCTGTGGGCACACTGCAATTTAGTGTAACGTGTATGAATTTGTAGAGATCTACCATGTTCCTTGCAGCCCTTGTTGTGGAAAGTTAAGCAAATCATGCCCATAAATCTACTCTCTAGTAACATATCTACTGTAGAAGAGGGTTCTTGTGCTTGAAGATATTTGCTGTTTATTAGGTATTATACATTCATAAAATTAATCTTAATGTGGACAGTTTTCCCCCAATATATATTTTGGCAGTATATGGCAAATGTTCCTTTCTCTTCTTTGGAGCAAGAATTTTATAATATCCTTTTGATATATTAATAATATGGAGCTGATAGTATGGTGTCTTGTGAGACAAGATTTTGTTGGCGTTGTGTTCAACTTATAAATTGGTGACTAGATTCAGATTGGCATCCTGGACATTTTGATTTTGCTCCTCTGTCTGCTCCTGTGTTTCTGTAATCAGTAATTGCAATGTGTGTGATTCATTTGGCCTTTTCCAGCAGCCAGGGAAGCAGGAGGTTGGTGTTTAGCACAAAGGTTCCTGCAGCAGCGTCAGATTCAGCCATCACAGGTTTGGGATTGCTCTGTTATTCCCAAGATGCATTTGGGCCAAATGTTTTGCAATTCATAAAACATTGGGACTTGCCCCGTTCTCAAGATTAATGACTCTCAAATACAGCGTAGCCAGGGAGCAAGGGTGAAGGTTGGCTCCAGTTGCTGAGGAGCGCACTGAATGCAGTAATGTGGAGCTGCTGTGCCTTTGCTATTTTGCTATAAATCAGGGGAGAGGGAGATTGACTTACAGCCAAGAACACAATTTCATTTAGTTTCAAGACTTACGTACAAAAGGAATGAAAGCCACTTTGTGAGCTAAATTCAGAGCTGCTCTAATGGCTCCATTTTCTAGATTAGCTCATGACCTCGAGAAAAAGGATGTGTCAAACATAAGAATAAATCCAAACTTACTGTGTATTTGAAATATATGTTTGTTTTGCTGATCTAGTGCTGGTGCTGGAATAGATAGGAGGAACAACCTCCAAAAAGCTCTGTTGCAGCTCCAGGTTTTTTCCTACAAATTGCTTTTATAATCCTGACATTCCTCTTTATCGTTAAGTCAGCAGATACATTAAATTACAAGATAAATTGTAGCAGCTAATACAATACATAGTGGAAAAGATGAAACAAAAGCAATAAAAACTATAATGAACGTTTCACTTGACATGTCCCTCAGGTATTTTGAGAAGTAAAAAAGATGTTTTGTAGGTTGTCACAATGACAGCAGAATGAACAGTGCGTTTATTGCTTTTAATTAAATGTAGTATGGTTCAATTTCATTAATAAATGACAACTAGAAATGAATTATCAAGAGCGTTTTCCAGGACTGGCTGCAGAGCACAAGATGTTGCTGTTGCTTTATAACAGGTATAAAGCCAGGTTGATTTCATTTACCACAGAACTGCCCTTTGTACAGCTCAATCTCATAAAACATAAACTAGAGCTGTGAAAGGCAGATTGCCTAAGTATACCAGTGGCTTTATATCTTTCCGGAACAGTTCCTAATAACAACAAAAATAGTACCTTGGCTGATACGGTACGTTCTGAAAGATGAAAACTCCCATCCTTTGCTGCCTTCCCTGCAGCAGTTGCACAGCTGCCCAGAGAGTCAGATCAACTCACTGATCAGACCAAAAATTAACTTCACCAAAAACAATTGTTTTGTGAATTCTGCATAGGGTGATTTTGTTCTGTACTTTAAATTATGAGGGAAGAATATTAATCTAATGATTAGAATAAAATGTGTATCCAATATCCAAAACATAGGTGTGGTTTGCAATTGCTTCATTAACACACTGTAGATGTTTCTTTATTTCCTCTCCTTCGCAATTTAGATATTATAAGATATAGATATTATATTATATTATATAAGACTTGAAATTCCATAAGATCAAATGTTAACATTTTCGAAAAAATTAATAAAGAGTTAACTCTAATACAGTTTTATGTATTTGATTTCATGTTTTGTGTACATGTTTATTAATTAATTTTAATTCCAGATTTTATTTTTAGTAAAATTTAATATTAATTTTTGGACGTCCTTGTTTAGTTGGAGGGACATTTTAAACAGTAAAGTATGTCTATATGAACCCTTACTTGAAAAACAGTAACAAGGGATTCCAAGATCGTTGTCAATACTCTTATTCATTTTATCCCTTTCTCGCTGGGGTAAAGGTGGCAGTGCTAAATGAGGCTGTAGAGCAAACTGATATAATTTCAGAAACATAGGAAATTTGTAGGAGTCCAAAAGTAAACACATTCCTACGTCTGCTGATCAAGATGCTTCACTAAACCATTGATAAAGAATAAAAATAACTCATGGGTTGACAGCATTTTTCATGTGGTAGTTTGCAAGCACTTTAATATGGGAAAGAATTTTTCCCAATCCTGTGTTTATGGTCCACAACATAGAATCTTTAAATTCCAAAACACACTTTACATTTTTCAGATAAATATCTCTGTTGGAGAACTATTTAATAGGCCACTTGGTACTATGTCCTACCAGTTATTTACTGACATTCAGACTGATTTAATTTACTATGTCTTTTGCCTAGAAAAATCATGTAACAAATAATGTATCAGATTAATCCAGTACGTCAGTTCTTGCATTACCCAAGATTTCATTTTCTTCTGGTAACCTCTTCTGTCTTTTATCACTGTTAGCTTCCACTCACCTTTTAATAAGTTATTCTTGAAAATTTTACTTGAAAATTTCTGCTGTACTAAAGCCAAAATAAAAGGCCAGGTAGCTACCCAAATAATACTTTTCTCTTTCAAAAGATAAATTCTTACGTTTTTTATAATTATAACATTTCAATTGTCCAGCCATAATATTCCAACCAACCAGATATTTTATTAAAAAGCTGGACTACCAGCCCTCCAGTTTCACATGGATGATTCTTATTAAGAGTATTGAAAGCTTTTTAGAAAAAGTTATTATTAAGGAAAGCTATGCAATTCCACAAAATATATAATTTGAGTGTAGTTTTATAAGTCTCTCTACTTCCATCGTTCATAGAAAACTCTTTCTTTGTATATATATTCTTATTCTTATATAGTGATGATGTCCCCTTTTGGTTTGCATAACTATCTTAATACAGATTTTGCTAAGAGAATTGAAAGAATCTTCTTCATCCCTGTATAAGAAAGTCTTTCATCCATGATACAGCCATTTTACAGCATGACTAGTCACATGCAGGAGGCTAAAAGTCATAGTGTAAAATCTATTTTTCAGATGATCAATATTTGTGGAAATATATTGGTCAGGCTTCATTAAGTATGAGTATCATTCGGCATTTCCAAAAAGCAACATATACAGGATAACACATATAATGCTCCTAATTCGCCTACATTTTGTGAATTTCTGCTTCCACAGGATGGAGTTTCAGCATGGGCTCTGCCTACCAGTTCCACAGCTGGCGAGTCTTTGTGATTGTCTGTGCCCTACCCTGTGTCTCTTCTGTGGTTGCCCTCACCTTTATGCCGGAAAGCCCACGGTTCCTGCTGGAGGTATAACTTTCCAAACGGTTTCTAGATTCTAGTCAAAATTATTTCTGTTTTATATCATGACCTCTACCAAACAGGCATTTAGATCATTCAGGGGCTATAGTGAGTAATTTAATTTGTATGTGTGTTGCACTTAAATGTTTTGTTCTAACACTTAGGTTGGAAAACATGATGAAGCTTGGATGATACTCAAGCAAATTCATGACACAAACATGCGTGCTCGTGGTCAGCCTGAGAAAGTCTTCACTGTGAGTATGGCTTTTAAAGCTAATCACCTACCACATCAGCAAGCCTGCTGACTGGTGAGGTCTGGACAGCTTAATCAATCAATATTAATACTCTAAATGACTAAGCCAATTTCTTGCACTCTAAATACCTAAATACAAAGTATTGTGAATTCCTACTGAAATTCTTTTATATACAACATCTATTAAGAAATCAGCCTTTGGCCAGGTTATCCATGAGTGTATGAACACACAGCAAGACAATTTTATCTGGTGTACCAAGATACTTAATAGATTCCACCTGTGTTTTATTTATTAAGTTTTCACCCTTAGTAATAACAGTAGGCACATAGAGGTCTAAATAAGTTAGCTGTTGTGTCTTTAGGATTTGAAAATTTTTCTATTCTTATCAGGTAAAATAATGATATTAAAAACTACATGTTCACTTCTATGAAATAGTAAATTCAAACATTTAATATTCTCAAAATGTCTTGGAAGCTCAAATTCATTTGGTTGAGACCTTATTATAAAGCCCTATTTAAAGGATGGATAGATTGTTTCTATTGTTTCTATTGGAGTTTCTTTTGAAACTGCCATTTCAAAATTGGATTTTTTTAATGGCATCTTCCTTATTTATAAAGACTATACACAACAGTCTTGTCTTCCTGGATACAATAGGATCAAACAGCACTTTCTTGCTTTGAAATCCGGTTGGGCTTTCCAGCTTGTGCAGTGCTGTGGCAGTATGTGTACCCTGCTCTCTCAGAGCCATGTGTGGGATGTTTCTCCTCTTCCAGAAGCTTTCTTCTTAATATAACGCACATATAACTCAATTAAGAAATCCTCTTAAAGGTTCTGCATTTACAGGCAGTCTTGAGGAATGACCATCTGACCACATAACTCTATTCCATTGAGACTTGCAGTTTGCTGTCTTGGATGTAGTTTCCATTTCTTCCATTTAAACCTTTCCACAAAGAAGCTCAAGAATTCCTTTATTTAAATTGAAAGAAAGCTGGTTAGCACACTTACCACATTGAATCCACATTTATTGGTGCACTGGTGCCCTACCCTTAATCCCACCTAATCTAATATTTTATTTTCTGATTTAATTTATGAGTGAAGGGATTTGCCTAATACCATATAGCGATGGTGTAATTTCACAATTGGCTCTTGCTGATCTGAGCTGCTTTCAGACAGAATATGCCTGCTCCTGGTGGCTCCAGGGATTGGGTTTTCTTTTGCTGTTGTTGATATTTGTTGACTGATTTTACAGTCAGCCGCAGCGCTAACCCTATCCCCTTTTAGTATTGGTTTAGGCACAAGCAAGAAGACAGAAATGTGCTAGGAGAAAATGTGGGAGGAAGGATAAGCCTCTCACGTCACTTTTACGCACTTGCAATCACGTCCTGAAGCAGCTGTGGAGAAGAGAACAAAGCACATGCTTGTTGTTTCCAGCTCTTATGGTCTAGCAAGCCTTTGTCTCTGTCATTGTTAAATTGTGACACTCAGCCACTTTATCTACAGTTATTTTTGTAAATTGATCAGCCATTAATTCTGCCTTGAGCATTAGGAAAACTTGACTCCATATATCAAGCTGAAATTAGAAATACTGTGCTCTGTGTCAAGGTTAGACATATATAGAAGTCCCTATTTTTAGCTTGCATTAATATGATTAGAAAATGCATCATTCTCTTCTTATTGTACAACATCAGCACTCCATCTCATAAAACTCAGAAAGCAAAGAACTTATACATGATTTGTTTGACGTACCCTTTTAGGGTTTTTTTCCTAAGTTAATCCTCGATATTGTGACATTTTTTCTCAGTAGTTTATTCACATATTTCTCCTTTGCTTATCCAATGCCATTCTGTGACTTACGCTTTACTATTTTCCTCCACTTCGTGTGCATGAGACATACTTTGATAGTGCATTTTCTGACTCAACAGATGATGTCACTTTTTCTCCATTACAGATATAGTTTTAATGTGATTTCTTTTATGCATTTTCCTGAATTATATTGATTTAATCTTTCTATAGGACCTTTTTTTCACAAGTTAAGTTTATTCTTGTTACTCATATTATTGAGAGGATTATCTTCAAGCCTTTAGAAAGAGATGACATCAACTGACATGCAGTTTGGTTTAGAGTAAATCCAAAATGGGGTGTTCTGGTTCCTGAATTGAGTGGGTGGCTCTCCGTACTTTGGAGAATTCGTCCTGAAAGAGCAGTGTCACTAATAGACACTAATAAATTTATAGCATCTTCAACCGGAACTAACAAAGTTAGATATTTATGTACATGCTTTATTATCTTCATGGGTTTTTAAAATACATATCCATTAGATCTCTTGGTTTAAATATTTAAGGAAAAAAAAAAAAGCCTTGTTTCCTTAAAGCCAAAATTTTCTCTACTCTTCAGTTGCCATGTATTAATTCTTTTTCCTGCAAATATTTTTCTTTACATCTAACCTTGATTTGTTTAAAATTTAAAACATTGCATATTCCTAACTATTGCTTTTAAATAGAACCATCATTTTCATTAAAATAGGTTTTCTTTTATGGGTTTGAGTTTTTTTCATTCTTCATATACTGACATGCTGAATTTGCATGTTCCAGATGGACTATTATCCTTCCTCAATAGGACTTTTCATATGTTAAAGAACCACGGAGGCCAGGGAACTCTGTCCCCAGTCACATACAGAGGCCCTAGGACACATATGTTTCCCCCAATCTCCACAGCCCTAACTGAGTCAGGTGCCCAGAATGGTGAAAATGCTGTTCCTGAGCCCACAAGAGTGGGATTCAAAAGGCCAGAGGTGTTGCATGTAGGGATTTCTGTATTTAGGAGATATCAGATAATTTTTGAGGACTTGACTCAGTCTTTTGTACAATGTATTTCCTAAAAGCAGTTTAAGAAAAGCTAGAGATCAGTGGAATGATGCAGACAGGACTATTGGAAGAGGCGTGACAAGAAGGTCACAGGCTTTTGATAAAGTCATGATCTGGTGTACAGTGAGCTGTAGTGCTTCAGAAACGAGGGCAGTTATACCTTGAATGGCTTGGTGAGTGTCTCTATATTCTTGTTCACGGTATGAGGCTGCTGTTGCACCTCAAACATCTACATCTGTAAAAGCAGTACGTTTGAAACTAGAGCTTTATCATCAGTGTTGCTATTCCCTGATGTCCTGTAATCCACTGTGATACACTGGAGATGGGGATGTGAGAGTGTCCTCGTTCTGTTAAGAAGAAACATGAGCTAACTTCAGGAACTGCAGCCAAACACCGAACGCGCAGTCTTGTGCTCTCTGCTTCCTTCTGTGTCAGTCAGTCCCTTTCCCCATTTTATTAATTTATTTTATGTTCCCTGCTCATCTTCTTTTAAAATCTACTGTGGATGAATATACTGCCTTTTGTGATATCCTTATGAAGCTGGACCAGAGCAGAAACTAAACCCAAAACCACACTGTAGTATAAGTTTTTCAAGTCTTATGTCTGGAAAGACCATGTAACACATCCTGGCTTTGCTTTACAAGAGAGTAAAAGTAAAAATTAGCGTTGTCGGATGCATTACATTCTCCATCAATGGTAATTCTGTATTTTCCCCTGATGTCTATTTGTCTCATTTCACTTTAGATAAGTAGATGATTGTTCATAACAGCAATAACATGCATGGTTCCAGATCATTTCACCCCTCTTCCTCTCTTTTCAGTAAGTTCTCTGTTTAACACTAGAGAACAAAATAATAAAAAGGTTGTCCAACTACTAATTAATGACATTTTGAATACTTCTGTTTTCATTGCTGTGTCTTTAATCAAAAGACTTCCACTGATGTTGTGATAGGAAGTCAGAAACAATTTGAAGGCAAATTCTGGCCATGGTTAACTGGTGGTTTGAATTAATGTGGCATTGGAGGTATATACAACAACTCTCTAGAAGAATATGACAGCAACAGCTTATTGTAGCCAGAGGAAGTGTATTTCCTGCATGCCTTGAACATTGAGTTTTCTGAAACAGTTACATCCATAAAGATTTCAGCATTACAATGCGTTTATAAATCTAAAACATTTCTAGTGTAAACACAGTGCTCATTTTTAGTAGATGGGGTGTAATAAACCCCACCAGTACTCCTCCACAGGCAGTTTGTGATACCAGAAACCACAGATATTTTTGTTCTGTTTTTACTTCTAGGTAACCAGAATCAAAACACCTAAGCAGATAGATGAGCTCATAGAAATAGAGAGTGATACTGGAACTTGGTACAGGAGGTGTTTTGTAAGAATCCGCACAGAGCTGTATGGTGTAAGTAGCAACATTTCTGTTCATTCTGTAATTACCTTCCTCCTTTTTAATTAACTTTCAGAAATGCGATGGATTTGCTGAGCTCCTGCTGTTGATAGCTGCAATGATACATTTTCCATGCAACTGAGGGAATCAGGAACCAATGTAAGGTTTTGGTTTCCTGACCCAGAAAAAAATGCAGGTGAATCACAGAGCTTTATCCCAGTTTCAGAGAAGGAAAATGCTGCATTTGTTCTCAGAGAAGTAATAGCTAATAACACTACATAGTGGTGTTCATAAACAGCACAAAATAATTATGTATTGAGAATGTGGATATATATATAAATATATATATATATATATATATATATATATCAGTATGGAAAGAAGTACACAAGAGAAGACGAAATATTGTCAGGAGGAACTTGAGGCAGTCACATCAGTTAAAAATTATAAATCCATTAATAAGTTGTACAAATGAATGCCATTTTAAGGCATTGTATCTGCACGTATTTTTCAGGTATGTCAAATGTGTTACCAGAAAATTATTTTCGAATTCTTTCAGATTCTTTCAAATACAAGTTTGCTGGGACTGTGTTGCTTACCCTTTTGTTACTTTTTCTGTAAAACCAAAATTGCATAGTGTATTTGAACCTTGCAACAAAAATTGAAAAAAGCCTCCTTATTTAATTTTTTTAAAGTTCAAAACTGTCCTTTCACAGCTATTAAAAATATGTCATTTCAAGCTCTCTAGAACTATGATGAAGTGTTGCAAACCAAGATTTCTCACAAAATTACTCTGTTAGGAAAAGTCACATTTTCCCCAGGGAAAAGAAAAAAATCCAGAAACTGTCTACTTTTATAGTTACTGACCAAAAATGGAGCACTTGAAGATTGAAATATTATGATTTGGCATCTTACTAAACCAGCTTTTAAAGAGTTGCAGTTTGGCTGGCTCATGTCCTTGTTGTCTCACCAGATTAGACCCTGTGTCGGAGCACTTTTGTCATTTTCACCCCTTCCCTTCCCTTCCCTTCCCTTCCCTTCCCTTCCCTTCCCTTCCCTTCCCTTCCCTTCCC
>JAHLSL010013598.1:430998-466088 GCA_025920805.1 Petroica traversi | reverse complement strand
TAGTAGTAGTAGTAGTAGTAGTAGTAGTAGTAGTAGTAGTAGTAGTAGTAGTAGTAGTAGTAGTGCTTGAGTTTTGACACAGTTAAAGGTTTATGCACTGAAGAGAAAAATAACAGTTATTTAATTTTTAACCTAGCCATAGCTTCCAAATCCCACTCCTTTCCAGAATGCAGATGTTCTCCTGAAATCAAAGAACTGTCAGTAATTGAGGTCATATAAATTTAAATAGAATATTTTTGTAAAACACAAAATCTCACATTAATTTATGCTAAATCAGTAAAGTACTCCTTCAATGTACAAATTTAATATGCCTCTGACATATTATTTGACACTCACAAAACATTTTCCAAGAGGTATGAACCCATTTGATATCCTTCCTTCATAAATATTTCAATACCCTACTCACCCTCAGTCTCAGTGTTTCCTTCATGTTCTTTTTTAATGAGAAGATCCATCAATACTTGACTTTTTAATACATTGCTTTCCTGTTGGGTTTTAATTCCAATCATTGTGACACCAATTTTAATGTAGTCACATACTTCCTGTCCAAAGGTAAAAAGTGCATCAGAAGTATGTAGAACATGTAGTCTGTCGTTTCTGTTTCAACCGACTAATCTAATCACTATATTTTCTTTGTTCTCCTCTGGAACTAGTCTACTTTTTAGAATGGAAAGTGCTGCATGAAAAATGATAATGAGTTGACACTGAACTCCAGCCTGATTTTAATCAGTCTGTCACAAATGAGAAATGATATAGTAACTAAAACTAATGGACTGAAAACACAATTTTTCTGGCCAATACAAAAAGAGAATTCATTAGTTAGTAAGTCACTTATTGTGATAAACACTATTAGCTTTTTCTCTCCTTTCTCATAAAGATGTGGTTCCAACAAATTTATTTGTGATAGAGTTTAATTCCTGCTCCTTTGTAGATAACATATTTTTTGCATTCCTATTCCTACTATTACTCTTTTTATGAGAAAAATTCTTAGCTAGTGACACCAGATTTGATTAGAATAAAGCCAGGTCTGTGTTTGAAAGATTTTGCCATTTTAACAGATCTTACTGACATATAACAATTAAAGTACTGCTTTTCAAACTATTGCCACTTTCCAACAGCTACCAGAAAAAATGCCCTTTTTCCCCCACAGCTTCATGTGAAATAAAAGACATCACAAAAATAGTGATGTATTTCCACGTCTTTGTTGTGGTTGCTGCTGTTAGCATAATCATGTTGGTAGAATTTTACTAAAAAAGTCTTACAGCATTATTTTACTCTAGTGACATTGTTGTAGAAAGTTACTGTATGTAATATAATTTGTCACTGACTTTTCTATAAATATTTTGATAAAATCTTGGTGTTAAATAAGCGTCAGTAGGAAGGAGGATGTCCAGAAATAAAAAAAAAAGCTTCCAGTAAGTTGTGTGTGCCAGTTTTATTTACATAGTAATTAAAATTGCAATTGCATCCATAGGCAGAGGATTAATGAGAACATACTTACAGTTAGATGCCTAGCTGTGTAACTGACAATGTAATTTTTTATTCATGTTATAAACATTTTGTGAAAACAATTTCTAACACTTGGACCGCTATGTTTTGAGTGTAACCCAGGAACCAGTGTGATCCTATGACAAATCAAGATGCTTTTAAAATTTTTTTCTTTTCAGCTTGTTGGCATTAGCAAGTGCTTGTTTCTTCCCAGGGACTGAATTTCTGAAGCATGATTTCCCAGTTTCTAGATGAAACGTCAAATTATGTCGAATTACTAGACATTGTGATTTTACAAGGCTGTCTCATGAATATCATGACATTGGTTTTGGTTGATGATTAAGGACAAGTAACAACAGAAATATTATTGAATAAATGATATTACCAGTTTGGGCCAGTAACTATGTGGAGCTATTTGTCTTACTAATTCTTCTTCTGAACAATAGTATTCTAGAATGAGTTAATCATCAATCACATCTGCAAAATGCATCAAAGGGGTCATTGTTACCGGGGTTGAGATTTTTTAGACCTAAATAGCTGCATCAGCTTGATCTATTGCTATTTCAAAACCATGAAGGTAGCCTGACAGCAATTCTTTGTATTGGGCAGGTTTATTATGATGAAGTTTAAATCAGTAACCTTTGAAGATTCACTCTTTAAGAACTGTGTGTTTGAAGACATTACTTCACTGAACACATACTTCAGGAACTGCACTTTTGTGAATACCACCTTCTACAACACAGGTATGAGAAAAAGCCTCAAATGCCCATTAGTCAGCTGGATGTTCTCATCTTACATTTATAATTTCTAGATTTCTAATAAGACATACAATAAGTCCTCTTGTAAGGAATAATAATACATAAAAAGCAACCCACTTTTTACAACAGTGAAGTGAAAGGATCTCACTGCCCAAGAGATATTGCAGGCACTATTGACTCAGATAATAAATGATTTATTTTATTCACATAATAAATTATTTATTTTTCATCTTTGATTTCAACCATCTCTAAAGAGATTCAGTCTGGAGAGAAGAAAATATATTTACTGTTTTACCAGTAGCTTTAACCACAGTATTTTTATTTATTCGAAAAGGGACTGGTGAAATACTTATTCACTGTGCTTGCTGTGGCTGGGGAATCTGAATTTAGGATTCAAATTACCTAATCTATGATCATTCTGAGTCTCCTAAGCATTATGACAAAAATATGAATTCATATTTTCATATGTTTAAACAGAAGACTGTCTTTTTTTCCAGTTTAATAAAATGTAACTGAAAGTAGAACATTGTTGGAAAGATGGGGCACTTCTTCCCCCTTTCCAGTAACTACAGGAATCAAAATAGTGATAGACCTAGGTTTCAGAGCAAGCAATGACCTTCATGTGGAAGGAAGGCATTCTTGGTTCTGGTTTACAAAGCTGACAAGAAAAACGGGAAAATAAAAATAGGAATAATTCTCTGAAATGGTTTTGGCAGAAGAATTAACTACATTGAGTAACTCATCCATGGACAAGCTGAAGATCATGAGGCCTTCTCAGAAATGAAAATCAGTTTAAACTGAATTCCACAGATTTCACTTAAAGGAAGTCAAACCAAACTGAGCACGATTGACAGTGTCATCAGGAAATAGAAGCCCAGATACTAAGAAAGACTGAGTCAAAGAAACTTGCAGATACCTAGCACTTTTTATGTAAGACCAGCTGATGCTGAAAGGCCTTAACCAAATACAGTCAAAACAGGGCAAAATACAGTAATATAACTTCCTAATTCCAGGCTTTAATTGGTCCTTTTCAAGAGCTTTGCAAATTTTTCTAGGAAGATGAAAAAGTACCAAAATTAACAACAGTAACTAGTCCCCTTTTTTGCAAAGCTGTGGAAGCTCCAAGTTGTTATTAAAGTTGCTTGAACTTGAAATGTTTTTAATCAAAAGTTGCACGTGGAGTTGGCTGTTAGCTGAAATGTTTCTTTTTCTTCTTTCCACAGATTTCGAGCAGTATAAATTTGTTGACAGTGAATTGATAAATTGCACATTTTTCCACGTCAGGACAGGATGCCAGATTTCTTTTGATGATGACTACAGTGCCTACTGGATCTACTTTGTTAATTTCCTAGGAACTTTGGCAGTGTTACCAGGAAATATTGTGTCCGCTCTCCTCATGGATAGAATAGGACGGTTAACCATGCTAGGTAGGGGCTTCCCTTTGGTACAGGGAACATCAAAAGTAACATGTCTTCTTTTCAAGGAGTTTGGCTTAGCGAAATCAAAAACCTATCATAAGATATGTCATTTATATGGCATCATAAACACCCTTTTTAAAAGCCTCCATTTTAGAAACTCTAGGGAAAAAGGGGTCTATAGCCACCTCTGTTATGCCACATTATCAGTTCTTGCTCTTCCACACAAACATTACAAGAACATTACCTAGGCATTTAGAATGAGATTTTGGAGGCTGATGACCATTGGTTTATCTCTGCTCCAGCTGAAAGGAAAGCAAGGTGTGCACAGGTGACCCTCAGCTAGTGGAGCAGCTCTTGGAAAGCTGTACTTTGTCTGTTATCTGTTTTGTAGAGGAACATAGTTGAAAGGTATCTCCTGTGATTGTCTACAAAGAGAAATCTCTTTTCAATTTACTTAAATAACTATGTGGTAATTACTTGTCTTAATTTTCTATGACAATATCTCTATATAAATACAATAAAATAAATATGGTGTTTTTATTATAATATAGGGACAGGTTTCATGTAAATGCAAAAGATGATGAACAAAGAATAATGGGGGTAGTTTTCCTCAGGCATCTTGCTTTGGGAATTCAAAGAGGCTTCCAGATTAACGTGTGAGGAGTCATATTTTTTTTCTGTAAGCTCCTTCCTTCAACATTTCTCTTTCTGGCTGGCCTTACCAGTAGAGGAGATCTCTTTGGTTTTTAACTGAAATATTTGGGTCACTTATTTAGATACTTATTTAGCAATTATAGAGATATTAGACAAAACAAAGATTATTCTTTAAATAGAACTCCACTACATGTTTGTTTCACCTGCCTTGTACCTAGGTGGTTCCATGGTTCTTTCTGGCATCAGCTGTTTTTTCCTATGGTTTGGGACCAGTGAATCCATGATGATAGGTATGCTGTGCCTCTACAATGGCCTCACCATCTCAGCATGGAACTCTCTAGATGTCATCACTGTGGAGCTGTATCCTACGGACAGAAGGTATGTGTAGATACACCTCCCCTAACCTCACTGATACTATGTACCAGCAGAAATGGCAAATAGAAATTATTATTCTATTACAGAGGTAGTGATGTTTTGAGAAGACCAAATGAATAATTTGCCTTATGAAATTCAAAAGGGAAACAATGAGGGATTTTGAGCAATTCAGTATATATTTTGCATCAAGTATCACCTAATCAGGAAAATGCCATACATGTAGTTCCATATGAAAACAGAAGGTCTAACAGCTACTCTCATTTAAATCTCAGCTGCTGTGTAGTATTTCTGAAAACAATAATGGAGTATCTCTGGGTTTCCCCTAGTTCAACTGTCTGTGAAGGCAGTAGCTGGTCGAAACCAGCAATACAGCTGCCTTTGTCTATTGGCTGTGAAATGGTGGGAATCATGATAAAAATCACTGCCTGAACCACCCTGAGCTGCTGACCAGTCCACTATGTATTTGTATGCAAGGCCACTAGGAGTGTCCATTAAGTGGGCAAAAATTATCCTGGGCACTGCTCTTGAATCTTCAGGACTCTTGCAGCAAATCTCAGAACAGTTTTCAAATATTGCATTGCTGCTAGATGACATGGGTTGTGTTTATTTCAGATATAAGGCAGTTTTTAATCCTGACCTTATGTCAACTAATGGACTGGAGGAAGAACAGTTGAGTCATATCCTGTTGTACGGGGAGTACAAAAATGTAAAAGCTGCATTATCTTGAATAGCCTGGAATACTTCTCCCCTCTCAACTCTCTAAAAAAAATTATGTAAAATTGCCCAGATTCCTAACAATGGACACTGTATCCTTCCTCCTCTTGCAGTGCTAATTATTATGTCATTCACTGGATGTTTGAAATGCAGTAAAAATCTTTCAAGTGGATGATGCCTTGCTGGCAAGTGTAATTTTTTGGAAAGAGGTTTCACTGACGTTAGTGTCTAGAAAGAGATACAGAAAAGTGTAGATTGGCTTATCTCTTTTCCTTTCATTGTCATTTTAAAATTATATGCTTCTTCAGACAAGAAATTGATGTCCACAGCTGTAATTATATTGAATAGTGATACCAAGATATTTATGAATCCCAAGCACTAAGCTTTATTATTAAGTGCTAGTATTTCTATTTCACCTCAGGAAATTGCTCTTCTGGCAAGAATTCTTCCACCATCCAAACTATGATATAATTCTAATAAACAGCCTGTAGAAATTACCATCTTTTTAGGAATTACCATCTTTCTAGGAATTACCATTCCTAAATGTAGCATCCACATATGTTTTTCTAAAATGAAGTAAAGAAATATAATTGGAAAAGTCATTGGTGTTAATGGAAAAAAACTCATTACGAGGAAAGATAAAAAGAATGTAACTGATATCTATCTATCTATCTATCTATCTACTCTATCTATCTATCTATCTATAGAGATGTTAAGGCATCTGTAATTGTAGCTAATGGCTGTTTTTAATAGTTTCTGCTAACTGTGGGATTATTGCAATGTCTTACTCATCTTTTCTCTTAAAACTCTATGCAGGAATAACTTTCTGGAAATAGATAGTTATTTGAAGCTGAGTTGTGTTTCACAACAAATCGGAGAAAAAACTTGTTGCTTTATATACAAAAAGGCTAATAAGTGAATCTGCCTGCGGCTGCAAAGACATTGGTGACATTGCTGTAGATGAGACTTTTCCCCAGAAGTTCTGGTAGTGATGGAACCATGACTGTTAGTTTCTGCCAGCTTGGTTATAAGTAAACAACCAGCTCAAGATTTCTTCTTCTTTTTTTTTTTTTTAGACCGGAGTAAAGCTACTTCACGTTTTGTGGAGCTTTTTAAAAAGTAATACCTTCATGGACTCAAATAACTTGCTTACCAGGATTTTTCTCTGATAATATTTGTTTATCCAGACTAGCTGCAGTTTAACAACCGGCACTTCCCACCTCTGATAGTCCTGGGTTTTCTTCTCAGACTCCTCTGATCTCTATAACCAGCCACAGCTTTTCACAGTTTGCTGGGAATTTCCGGCTTCTGCCAGTAACTGAAGGGCTGAACAGCCTTTTTTGACATATATGGAGCACAAAGCTTCCTGATCAGCTCTTGCATATGAAATCCTTCGTGCTTAAGATGATGCTCTCTTTTGCTACAAAGCTGCATCCAGGGTGAATCTGGTCCTGAAACTGGCTTCCAGATTCTCCTGGAAAGGGAATCCAAAGTACAGAATCCTTGCTCACTCTGTTGGTTTTTAGTACTATTTTCTTACACCCTGTCAGTGCAGCAAAGAGCAGCTGGAAATTCAGCGCAAAGAAAGTGAGTGGAAGGAGGCCAGTTCATACTGCCACGCACAAGAGGCTGGACTTAGTAGGCCTTCTTTTTCCCCCCTTGGAGACCAGCCAGTTGCTGAACTGCAGGGGCTTTGCTGGTGTTGTGCAGTATAATACGAAAGGTGTTTCATAAATTGTATTCTAAGTATTTAGGGATCATAATGGCATTCTGCCAGGTAGCAGTGTGGTGAACAGTTTGGCAGTTTGTGGTCTATGTGCCTGATACAGGGCACACATTTCAGATTCTTCTTCATCAGTTATGGTTGTTTCAAAATCGTGACAGATTTGGATTCATTATGAATTCAGACTCATCTGCATATTTACATTTTAGTTTACTGATCCCTGGAATTGAGGTAACTACATAGTTTCTCCTGCTTTCTTGAGAACATAGTTCCTCCTACTTCCAAATTTTATGCCATTTTAGATTAGCTTTTGCTTTCATGTTCTTCATAAAACCTCAGCTGTTTAGTACAACTGCTATAATATATGTTAGAGGTTTTGAATGGTTCTCAGGTAGATGATGAAGTAGAGTTAAAATGTAAGATGACATTACTAATGCTGGTCATAGTGGGTTTCTGTCTTCTTGATGATACATATAAAGTAGTGAATGATATTTTGATAATATAGTACCATTTTTTAACTTTTCAATAACAAATTTTAAAAGACACTCATGATGGCTAGATATAAACTAGTGATTTCCAATACGCAAGTAAATTAAGACAACTCCAGAATGTAGAGAACTTATATTTTCTCTTGTCTTTTACATTATCTTCTTAACGGACCCTTCTATCCATTAGGAGAGGAAATCTGTAGTCTGAAGTGTATGACTCAAAAAATTCCAGTCACTGAGCATTTTAGAAGAAGAAATAGGCTGAAAGTGTAACTTCAATACAGCTACAGGTGCCTGGCACACCAGCAACATAAACTGAAGGTACTAAGCTGAGCACATAGAAAATACAAAATGATGCTTGAAGAAAATTTTGTTACCTTTATTTGACTTGCTTGAATCATAAGGAAATTTTGTGAAAGGAGTAGGGATTTTATGCTTTCTTCTGACAGCACTCCACTGTCTTAACCATGAAAATGTTTTCTCATGATACAGTTCCCAATCTAATTCACTTTCCAACTTCTGCAACAGCTGAGGGAAACTAAGTTTTCCTCACTACATCTATATTTTACCCTCAAGTTCTTGGCATTGCCAGAATGATGTGGAAAAAAATATTGTGTGATGAGGTAATTACAGCTTGCGTTGTAATGTGTGTGCCCAAGGGGCCTGCAATAACACTGCACTTTCTCAGCTCTGCCTATAACATAAATACAGATGGAAGAGAGTTAAAGTTCTCTGAAGAAGGAACATTAGGACATTTTTATTACTTTAAAATGCCATTTTTACTTTCAAGTAAATGGTAAGTATCTTCTTGTGAACAACAAATAACCAAAACCTAAATAGAAAGTGGAATATAAATAGATCATCTCCCACATAGAGAGTAAATCAGATTGCATCAGATAACCAGCAATTCATCATTTTACTATGGCTGCCAGACATTTGGGTTTGAATCTTGTCCAGGAATACTTAGAATTCAAGGTGAGCTATAAAATTAAGTCATCCTTTTTTAAATGCCTCTGAAAAAAGTTCCTAAGGGTTTGGCCATAATTAAGAAATAAGTCTCCTATCTTCAGCTCACGGTGTTTAATTTTTTCACTTCTTCTTGAACCCTCAGCAATAAATATCATTCTCACGGTATCTTATGTCCAAGTTTGTATTGGTGTGGATGTCAGAAGAGAAACTTCCAATTATTTTGAGTTATAATACGAGTGATTGACTTACAGTAGATTTCCTGACAGCTATTTTCTGCTGTCATCCTGTGGATATAGTTCAACTGCCTTTTGCTGAAATGTTAAAGATTTTAAGGCATGACATGCCAAACCTATGCCTCGGGCAGTAGTCCAAGGAAGGAAGGCAAATTCCACAGTTTTACTTGCACACTAAGCATTATAATTGATGAGCTATCCTATGTATTTTTATACTAATTTTTTAAGAGAATATAAAATATTTGGAGAGCAGAAAATTGTCCATAGAACATTTGGGAACACTGTTTTAATGCTTTACATGTTATCAGTTCTAACAAAAGTGATATTCAAAGTGATTGTTGTAACTTGCTGTTTTTGTAAATAGCTGTGGCACGAAAGATAACAAATATTTGTGCTACACATTTAGCAGCACTCTCCTTCAGGACAATGAAGTTTTTAGATACTCTATCAGCAGTGGAAAAGTGGATCTGAAAAGTATTTTATGTAGGAATACAAGCACCTGGTCTAAGAAGGAACATATGTGGCAATCAGGAAACAAGCTCTTTTAATCTAAAGGCTTGGATAATCCCTCTATTTTTAACTGTTTGGACTCTTGCCATTTTTATGTGGACCTTGGATGAAAGGAAGCTAAGCATTTTTCTTTGTCACAGCTTTCTCAGCAGCAGAAGCAAAACACATCGAGGAAAATTCCTTTTTAGTAACATCCAGCTTTCTCTTCATCCTGTCATTTTTATAAAAGACGTTCATATTTTTCTCCTATCAACACTAAAATCTTTACCTGGGATGGTGGAAGGGGGTGGTGGTGGGGTGGTTTAAGACAATCCCAAATTGATTAACCACCATTTTCTTACTGATATGCCTGAAGGACTTAAGTGAACTCTCTAGCTGGACAAAGGATTCTTGCTACTTACGACTGGTCTCCCCTGACCAGTAATGAGGATTACTCATGAAGTTAACACTACATTTTTGTGCAAATGTTTGTGCAATAACTGGTCACTATGAAGAAAATTGGTGTATAAATAAATGGCCCTATTACCTTGGAATTTTGTACTTACTTTGTTCATGATGCTAAGATGATATATAACTTTGATCATTTGCTGACACTCTTGCACTTGCCTCAAACACCGTAGCAGAGACTGTACAAATGCTGCCAGAGACTATAGTCATATGTATGTGTGATTTGCAGCATATTTATTTCCTGGCTATTTTTATTCCCCTGGATTAATGAGAATTAATTATAAAAGCATGAGTTAATACAGATTTTAAAGGGTTTGAATCGCAAACAAAGTTCTAAGAAGAATGTTTAAAAAAACCAAGGAGTCTGAATTTGCTAGAGCTCCATAATGGTTTGAACACCTTGTTCTGACTATAACTACAAACACATTCAGACACAGTATTAAAATTGAAGGGTATGAAGGCATAAGATTAAACAGTGACAATGCTTTTCAGGTACAGATTGTAACAACAATTTACTTAAGCCTGTAAAAATCCTATTGTTCATGCCAATTATGTTGCTTATTTTAGGCAAAAGGATATGCCTGAAATCTGCTTAAAGATTAAAAGATTGAACTTCTTCTGGGTTGTTCATTTTTTAATCATCAGGACAGCTAAGGACAATAAAATGAGCTTATTTTTTCTTTCTGTATTTGTTTATAATTTGTTAACATTAATGGGATTAGACTAATAATAACCCCTTACAATCAGCAAAATTCTGTAAGTCTATTTTACAAAGAGAGCTGTTTTTTCAGTGCAAAAAATTACCTTAGTTTTTTTCAGGCAGAAGAGTTATTGTATGTATTACAAAATTGTTTTAAAACTCATTGAAGTAATGTTGGGTATAAAACTGACAATAGATCTAAAGCACAGTGGCATCTGTAGAGACCAGAACATGAAAAGAAATGGTTCAAATTGCTCAGAAAATTGTATTCAGACCACTGTCATAACTAGTTGATATAAGCAACTAACATCTGTGAAACAGCCTACCTCTATAAGGTAGTATAAAACAACACTAAACATAAGTAAAACATCCCCATATGTTTTGTGCTATTGCTTTTCCAAAGATTTCCTGCCTGTATCTATCCAAATTTGTTTTATCTGGATCTATGTATTCTTTGGGGAGTTCTGGTATCTCTGAATTATCTGCTGCTATTGACAGCTGGGTGTCTAGTTTCTCTATTTTTTTCCCTGTTACTGTTATTTGGAGTTAAGTTTGATTTTACACCAGCATTGGCAATCAAGAAAATCATATTTATGTCTGCAGACTCTGATCACAACCAGTCACTACCATAACTTAAGAAATATTTTCTGTGCATGACTGAAGCTGACATTAGAACCATTCTGACTCTTTTCCTTTCCTGCTTCAGAATAGCTGCCATCTATTGTTATCCCATTACATAAACTCAGTTTTCCAGTAGTGTTGTCTTTAACCTCTTTCTACCTGCTTGCCATACACTATTTTAACAAAGTCCTTTCCTCTTCAAGAACCTCCTGCCTACCTGCATGTTTTGTGCAGCCCTTCAGAAAGACAGGCTGGACAGATGGGCAGAGAAGAGCCATCTGAAATTCAACAAGGCAAACACAGGGCCCTACACCTCAGGAAGAATAACCAGCACAGGCTGGGGGCAGACCTGCCGGGCTAAGATGACCCTGTTTGAGCTTTGAGGTTGGACCAGGTGACTGACTGTGGCCCCTTTCAATCTTACTGTATCTGTGATTTTGTGAACCTTACAAGATTCATCAGTCTGGAGCTCCTTTCCTCTAGTGTCCATTCGGAGCTTTATATGTCCCTGTAGCATAAATGTTTCCATACTAGAGATTTTCTTGTTTTCTCACAGGTTTTGGAATTTCATCCCAGTAGGATGGCTCTTCTCTGCTTTCTTGGGCGTATCTCATGTTCCTCCTTCAGACCCATTCCTGCAAAGGTCACACTTAGAATGGGCATGTTTTAACTTGCTTGTTTCTCCTCTGAGGAACGTATTCTTCAAGGAACTGTTGCAAATGTTTCTCTGTCAGAAATTTTCACAGGCAACACTTCCCAAAGTTTCCTCATCTGCTGCTCTCAGTAGTGTGCTCTCTAGCAGCCCTCAGGGGTCTGGGCTGCCGGAGGGCAGAACATGTCATTTTCAAAATTGTAATCTCCAGGATGTGCATGTTTAGGTTTCCTTAGCATGATGTATTATGTAAAATACTGCAGGTTCAATCAAATGTAGATAAAACAAGTAAATAAGGACTTTGAACATGTAAGAGACATATCTAGGTCTCTTCTACTTGTTTTTTTTCCACAGATTTTTTGTGCCTACTGTGCCATAGAAATTACCTGTCTCTTTTTCTTTAGATATTGCTGATACTTAGCACCATGCAATACCTGGATGGATGCCTTGTTTTATACAGAGAGGAATTGTGCTTACTTCAGAGGGAACAGTAATTTCTTTGCTAAATATCAGATATTTCAAAGAGTTTAAAATAGTGCTAGGGATTGTGAGAGACATATTGCCAAACTAAAAATAAATAAATATATAACCACTAGTAAAAAAAAGTAATTTGTGTTTTGTCCCAGATTCAGAAAAGACATAATACACAAGGTTGATACTAGAACACTATTAATTCTTCTGATTTTACTTTTATAATATTTTATGTAAGAGAACTGGCTTTGGTCTGCAACAATGGAAAAATAAATATTTTACATAATGGGAAAAAAAACTATTTGAAGCTATATTTATTAGTCTGTTTCATGTCTTAATTCTGTTCTGCAGACATTCTTTTAACTGATTTAAGAATTTGACAGGAAAGGCACCATTATTTCAAAATGGCACATTCTGAATCTTGTTCTGACTGTGGAGCTGACATTTTGGGTCAACTAGAGTAATGTTTCTTAGAGCAAACCACAGTATTTTAGAAATATTCAAGAAGATCTAGACCTAGATATAGTCCTCAAAATATACCAGGCCTGGTATTGCTCTGGAGCACAGTATCCCAGACAGAACATGGACAGTGCTGAAAGCCCCTCTATCCTGGTCAACTCACCTAGACTGAAGCTTTTACCTCTCCCCTAACATACAGCTTGGGAGCAGGACACCAAAAGGCCTAACTGATCTGTATTGAGATACAGATTTGCCAAAGAGCAGAGGAGGTCAGAGGAGGTGACCCCTGACACTGGCCTGTGGCCACGTCTATCAGTGGCTTCAGACAGGGGACCTCTCATGCCTTGATATCATCATTTGCTGTTTTCAAAATCAAAAATCTGTTCTGTGAAAAGCATTGAGATGCTATATCCTTATTCTCAACTGGGGTCAAGACTTCTTACTACAAGTTGATTCTCTGGGCTCCTCTTTAATAGCTCCAGTAGAAGCTTTTCAGACTTCCTGGGAATTCAGTCTACATCAGACTTCCTCCCTTCACTCACAGGTGCTTCAGTAGAATAAGTAGAGCTCTTTTAAAGTCACTTAGATCACTAGTATTTCTCTTAATTCCTGTTGTTTAGACTAGGGCTTTTAATTGCAGTGCAAGCAAGAAATACTTTGTTCTGAAAATCAGAACTATCTTCTTGATTTTTTTTTTTTATTTTATCCTTGCAAACAGTGTGAGCTCCTCATAGTCCTTCTCTCTTTAATTTCTAAGAGAGTTGAGAAGTATTGCAGTTTCTACCATTATGCAGTTTCTAACATTATACATCTTTGTTAGGAAACTTTTGGTAGGGCAAGTTTATTCCCGCATCAATGAATCATAGGGTCTTGTCAAAACACAATTTAAGTTATGGCAGTTTGCATAATACACCTATGCAAGAGTTACAAAATAATTAAAATACTTCAGACTACTAAAATCACATTGCTGCAATGCAAGACTCCACCTGAATTACCTGTGTCATACTTTCTGTTGGCAATCTTTTCCTTTTGTCCAAAGTTTCTCAGTTATTTCTTTTACCCAACAGGTTTTTATATACCCTATCTTCTTTTCCTCTAAGAGATGAACATTCATTAAAATTGGAGGTCTCATTAGCTTTTGAAAAAGCACTAGTTCAACATGTGTACCACCTGTAAGAAACTCTATTTTAATTCACCCTGAGAAAATCATCCTTTAATTCTGATTAATAATCATTTACACAGATGATGAAGCAGCTCTCTTTTGAGAGATACTTCACATGTCCACTGTCCTAATGTAGCCATTTAAGACTTACTGAATGTCCATTTGCAAGTTCCATGTTCAACTCTAGAAGTGCAACCTCACCTGTTCAGTCATTTCCCATTTGGATCCCTGAGGCAGAAGAATTAATTACCCCAATGAAATACTGTAGCAGATGAGCTTTAATTTCTCATTATAAATAAGAGCACTGAATATGAGCACAGAATCCTTATCGGCAAGATATTGGGGCTGTACTGATTTATTCCCACTGAGGATGGATACATAGGCTTTACTCTTTCACCTGTATTTTAACTTTCTTATGTTTTCTCTTCTAGGGCAACAGGCTTTGGCTTTTTGAATGCACTATGCAAAGCTGCAGCTGTACTTGGAAACCTAATATTCGGTTCCCTTGTTGGTATCACCAAAGCAATCCCTATTCTCCTTGCTTCTACTGTTCTAGTATGTGGAGGTCTGGTAGGACTTCGGCTTCCTGATACAAGAACCCAAGTGTTGATGTAACTGGAAAATACATTCACTATTTATTTCCTTCTTTGTACAAATGTCAACCCTCCTGACTTGATGGTGCAAAGGCTTCAGATTCTCAACACACAGTAAAGTGCTCAAATGTCAGAAATCAAACCTACAAGATACTTGGGAGTAGCAGAGATTTAGCAACCTCTGTACGAAAGTTTTAAATTTCACTTTTGTTTGCTTGCATACCTTGCTATTCAAACCCATTTCACTTCAAAGTGCAAAGCTACCTCTTAAAACAGTTTTGGTGACATACCCAGGAAGGTAAAAACCATATGGATAATTAGATATTTAAAATGCAAGCAGTCAGATTATTTCAAAAACACACACTAAATTTGGCTATGGCATTGTGAGCTTTTGTAACAGTACAGATATGCAAGTCAATCACTTAGCAGTATTGGTGCAGGGAATGTTAATGTATCAATGCATGCAGCATTTATCAGGAAACTCAACTGATTGCATCAGTACTGGGAACAGTGACCTTCTGCAGCTGTGCTTAGGTGGTAAAAACTCATGGCAATGACTCTTTCTTGGAAAAATTTTAGGCAGATTCACTCTAAGTAAATCTAAGATTACAACTACACCCCATGCTGGCTGAGGAGAAGACAACAGCTATTGAAGGGAATTTAGAAGTCCATATGGGTATGCGGCAGAGAGAATAATAAAATTAACATTTTCACTTTTTGCTGCTGATCCTCCAGAAAAATTTTGTTTTATACTCACTTGTGGCACCTGGAATATTTTTTCCATTTCCATTTAAAACAGTGAACTTGTCTCATTCCAGGAATGAATGAATGCAAATAGTTTTGCTGTTGTTAGTATGAATAAAGGAAGAATCAGGCCATTGAACCATATGACAAGGAAAATATTTTCAGAGGTTTATCTGGAATTTGTATATGTAGACACCTTATTTTTTTTCATAGTTTCTACACTTCTTAATATAAACATTTTCTCATCTAATTTTTAATATTTCCAGAGATGTCTGACTACTTGATATTTTCAAATGTCTCTTTGAAAGGCCACTAAGGAATAAGCCATGACAGGGCTGCAGGAAACGGTAAACTTTTTATTACACCAAGTGCATAGATGGAGAGCAAATGCTAATAAATACTCTCCTTCTATGCTGTGGACAGTTCTGATTTCTGAAAAATTCCCGTCAGTGCTAATGCTATTCAAAAGGTTATGGGGTCTCTTTAAAATATCTGCATTACAAATTTAATATGGACACATTTATAAAATTAACAAAAAAAAGAGGCAGATCCTCTGATGACAGAAACTGGCAATGCTTTCAGTGGAGCAAAGACAACTTGTATCAGCTGATTAACTATCTGCAATTTCAAGTGTCAAGTAACAAATTTGCTGTAAAACATAAAGATAATTTTATTCAGTTTTTTTTCTATTTATGTCTGGCAGCATTTATTAGGTAGATTAATCACTGCCAAGGAACCAAGCTTTCAAAAAAGGTCATTATGTAGTAAGCTAGAGTTTTTTCATTGATTTTTCTCTTGCTCTTAGATGTGAACTTGGATTTGGGTAGTAATATCTGACAGTGCAGTCTTTGTCAGTCATCAGCTTTGTCATAGTAAAAGAATCAGTAGAAGTCTACATAAGAAGATCAACACATTTGTTGCTCACTGTTTGATCTACTGATTCTAGAAGTGACATTTTCAGTTACTAAAAAATGCCCATGCTACACATTATAGCACAAAAAATGTTAGCCCAAGATGTTGTTTTCTGCTAGGAAATGAGAAAATTGGCAGAATTTAAAAAGCATGAGCATGGAAAACTAGGGGGCATTATTTTGATGTTGACAATTTAAATACGCTATAGTAAGAGAAATACAGGAAGTGTGTTTATTTTTGAATGTTAAGATCAAGATATTTGAGATGAAATATTTTATGTTTAAATCTGATTTAGACATGTCTCTTAAATTTCTAAACTATGCTAATAAATGAGGAAGAGTTATATTTCACTAAGTTCTAGAACAAAATTCCTTAATTTTGCATCTGTAGCTTTTGTCCACTAGTCATAGCCCTAATATTATTTAAGGCTGGTTTTGAGCCCTATTTCTCTGTGCAATTCATTAGTAGCACATGTTCAACTCCTTGCACGTACTGCTCAAGTTATTTTGAAATCTGAAGCCTCTGTACATATTTGGAGTAAACATCAACAACAATGGTAAAATATTGCTTTGTGTTGCTATGCACTGTCCTCTTGCAGTAGTATATTCTGTCCATCTCTGCATGTAATTCCCATAGCACTCAGATACAACACTTCATACCTTCTGACCAGCTTGAAGGAAATGAGTCACAGAAAAATAAGAGTCAGCTTTTGAGGGCTATGATTCAAATTTTACACTCTAAAATCTCCTGACGTAGAATTACACTGATATCAGTGTTGGTCTTATCATAAATCCTGACCACGTCATAGGTCTGGATTAAGTCTGGATGAAACGGAATGTTGCAACAACAGGAATTAGCAGAGATTTTTTAAAAATGGTACTACAGAGACATTGCATGGTACAGAATTAAAATGTTCTAAGGTAGAAAAAAAAGAATGGTGGGTAGGAATTGGGAGAATAAGTAAATGAAAAAGTAAATGAACCGAGAAAAAAACTCAAGAACAATTCCGACAAATAAAACAAAACCTGAAGTTAGAATTTCCCTAGACTTTAAACTAGCTGGCCCAACAGATTTGAGCTAATGTGCAAGCCAGCATCAAAGTTGTTTGAATAATCAATAGTTTTTGCTTGAGCACAGTAAAGATTTATCTCATAAAGACAAAAAAGTGAATGCCATTTCATGCTATAAATAACTTAGTGAGATAGGTGAAATCCATAGACTGGAACACAAATCTATGGAGATCTGGGCACAAATGTTACTCACATTATAAGCAAAAGTAATTTGACTGGTCTTCAGCAAATCTGTCTTTTCTTGCAACCTCCCAAGCAATCACAGGTAATAAATATTGAATGAAAGGACCTGCACTTCCTTTCTATGTCTGTTCACTTATATGTTACACAAAGAATCACTCAGTGGCATGGTTAGATTCCTAATACACCAGATGAAGCAAACTTAATAGCATTTGTGTATTGCAGTTATAAAACAAATGTAATCAAAACTGCTTATTTGTCTGTTTTTGTCAAAGAACTGACTGACTGCTAGCTAGAAATTCCTGTCAGTCTAAACTGAAGTAGGATATAACATTTAGGAATTTTCTGTGCAGCTGAAAAGTTCATCCCAGCAATGACAAAAAGTGCAATGGCCCCTGAAAACACAGCATTTAGAATGCTGTTAACCGCGATGGTCAACTATTTTGAAATTTGGAAACTGTCCCCAAAAGAGACCAGAAGTTTTCATTTTTGGCAAGGAAATTTTATTTGAGTTAGTTTCACTCTTTACAGGTTGCCTAGTAGTAGAATTTGACTTAGCAGACTCTAAGCATCTTATTCATCAAGTTAGTGTGTTTTAACCAGCTTGGTTATACCCATGCTAGCACCCTGTTGCTTGGAAGCATGTGCAACAACCATGTTGAGTACAGGCTCCTAGAAAGGAAACAAGGAATAGGTTTTCACAGTGGAGTGCTGAACAGGATTGATAATAAATGATGAAACCTTCTTTCTCTAGGCTTGATTTTAACCAGTTCCTGTCCAAAGTTGTGCACTACAAAAGTTGGGCACTGATGAAAAAGAGTTATCCCCCCTTCCTGATGGCTCCAGTAGTCTACTCCTCCATTATCATCTTGGGAATGAATATGGGTTAAAGTTAAGATTGCTAACTTGAGCTCTGCTTGCTTTCTCTTCCTGCCAGTCCATTAAATCCATCCCAAACTACTTTTCTTACTGGCCTTAAAGAAAATCAAAACTCTCTCACCTGCTTCTGATATTCAGTAAGAAGTTTTGTTACATATCTTTTGCAATTTGGTTATAACTTTTTAAAACAATATGGAAAGTGACCTTAGAAGTCCTGTGGTGAATCTCACCATTTGAGACAGCCAGACTCCATGTTTCCCTACCTGTCAAGGAGGCTGATCTAATACAAGGAGAAGTGTCCTCTCAGAATGGCCCCTGTTGACATCTTCTTGCCTGTGCACCTATCTCAGCTCCATTTGGAGGAAATTATATTATTTATTCTTTATTTCTTTTTTTCTGCCACTGTGGAGCCTTGTCTGTGTGTAACTGCTCTTGAGGCACAACTGTGTATACCAATTCTCAGCAAAGTAATACAGTCCTCAGTCCCTCACACAGACAGCCTCTGCATGCTAGGCTTGAGTTCTGTTCCCCATTCTGAGTTTTAAATTAGTCTTCATTAGTCAGAGAAAGATGTTTACATCCAGTCGCACCTCTTTACCTAAACAAGATGATATCATGCTAATACAACCTACAAGCCATGTTTCCTGTTTAATAACCTGGAAATGCAATTGAATTTTCAATCACAATGTTAAAAAATGAATCCTTGCACTCAGGGGGTCAAAGACACAAGAAGTGAAAACAGAAATGCTCCATTTCCTCTGGTGTTTTGAAAGAAAACACATGTTCGGTAATCATATTCCAAAAGAAAACACATCTGAGAGTCTGCTTTTCTGTATTTCCTGCCTTCTTGTTCATTAAACTTACTGTAAAATATTAGGTATTTGCCTGCATTAGTACTTTCAAATGGACTAGCTGAGGAAACACAGCATGGAAATACAGACTTTTGCTTGTACTTTCAATGTAAAACACGATTCAGGCAATGATGTGGAATTAGAAGAGGCATGTTAGCCAGATAATCTGGAACTCAGTTCAAAATCTGAATTAAATAGAAATCATCCATAATGCTACTTGCAGTTCTCACTTACCGTCATTTAACCTCACACTGGTCTACAACCAGTACAACTGCTATCAGCCTCATTTCCTCTCTTCTAACAATTTCAATAAGTGCTGCAAAATATATATTTGGATTCACTATCTTTAGCTGCATTTTTATTTTTCTGTAGAGGTAAATTTACTATTTCTTCCTGCAAAGAAAGGACCCTTCAACATTTAGTCCCACTCCAGATGTATGAGATTGTTCTATAGAACTTCATCCACATTCAGAGCCTGTTTTTTAACACAGTGGCTTAGTATGTGAAAAGCAGAAAAAGGATAAATTTGGCCTGATTTATTTATTTTTCTAATTAAACATTTTGTTGAATTGTGTATAAAGATGCTGGCCTGTAATATGAAATTCTGGGCCTTCAAATACATCCTCAACTCAAAATGAACAAAGCAGTAATTTTCAGCAGTCTCCTCTCACAATATATACACGACTTATATTTAATAGGACCCAAACACTTCAGGAAAAGTACAGTGCTTTCTAGGGTAAACAATCTATTCTCTCTGACACAGGTCTAGGACATATTGCTCACTTCAGACCAATACACAGTCCAATAACCAAAGATTGGAGATTACTTAACAACAAAAGTATTTGGGTGAGGATCACCTGACATGGAAGTATTGTTCTTTCCACCCAGGGTACTCTTGAATATACATTTTCATGCCACATAACCAAGATGATTTGTAGAGACCTTGCCTCTACTCTGGCCATCAACACATTTGAGTTGCAGCCAGACACATCAGTCCACAAGCGAGTGAGAAAGTGAGAGAGAAAAAAGCTGGCAGGCACTTTCAGCACTCTCTCCACAGCTAGCCACCTAAGCTCATTTCACTTGGATCCTAAGGATCTGGTTTTTTGCTTAGCTTTCTGCTTTCTAATTTTGGACATCTACCACTTGCCATTCCGTTTTCACCAGTAGTCTTGACCAAGGAAGCTGAAACTGTTTTAGTGCTAAAGGGCAGCTCGTTGCAAGCACAGTACTCTGAAAGGCTCCAGTGTCACATGTGTTGTTCCAGTTTCATTTGTTGTCAAGAGCTAGAGTCGTCAGCTAGCACTTCTCTTGTACAATTCTGCATGTGTTCTTATCTGTAGGATGTCTTCTCTCCTCTTAATGTCTGCCTTGTATGATCATGTGTATGCCCATGTCCCACTGGCTATGTGATAAACACATTTTGTGAATCTTATGTGGGTCTGTCTTAGCCAGTTAAAAGATGATCCATCAAAAGAAGAGAGTTGGGAAAAATAATGACATGGAATCAAATCAAATGTAAACAATGAAGAGTAATAATTCAAGATACAGGCTTCAATTATTTTTATTTTTTCAGATGTTTTCTTCAAATTCTATCCTGAAGCTCTATAATATTGTACATCATAAAGAAATATTACACATATGCAGATATATGTGGGTGAGTATACACACGTGTGGACACACCCACCTCTGTAACACAGGCAAATGTTAAACTTACAAACCATGTTCTCATCTCTTTCTCCATGATAGTCTCCCTTTCTTCATTGTGCATTATGCTTTGAACACAACATCCTGCTCCATTCCCTGTGCAGAAACCTTTACGTATTCATGTGCAAAATTGTTGAGATGCCAAGAGTCATCTCGACTGGCCATTACCAATCTGGAAAATCATTGGAAGGGGATTCCTAAAATGGTCTGAAAAATGAGCTTTGACTTAGCTGTTGCCTTCCCCTGCCTGCCCAACCCAGCCTCCTGCCCCATCACACTGTGCCAAACAGCAAAGCAGCACATCATGCAAAGGCACTGGTGTTCTAGTGACTAGGAGACAGAGCACTCTCAGATACATAAACTCCTAAAAGCTATGAATTTTGTCTTATTCAACCAAAAGGCCTTCAAAATGGTCCATGGGGATATCAACATGCTAACTTCTGTGTAATGTATGAGAAAATGTCTGTGATTTTCTGTATTGTATGTTTTTCATTGTTTCTGCATATATGGCTGCTGTTGTTCTAGTGATGTGGTTAAAGAATTATTTGCTACTGTTCATATCAGCAATTTTTGACCAGCCTGAAACAGAGCCATTGCCAGGGTGTTTTTCAATTAATGATTAACATCCACAAAGATCTTCTACAGTAATTAGTGCCATATAAAGTCAAGGATACTATAAAACAGGTGAATCTAGGATGAAAACATCAGCACATATCCACAGACCAGTGACAGTGTAAAGAGCTCTTCCAAAAGCTCTGGCATCTGCTACATTTCTTCTTTGCTCTTTGCAGTATTTTTCCTCTGGTAGGGGACATGCACTCAGGCTAAAGAAGTAAGAAAGCAGAAGAAAGGGCGTATTCCTTTCACAGGAAGGAATGTATATTTGCTATAGGAAAGCCAGGTCTATAATAAGATTAAAACAAACAAACCAACCAACCCAAGCAGCTTGCTATTCTCTTTTATCCCTGTGTCTTCAATGAGTTGATAAACTAAACACCAGTACATACCAAACCTTTGGGAGGAGTCTTAAGAAAGGGCAGCAAGGCTTACACGATAGTTCTTTTGGAAAGGAGGAAATCTTTCCAAGGGAAAAACATATGCAAAGAGTGAAACCATACATATAGTTTCTAATTGTGATCATGAAGAGGCAGTTTTAAGTAGAAAATTGTCATTCAAATCTATAGCAGTAGTAGATAATACTACCTTTTATATGGGAATATGTAAACATAGATTAAAATCAATGGCTTGGAAGAAAAAGGAGAATATTTGAAGAGCTACTTTAAAAACATAACATCCCATCATCTCTTTTGGACAAACCTTTAAGTGCTTTCCTGATTCTTCTTGCTACAAATCATATTAATATGGTGACTGATTCCTTCAGTGCCTCATTAATGAAATGAAAGGCTATATTGACGAAAATTCAGAGCAGGCATGAAATTAGCACTGTAGGAAAGCTAGCCCATATAAAAGATTTAAAAATATGCCCCAAGCTGCTAGTGTCTGCTTGCATTTATTGTCCTCCGACTGGTTTAGGATCCTATGAAGTGTTACATGAGAGAAGCTTTGTATGTGTAAACTGATCCCTGTTTAAATCGGTGAAGCAATTTTTTAGGACCAGGATCCCAGCCTTGTCTTTCAAAAACAAGTATGTGACTGTGTCTACTGCCATGCTGAAATTGCTATTGTGAGAGAAATGTGTTTTTTCAATTCTTTTTAGAAGATTAATAATTTTAGCCTGGTTTTTCCAAAGAAGGTAGTGTTTCACAAATGTTAAAAGGATTTTCATAGCAATGCTGCAAGTTAACTGAATCAACTGGCAACTTATTTTAACCAATTCCTATAGATTATTGTATTAAAAACACTAATTAAACTTTAAAAAAAATGCTGTGTTATCTTCAACTGAGCAACATTGTGGCAATTAAATTGTATCTCATATTTGGCCGCAAAGATACGTAGGAATATACTGAATAAAATTAGATGGCTTTTTAAGTGGGCCATTTCCATTGCAGTATAATGACATATCTGCAGAAGTCAAGTATCAAGGATGATGTTCCAAAAGCAGAGCTCTTGGCCTTCACTGCAACTTATTGGTGTCGTAACATTACTGATTTTTAAAAAAACTTGTTAGTTTTTGCTTTCACTGCAATTTATTGGCATTGTCAGGTTACTCATCTTCTTAAAAACCTGTTAATATTTTCTAATGCTAAACAACAGAAGGAAAACATGTATTCTTTCCTGGTGTTTTTGCAGTTATTTTCTGTTCCCAGTTTCTACTTCTAAACTTCCACTCAAATTTCCAACTGCTCTGAGCCAACTGGACATACAATTTTTCAAATAGTCTTTAGTGTACAAACACACCCGTATCTTAGTGGACATATGTTGTCAAGAAAGTCATAACCATTTCTGACAATCTCCATTTCTCAATGCAAGGTAACATGTACGTAATGTATATACGGGTAACAAGCTACTTTAAAGTTGAATTGCCATTTGAACATGGGAATTCGACTTCAGATTGGCTAATCTGCATCAAGATCTTGGCAATGGTCCTGAACTCTCTGTTTCTTCCTTTCTTTGTTTCCTTTACTGCTGTGTGCGCCTGGAAAGCAGGTTACAGTCATCACTGTTGTATATATGTGTTTGCATGTGCGTGCCTTGATAAATTCTCTCTTTTGGAGTTCTGAATTTTTCATTTCAAGTCCAGCTGGTACAATTGTGAACTCATCTTTCCAGTATCCTCCTCTGTGTCAAATTGCCAGCTTCCAAAATGTTTGACCAAGTGTTTTGATTAAGTCCTCTGAGGAAAGCTGTCTGTATATTTGTGAAAGGGCATGCTCTGTGTAGGATGACTGTGTACAGTATAAATCTATAAAATGTGGAAGTGTTTATAAATTTATCTGCAAAATATTTATCATCTGTGTAACAAATGCAAAGTTATTTAGTGTACATCAGATTAATAAATGGGGATGATTTTTTGCTCTGCTATATTAAAATAAAGATATGTTCTCTGCAATGAATACATACCAGGTGTGATGATAGCCAGAATATTGTTATTCTCTTATCCACAAGATACTACACTACCCAGTATACAAAAAAAACCCCAGTTATTTTACCTTAATTATTTCTTTTACAGTGGTTCTTGATGTATCTCATCTTTAGTGCCTGTAATAGAAGTTGAACATGAAGTAAAAGTAAACAGGGAACATATTAATAAAGTTAAATAAGTTTAAGTGACTGTAAAAAAGAGATAGAGTAAAAGTTACTATGGTTGTAAGAGGCAATGCTCTTTAGTTAACCATCTGGGATTCATATTCTCATAGTACATAACTACACAAAATAGACACCTGGCCTTTCAGTACATAACTGCATTGCAGGAGTGTTACCAACAACAAAAGAGTCTAGTCTAACTCTATGTGAAAAACATACTGCTGCAAAGTATAATGGGCCATGAGTCTGAAAAGGCCAGTGAAAGTTTGTACAATAAACTATGGTTCTATAAGAACTTAGTACTCACAAGAAAAAATCCACCACCAACAATGAAACCAAACAAACGTATTTTAACAAAAAAAACCTAAAAAAACCCCCCAAACCAACCAATCAACAACAAAAAAACCCCAACAAAAAACCAAACCACCATACACACAAAAAACCCCAACCCAGAAACCCCCAAAACTGAAGCAGAACTGCATCAACATTAAGTTCATTGCATTTGTGCTTTTTGAACATCCAAAAAGCATCAAGACATCAAATGTGGTAGCTTTAAAATAACAAAAAAAAAAAAAGCTGAGTTATTTATATTCTGACATTTCCATGGCTAAATCAGAAACACATTTGCAAATATAGGTTATTTTAAACAGATGATGGACTTAACAAAACACATGAGTCTCTTCAGCTGTGTCATCAACAGGGAAAAGTTAATCTACATGTGAATTAAAACTTTTTCCAGCTCATGCAAGAGTACTGTCTGCAAAACCCAGTTGCAAAGGGGATATATGATTTTGTGACTGTCCTTCAGCAACTAGATTGTTTTGTGGTACAGTATGGAAAATAACATTCTGTATTTATTAGGTACAACCAACAGAAGTACTAATTCATATTTTAAGAGTCCTTAGATGTACATCCTCATCTACCTCCATTTGAAGGTTACACCTCTCTCATTCTCTAATGGAGTTTTGTCTTCTAGTCTCATTCTGGGAAGAAATACTGTTCTTACCTTCTATAATTTTATGCAGGTATGCTTCACAGCTACCTTTCAGAAACACCACCTGCTCTCTAGAAAACCTTCAGTAGCAGGGAATCTTGTGTTGGAGGACATCACCCTGCAAAGAAGGATACTTCACTTGTAGGACAGTATTCCTCCAGATGAATTTTATATATGTATGCATGTACACTCCTGGCTGACAAAGGGATACTATCAAAATGGTGATACTTAATGCAGACCACTCCGTTTGTGTGCATCCATTTACATATTTTGTGAGCCGAGTGCATAGAGACTGAGGATGCAAATGTAAAAGAAGGAGGCATTTTGTGCTATCCAGCATGGTATATCCCTGAGAACAAATGTTAAAACAGGTCACATGAATCCTCCGTATGAGCTGCTTTCCCCTAGGAAGCCAGCTAGGCTATGATTTGTATTTAATCCATAGCAATTGTAAAGTTGCACACACTATATATTACATGAAATCAATATCTAACCCAAACTGCTCCCCAACCAATTTACTCATCTCTGGAACTTTTTAATAGCACTCTACCCTGGCAACAGAAATAAGAAGCATTGTCTTGAAAGCTCTTCAAGACTTTCCTAAAAATATTAAGCTGAACTAACTGAAAGTCTTACCATTCCATATGTTTTCTGGTGTCACAAAAACTTCCACAGTATACAAGTCAATGCACTCTTTCTGCAGATGCATTTCACACCCTGTTGCTTGTGGCTCTCACAGTTAACCTAACTGATCTGATCAGGACTTCAGTAATGATTTTGTATTACTATAGCAGACTGAAGTTGTATGTACTAAATATCTTGGGAAGAAAAAAATGGCTGACTGAACTACTACATTTGGAAACGCCCACACTATTCAATCCAGGCAATGTTTCCAGCTGTGAAAATAGAAAGACAAACCAGTGTCAGCCTTATCAGTTCTTGAGTAAATTCCACTATCCTTCAGAAAAACCCGACTGTCAGGCTTCTAGTCACAGAATGACAAATTGTCAAAGTATTTCTCAAACACACTGTTTTGGGCTGAAAAAGTAAGTACTTAAGAATCTTTAGCTACAAGAATGAAGTGTGAAATGCCTGCTGTAAAACCTTAAAATGCTGTTTGGATATCCAGATAATTTGGCTGAATTCGGAGCAAATACAGTCTAGGCTACAGATCTGATCTTTATTCTCCCCCGGGCAAATAGCTCTTTAATTCAAAACTTTCATGATATGCAGAGATCAATTATTGCAGAACAACAGGTTTTTGCCAATAATTACAATAGACCTGAATTGTGAATTTGACAGCAGCTTGCTTATAATGCATGTAATTTTATTCTGTGCCCACACAGACTGCATACCCTTAACCCCAGAACTTTCAGGGTGTACATGGCTATGAATAAAAACAACCTATGCTTTGCAGTTAGACTGGACTTTACAGGCAGTAGGAATGAGAAATCAGATAATACTAAGAGTACTCCACCTTCACAAGAGTTCTGGAAGTGAAGCCACTAGTGAACCCCTGTATTTGCAGCATCATTTATCTTTGGCTAGCTGTCCTTGCACACATGTCCCACAGACTCCCTTGCAAACTCCAAGTTCTGCCTGCAAAGAGCACTGCAGCACTGATGTTAGAATCAGACTATCTAAAAGGCATTTCATCTGGTATGTAGGATTACATACCAGTTAGAGTACTTTTTCCCAGGTTTCTTTCCCATCCAACAGATCTGGGCCCTTCATGAACTCTTGTCTATGAATGTTTCCCCATCCCTCCTATTCAGTTCACAAGGAGTTACAGAAATAACTGTTTTGATTGTGTTCAGTATAATTAAAAGAAAAGTAAGCTCAGGCTGCTTGAGAGAAATTGCCTATCAGCTCAATTGCCAGCATGCAGGAGGAGTTTGACTTTGTCCCTTCAGTCTTCAGCTAAAATGAGAGGGTTTAATATTTAAATTTTAAAAAACCAACAAAACATGGTCACAGCTGTTAGTAAAGATGCTGATGTAGAACAAAGGAACAATAAGATTTTGATGCACTTTTGAGTACAGTAATATTGGTATTGCACTGTTAATGTGAGCTCTAACTCTGTCTTTGGTTGCCATACTGTGTTTGGAGATATGTAGATCATGTAGCTATTGAAGACAGGGATACATGGTCAAATGGAGCACAGTTCCCAGGGTAAAACTCTGGACTTAGCGTGCCAAAAGCATATCAGGACTATTGACCAAAAGAAAAAACAGATGGGTGGAAGCACACATCTGTTTAAGAAGTCATCTATAATTAAATATGTTACTTTTGCATTGTTATTGTTACAGTTATGTTGAAACCAAGGAAAACTACCTGTTTCACCGTGACACAGGATCTTTCCTCTGTGGAAGCATTAACACTGACCATGTTCGGAGGGCATATTTTACTGTCAGCAACCTGGTTATGGAAAAGAAACTGTTCCACAGAGCAATTGCCAAACTGACCTACAGGTGGAGCAGGGAAAATAACGAATGAAAGGAACGGGAAAGACCTTATTGGTAAAGCTCCCTGAGTTCAGCTGTCACTGCTGAGATCCTCCCCTCACCCAGGCACTGCACACCTTGCGAGAGGGGTGAGCATTGTCCTCACGGAGGGATCAGCTCATTTTTGACTTGTGTTTTGGTGGAACAACTCTTGCTCAGCTTTGGGCCTCTGCTGCCATCACCCAAGTAGCCAGTGCCAGAAATCCAGTGTTCCCCGACCTACAGAAGATGCTGATTATTATTATTATTTCAGTGCTCATTTTTCACATGCTCATTTTAATGCTACAGACACAACTGATTTGGGATCTGGTTCTCTGAGGAATATCTGTTTTCCCTTTGGAAAACAACAAAGACCCTTCCAGGAGTGTAATTCGAATGGAAGCCATTTTGATTTAAATAAGAGGAGGCTGCTGACACTGTTCCCCGTGAAGGGTCCTGGATGCTGGGATTAGCTCTCCTGGCCGAGCCTCCTGGAGCCTGAATTTGTCAGTCTTTCAGACACGTTCTTCATTTTTTTACACTAATGTGAATAATGAGGAGCTTTTCAAAAGGCTGGAGCCGTGCCAGTGGAAAAGTGATGGAAATAAGAAGACCAGAATTAATCTAGTGGAAATCCATGGGAGTTCAGCCTGTGCTTTATCTGTGGGGCAACTGTTGGCAGGCAAGAAATAGTTGTAAGGTTGCCTTAGCTGTCACTCAGTATGCTGCAAATGCAAAGCTCCTAATGCTGTGCCTCAAGAGTAATAAATAAATAAAACATTAATGAGTGAATAATGCATAGACTTTTAGTGGAGTGGAAACATTGCTAAGCACATGCAATCACAAAGAAGTACACAGATGCTGTGTTACAAAATCAAAAAAAATGCCACTCTAAAACCCATAAAAATCCCCCCAAAAGAAACACTGCCACAGGCAGACCACTTATAGCTTGTGGATAGCATGTGAGAGAAAAAAATCAAGATTTTACTTTTGCTACATCCAGCTCAATAAAGAATGCTTTTTTCCTGAATCTGTGAGCTGCAGCCGGCCACAGATGTTCCCTGCTTTCAAACAGTTCTGAATTCATTTTTATGGTTATTCATTATGTCTAGACAAGGAGGGTCCCTCCACTCCGAAGTACTCTGTTAAATGAATAAATATTTATTCCAACAGGCAAATGGAGAAAGCTCTTTTCTGGCAGGGTGCTGGCAGAAAGATTTCCACCTCTGTCTCGCTAAACTCATGCCACTTTTGCAGGAACCAGGGCATTTGTCCAAGACATTTTGAACAAATACTCCTTTTTTTAAAAAACCTGTTCAAGCAGAGAAACTGGTTTCTTAGGTACCTTGACAGGCAAGATTTAACAAAATCTTGCCCAGATGGGGAAAGCAGAGGGAGCCCTCACCTGATACGAAACGGCATATAAAAGTACACCTTTAAAATGCACCTTAAGCAATGTTAGATGCATGACATTTAGGCAATTAGAGGTAGACACAACAAGCTGTGGCATAACCTGATATTCCCCCTCCTCTACTGCTTCTCACTTTCAGCACAAGATACATCACCCCAGCCTCTTTTACACTTAAGCAGCTTTTTGGGAGCTGAGCTGGCTTCTGAAAAAGAAAACCACAACTTTTGGGCAGCAATGAGGAACACTAAGTCAGCTTAGTCCCATGACTGAGATAATGGTCTGACTCTACAGACAGCCCTGTGAGCACAACAGTGTCAGCATGAGCAGTGTTTCTCCAGTTTGTAACATGCAATCTAGGGCCTGGAAACAGACAATGAAGAATCACAGTATTGCTTTCTCCAGTACGTCAGTGTTTGAAATAAAAATCCTTAGATTTACTATTGAATTGGAAATCATGAGGTTTTTCTGACAAAAATGCCGGAGGATATACACCTTTTCCTATTTCCAGGACTGTATTTATTAGTTTTCCCTCAAAACACGAGGTCTAAAAAGACTATTTTCATCAGAAAAACTGAATTGTGGGTGCTTAAGCACCTTCTTACTTTGGCAGCTGAAACGTTAAGGCAAACAACATGAGATTTGCAAGTGTAGAAAGAAGACAGTTTTTTCTCTAACCATTTTCTCTAATGAAGTAATTTCTCTAACCATTTTCTTTTTCAGGTGTCAGTGCTATACAAATACACCCTTTTACACACATTTAATGTAGCACTTTACCCTTTAACATGCCCTGTAATAAACATCTTCGGGATTCTTTCTCTACAATTTTGGTCAAAGTCACTCACGTGTTTGTTTCTCTTCAATCCCACAAACTGTTTCTTTTGCTTTTAAAAAAATCAGTTTTCAATTTTATCATATAACAGTATAACTTGGTTTCTTTTATTTATATTGATGCCCAGTAGAGCTCAGTTAGGCATATTCCCAACCACCTTGCCTCACTGTAGCAATTATTACAAAATCTGAGGAATGTGTTCCTCTAAATATTGAGGTTTGGTTTTTAGTGTTGCCTCCAACCATGTGCCAGGACAGTTCGGTTAAAATCACTTCCTCAATAGGAAGGAACCATTGCTGCTGAGAGGGGAAAGCACTTCAGCTCTTTTGTTACAGGTCTCCATTTAACCTGCCATTCAGTTCACCATGATACTTTGAATTTGTAAAATCTCACATTTCTTTAGGATCCTTTGCCTGACATAGCTCCGGCCTAGCAGGAGCTTAATATACTTTTTAAATTAAGGTTTCTGCTGTGACCACAGGCCCTCACTTCTTTCCAGGGAAAAAAGAGCTGAGAAGAGAACGAGGGAAGTGAGGACTGAGCTGCACCTTGGCCTTTTCCCTCTAGGCACACAAGGACGGGAACAGAGGCAAGTGATATCTCCCGGTTGCTTTTTCTGAGCAGGAGACTCTCATCCCCCCACTGACACAGTCGGTATGTTCTCCAGCATCCCTGTGGCCAGTTATGTGATGACTTAATTGTTTACTTACCTCATGATAATAAATAATGCATAAGATGAATGCTGTGCTGAGGGGGAGGCAGTAACGCAGCACAGTTCCCACAGCTGATCCCTTTCCCTGCAGAGGCAGCTGCTTGCAAGACCCACAGCAGACCTGGAGGCAGCTGTGTTGGGGACACTTCCTGATTTTTTGTTCCCTAGCATAGCCTTGAGCGCCTCTTGACCTTCGAGTTGAATCCATAAACAGAGCACTTGTGGCCTTTTCTCTACAATTCATGCGAAATTATTAGTCTAGGCTCACCTGGTGTTCCCACCAGTATCCTGATCAGCTCTCGGGGACGCCAGCTCTGCCACCATGGCCCTGCGAGTCACCATCACTTTGGCCACCTCGGGTATCCAGCAGGGCTGAGGGACCCTCCCACCACCCTGGGGAACTGAGAGTCCATCCCGCTGGTCAGGGAACGACCTGGCAGCACAGGGAGCATAAAGTACAGAAAGACATTTTTGGTTGCGACACACTGCTGTTGGGTCTGCACAAGCACCGTGTGGCACGTCCAGCTTAAGCTTGTCAGCCTTTAATTAGCTGTAAGAAGGAAACAATTGAAAAGGTCCTTGCGGTAACTGGGAGCCTGCCTGGAGCTAATCTTCTTCCGTATTGTGCTGCAGAGATTCAGGCTGACCCGCCCAAGGAGCAGCTCCCCACTCCCACTTACCAGGGCTTCCAGTCCAAGCTTTCTCTCCCGCAAAAATAGTTATTTATCTGCAATAACTATTAGGAAAAAACAAAAACCAAACAAATAAAAAATCAAAGCCATCAAACAAAACCTCTTAAATTAACAAATGCAGTTTTCCTTTCTGTAGGACAAATGCAGCCAGCCAAGGCATATGATTTAATAATAAATTCAGGTATCGTCACAGAAAAAGTGACATTGAAGCCTCTGTTTCCAACAAAAAGCCTAGTGTCTCTAATTACCTGCATGTGCTTGCGTCACTGCTACATAAGCCACCCAAGAATTCCAAATATCAATATCCTTCACCATATAAAATCCCTCTGTACACAACAGGACTGTCAGGAAACATGAAGTAGCAGAGGCCTCTGCAGTTTTTTGATCCAAGTAGGAAAGGTACATTTTCATTCCCTCCCTTCTTTCAGCTAATTTCCCTCTTTATCTGGAGCGGTCCAGAGCTGCCTCTGAACACAGAGTTGTTGTACTTAAATACAGCCCATTCATTCCTAGCTGGCTCTCACATTCTGTCCGTGCTGGGGCACAGTGTCCCTCACAGGCAGGTGTGGAAGCTGGGGCTGGATCGTTAGTAGGAATGCAGTGGGAAGCATGTTATCCACAGTGTCCTTGATAATATGGTGAGGACATTGATCTTAAGGTCCATTAAAGGACCCAGAGTATGAACAGGAAATGTCCACATTCAAACATTTACTCTAGATAGCTGACTACACTGATTTCTTTAGTGCATGCTTCTTTGTAATATATAGAAGTGGAGTGTTTGCCTGTGCTCACAAAGAAGAACATAGTGTCCATGCTGTTTGCTCTGGTGTAGGCTGCCTAAAATCTGTGGATGACTTTACATCTTCCACTGCACTCAGATTCCCATAAGAAAGTGGGAGAATGCACAGCCTTTCTCACAGGGAACCTTTCCAGTCAGTCACAGCTGCAGTAGGACTTTGGAAGGACAAGAAGGAGGAAGGAGAGGAGGGAGGTGCAGAGGGGCTGCTCCCCCACCCCACATGGAGCACCCAGCAGTTTACAGGGACAGGCTGCAACTTCTCTGCCTGGTCCCTGCAGAGGTGTTTAAATCTTCATACCAAGAACACTGATGGAATTTGCCTTTAAACTCAGAAAAGTAGGGATTAACAAACCTAATGCAGAATGTCATGAGCAAGCCTGCGTGGCTGCTGCTTGTTACTCCAATATTTTTTACCTGTCTCAGTTCCCACTGAGAGCAGTTGGTTTCTGTCATGCCTGTTGTTCTGCAAGAATTACAGGGGTTACAGCTGCCAAAAAAACATTCTCACTTCTCCCTGCCCTGGCCTTTCATTTCTTACACTGCTCTGCCCCCTGCTCTAAACTGGCACTTGCATTCAAGAGGCAGCTGCGTGAAAGCAACAAACCAACTGCTGGCCTAAAAAATAACCCTACTAAGAGAAAAAAGTTATTTTTCAATCTGGGACAATTAGTTGAGATCCCATGCGGAGACAAAAGTGCTGGTGCCAACCTAGAGCAAGGACGCCCATGAAGAGAAGGAGGAGGGAGGGGGCACATTGTAGGCACAGAGAGATAGGAATGAACATTTTCTCAGCAAATGTGTCAATGTGCCTGTGTGTGACACCATGTCTGCACACAGCCTTGTCCTTCCAGCAGGTAAGGGAACAAGAAAACTCATCAGAGACTGGCAATGTCACACAGAGACCCTCACACAGAGACCCTCTGGGGCTTTGGCAGATTGTTCCTTCAGGAGAGAGGTCTCTCTGTCACTGTATCACACCACATCTACACAGCCTGCCGACCACACCAAGCATTTCCCAGAGAGAAGTGCTGCCATTTGAAACATGATGAAGTTGTGTCAAAATGAAACTTTTCAGGGGGAAAACGCCTAGATTTTAGTCAGAATATATACTTTTAAGAAAACTTGGAAGTATCTTACTCTGACTAAAGGATAAAAGAGATGAAGAAAGTGTTCTACAGTACTTTATTTACTTAGGCTGTGTAACAGTGTAAAAGGCTGTAGGAATGGTAATTTAAAGCAAATGCAAGATTTCAATAAACTCTTTAAATTGTGGATCCAATTTATTCTTTTCCAAGTTGGGTTTGATCACCCACTTTCTTTTATAAGAGAAGAAGCAAGTAAACGGGCATTTGTTTAAAACTCAGGAAAGCATTCAGAAAGCCAAGTGCAGACTGCAGCTCCACTGGTGCTCGCATCACACACCTCTGCTGTAAATCATCTTCCCTGATCCGTAGGGATGGACGGAAAGGGAGCAGAGGAAACCAAAAGGACCTCAAGAAAAATAACAGTGTTTCCTCTTAGGTGTTGTTTTTCTCCTGTACCCTGGCAGTCTTTTCTTCCTAAATAATCCATGTCTTCAGTACAATCAGGAGTGTCTTTCCCCACCTCAGTGAGGCATGCCCAAAACAGCCAGAGATGAGCAAAAAGAGAATGAGAAAACCAAAGTCCTCATAAACAAACTACAGACATCCTCAAACCTCTGGAAAACCACTGAGAAGACTAGAGATCCAGCAGTGTTTCATTTTGAAACACAAATGACTGCTATCTTCCAGACAATCTGCAAACACACATTAAGAGTCACCTGGTACCTGTCATTAAAATACAAGCATGCTCAGGTGTGTTTTGTCCCACCGGCAGGCTGTGGCTGTGCACAGACACTACTTTGTCCTGTCTTCCAAAAAATTTCTTGTAGGGGCTTAGCGACTGTCAAGAGGATATAGTCCTGCCCTATAACACACCTCCATTTGAGAAACTTCTGTCTCTGATCATCTTCAGGTGCATTTCATAGTGATCTGGGAGCCTTGTAGCCAAAAAATGTGAATCTGGATTTGCTGCTCAGCTGTCCAAAATCAGGTCCTCTCTGACAGGGACACCCTGGAGAGGAGTTTCAAATGGAGGAACATGCCCAGCTCCCTCACAAAACCCCTTAGAAAGGGGAACCAACATGGGACAGGTTCGCACAGTACACCCAACTCCAAAGGTGCCTCGAGATCATGGTGGTGGCTTTGTAGTTTGGCAAAAACACTGCTTGTGGGGAGTGTGAATTTTTTAAAGGAACAAAACTTCAGGAGGGAGTCTTAGGCTTCACCTCTCTTCAGAGTCCACTCTGCCAAAACACCACAGGGGAGGTGCCTTGGCCTTCTACACTTTGGAATTTGGTTTATTTAAATTGTTTAGTGGTTCGGGGTGGGTTTTTTTGTTTGCTTCCATTTTTTTTCTTTTTCTTTCTTTTTTTTTTTTTTTAGTGGGTTTACATTGATTGATGATTTGGGGTTCTTTCCAGCATTTGGTAGGGAAGAGTTTCTTTCTTTTTGATTTTCGGTTTTGGGAATCATTTTGTACTTTCCTTTTCCTTGTCTTTTTTTTTTTTTTAATTGGGGGATGTGTTTTGCTTTTGTTGATCTTTTTGCTGATTTTTTTTTCTTGTTTTGCTATCTTTTGGGGGGGAGGTGAATTTTGTTTCTTTCCCCTCTATATTTTGATTTTCTAGGGATTTTTTTGTTTTGTTTTTTTGTTCATTTGTTTTGCTTTGGGGCTTGGGTTTTAGATGGTTTTGGGGCGTCTTGTTTTCTTGTTTTGTTGTTCCTGTTTTGGGTGTTTTTTGTTTGCTTGTTTTTAGTGATTTTTTGGGGGGTTTGGAGGGGGGGGGTTGTTTTTTGAGGGTGCTTTTGTTGGTAGTTTGTTTTGTTTTGTTGTTTTTTTTTTTTTTACTATGCTGTGAGTCTTGGGTTTTGGTTGGTGTTGTTTTGGGGGTTGTTTTATTACTTTTGTTTGTTTGTGCTTTGAGGGTGGGGGGATGGTGGTGTTTTGCTTTGTTTTATTTTATATCCCCTTCTTTTTCTGCTTCCCGGCCCGGCGCTTTTTTTTTGTTGTTGTTGTTGTTGTTTGTTTGTTTGGGTTTTTTTTCTCCCCCCTCCCCTCTCACTTTCCCTGTGCCCCTTCCCTTGTTTTTCCGCAGCTCCCCCCGC
>JAHLSL010013598.1:304589-430598 GCA_025920805.1 Petroica traversi | reverse complement strand
TTTTTTTTTTTTTTTTTTTTTTTTTTTTTTTTTTGTTCCCCGGCTTTGCTGCTTTCTCGGTTTAACACTAAAAGAGCGAGTTGGAGGCGAAAGGAAACCCGCCCAGCAGACTCTGCGGCAGCGCTCCGGCTGCTTTTAGGTTAGCTCATAAGCAGCTCCGGTTTGGTTTCGGACAGGTTTTCACCGGGCTGCTTTTTGTTCTGTAACTCTGTGAATGGATTATAGCTGTAATTCCGCATTGCAGCTCGGGAGTTTTAGATTAGAGGTCGAGCTTTGGGTTTTAGCGCTGTAACGTGGTGTTACAGGTATGGGTTTGTGTAGTAACCTCGTAACTTGAGTTACGACTGCAGTTTCAGGTTGTAACTTGGTAACCTTTGGATTATCACTTCGGAATTTCGGATTATAAAATGAAACCCTTGCTTTCTAGTTTTATAACTCCGTTTTAGAACTTTGCAACTCTTTAGTATTTGGGATGAGAGACTGTGCAGGTACCCGGCGTCTCTTTTCAGAGGGGGTGTATTTACTTCCCAAACGTGTGTTTAAGAAAACCCCGCTAAGCACCTCCAGCCGCTGCCTCTCTCTCACCTTACCTCTCTCCTGCCCGTGCTGTGCCGTGCTGGGATCCCCCACCCGCCCGTGCTTTTCCCGGCTCCACTGGGGCCGAGCAGCGCCAGCCCATTCCTACAAGAAATGCCTCTGATACTTCAGGCGTTGCAAAATGGGAACACGCAAATGATTTGCGAAGTTCACAACAACCCTGGCATCCCGTGGTCTAATGAGCAACTTCCCAGTTCTTATCGTAGTAGGTTTGTTTCAGAAGGAGGTTTTGAAACCTCCTTTTAGGAAGAAACATTAAACTCCTTAACAGTGTTAGGGGCCACCTTGATTCCACCTAGGGCAGGTAGAAAAAGTGGTGCTTGGCAGTCAGAACTTCAGCTTGCAGAATGCCACGCTCTCCTGAGCATTTCTCCTTATTGATGGCTGATTCCCACATTGATGCCCTCTGTGGGGGCAGTTCGGGGAGCCTGCCTGTAGGTTTCATTTTACCCAGTAGGTGGATGAGATCCTTGTGAAGGTGTGTGTTCTGCAGGTCACTACAAGCATAGTCTGAGAAGGTGAATATTTTGCTTGTGAAGCCAGTCCTCACAGCTGCTTGTGCCATTGCATGTGTTGTTGGGCAGTGTCCAGGTGTGCTGCATCATTCTCCTGCCTCAGTCTGGACACTCTCCACCTGCCTGAGATGCAGAAATGTTTGTTGTACGCCCATCAAGACTCCAGCAGCAAGGGCTCTCTGCATAGATCTGGCCTGGCTGGTCTCAGAATATGTGGGTCTGGACAGGTAGAAGTCAGTTTGCCATGACTTCTGATCCAGCCAAAGATGAGGCTTTGTCTTAAAGCAAAGAGCTCCTCCTTTGAGTCTTGTTCCTGGTGGGGCTCTGAGGATGATTTACCTTATTGCCAGAGCTACTCAGAGTATTTTAAGGATCATAGGCCTCAGTTGTTGTGGGAAAATGACTGTGTTAAAGATGCTAAACATAGTTTTGAAGATATATTTTATCCTCTCAGTGCTAAAGCCTTGCTATGGTAGTTGGGAGCATTTTGTTCTAGTTGCCATGGGGAAGTTCATGTTCTGAGCTACAGCCACTCTTGGTCTCCCTGCCCCAGGTAAAGGAGTGGGTGAGAGTACACTTGTGTTTTCTCATGGTGCCTCCCCTCTGACCAATAGTGCCTGCTTGCTCGGGATCCAGAAGTTATTCTGACCTTCCTTGAGTGAGAGGCTGTGGCTGCTGTGCCACTCTGCGTCCACTTCTTTTTGGGGTGTAATTTTTGCTGCAGGAACCTTTGAAATTACATGGTTTTCAAGGGACTAGGCAAAGGCTCCTTAAATGTGTCAGGCTGATGGCTATATTTAAAAAAAACCCCACACCAAAAAACTCCATGGAGAACTCCATACTTTAAAGGACAAGCCATAGCCTTGTCTGTAGTGACAAGCAGAGGTGTATATTTGGGTTTTTTAGCTTGCGTCTAGAGGAGCCACATGCTTTATCTGCACTTAATTTGTCTGCCATTTTGAGAAGTCGTGAGACCCATCACCTTAATAAAAGAAGAAAAGAAAAGGATCCCTAACTGGAGCACTTACACGAACGTTATCTGAGCTCTTATGTAAGCTCATCATAAGTTGTAGGTCCTCTACATAACTAAACCTGCACTTTGGATTACTGACAAACAGTTCCCTTTGTTGACAACACCACATCTATGCTGGATTTCCTAAGGAGTTAATAAGTTGTCCAAGTTAGGCTATCAAATTTCTAAGACTCTTCGCTTTTGTGACCAGAACTGTTTTAAACATTTAACTTGACTTGGACTTTTGACTTTGACTTCAAGCTCCTAGCACAATTTGTGTATTTCTCTCAAGAATACTAGCTTTTTACTATCATAATTTTCTGCCAAGCACTATAAAACCTGTGCATGATTGTGAGTAGCATTTCATTTTGAAAACTAGAGAGGAAGGCATATGCAAATTTTTGCTGCGTTTTATAGACTGATAGATACCACTGGGGAAAGAATTCTCCCTAGGCATAAGACCTTGTAGCTCAGTTAGTAACTGGGAAGACATAACCTTCACTTTAAAGTAGTTGTACTTTACGAACTTTGCTGATATAGTAACAAAAAGAACATCTAGGAAAAAAATCTCACAGTTGTTAATTTCCATATTTAAAGTTAGGAAATAGATGAATGAAATCAAACAAGGCAGGCCCTTTCTGGATTGGTCTAGTTCAGGATGAGCATGGTTCATGGGAGAATCAGAGCTCGGAGCAAAATCCTAGAGCCTTCCCTTGGTCTATTGGGGGGAAAGTTTTGTGGCTTCCTGGACCACTTGTTGAAAAGTGCCTCCAATTCTGCTTGCTGTCAATAGCTCAAAGGAGATGCAGAAGAGATACCTGTTGGTGCTCCACTGAGACCTTCAGACAGATATTTATCTCCAGTACCAATTCAAGTAAGAACATAAACTTACAAGGAAGCGAGTTTATACAGCCGAAACTGTGTTAAGAGGCACACTGCAACTGAATTTACATAGTGGTTTTCAGTCTGGCTACAGCTGTTGCCTGGTTTATTTCTCAATCCCAGCACAATCAGATGCAGAAGTTCACAAAACTGCAGAGAATTGGGACTTATATTACAACTAGAGGTATGAGCCGTTTTTGTAACAAAAATGCTTGGTGCTGTAGAAGATTATGAAGATGAAAAAAGTATGAATCTCAGATGTGCCTCAGAGATTAAACATGAAGTTTTGAATATGGGAAGATAGCAAATCAGGCAGTGGTGTGTCTTTGAGAACGCTCATTTCCTGACACTCTCAGCTCCTTTTTAGCTAGTTTTCTCTGAAATCTTTGTGCAGAAACAAATATAAGTTTTTGTGAACTGTCTGAATGGCTTCACTGAACTTCCAGGAATGTAGAAAGTGAGGCCGTGGGTGTCCAGATTTGAAAATGATTTTAGGCATTAACATGCTCAGAGCAGCTGAATTAATATATGCCCTGAGTCCCTGTCTTACTGAGTAGGAGAAATGCTGGGTGCTCCAGCATCAGCAGATGCTTCTGTTGGAGACACAGATAAGTCGACACCTCTGCTGCTGAGGCCAGAAAGCTTAGTTTCACTGGGTAAGGATAATGGGTTAGTACAGGGGAAAACTGGCTTTGGTATCCAGCGATGAGGGCGTTACTTGTACTTCTGGTGCTGGCTCCCAGAATTGCTACTGTTTGGCACTAGGAATTTGGAGATGAGACATATAAGCAGCATGAAGCTTCATGAGGGAGTGCTGCCCTGAACCTGAAGTGAAGCACAGCCTACGCCTCTCTATGAAACTACACCTAGCTTCTTTGCTCAGCAGGATGTGAAAGTTTGCAAAGCAATGGCTTTTCAAAAAGCTTTTAACATAAAAAAACTATAAATTTGTCTGCATGTAGTAAGTGCAGGGAAACAAATGGCTGCTTTTCAGTCTAAAAAGGGGGAAATGTCTTTTGGTAAAAGTTCCATAGGATTTTCCTAAGTGAAAACAGATGGGATTTTGGTTTTTTTATAAAGATTTTTGAAGAGTCAAAAAAAAATAAAAATGAAAAGCTTTGCTGTGTCCTATGCATATATATTCTTTTGGGTGTATGCTTTCTTGTAGTGTTGTGACTTACGAGAACACTTTTCTACTTTTTTATTGATGGGTGTTATTTGGCAACCAAATACACTGTTTATCTCTTCCACTCTTTTGTAGGTTGCTAATAATTAAACTGCTGAATGAGAACTCAAAAAGTTTAACTGCTTTGTTTAACCAAGTGCACATAATTCACTTGGGAGGAGTGGTTCTCTGTGTGCTTTTTGTACAAAGCAGGTTCATCTCCCCTGAAGTCTGCTGGTAAAGAAAGGACAGAGCTATGTTACAGCATGCTTAAAGCTACTAGAATGCTGTTGAAACAGGAAATATTAATATTGCACTGGAAACAGGATTTATAGCACATGTGAGTGTGCTACATCAAGTCTGATACTTGAGGCCGGGAATAGGAAGCACGCAGTTTTTTAGCTCGCCTTTTCTGTTAAATGGGGTTTTGGTTACATAATTTTTGTAGCTCAAAGTTTGCTCGATACTGTTGCTGATTCAAGCTGATTGTTTTACTAGGAATAAGGCAGGAAAAAAAAAAGGCTGTCAGTGACAGGCAGGACTGGTGGGTCATATTTCAGTGTGATGATAAGCAAGTGTGCTCTCCTGTGCTTGCTCCTTGCAGGAAATTATTAACCTGCTGTGTTTGCTTCACTTGTTCAGGCTGTTTCGTTGTTTTTTTGGGACAGGTATCCTTGAACTACTGCGTGTTGTGGAATGAAAGTGCAGGAACTGGTCAGGGGAGGAGTGGTGCCCACCCTGGCCTGGGGACCATGGCTTGGGGGACAGGGCCCAGGTGCCCCCATCCTGGGGAGGGAAGCCTGCTGTACACACCTCATTTGCTGATCCTTGATAAGATAGGCTGGGACAAGAGCTGTGTCCTGCAGAGCTCATTCAGGGTCAGCACTTCCTGCACTCGGCACTGGCGTTCACCTTCAGAAATCAGCAATGTCCCCTTCAGAGTGGTGCCAGCTGGGCTTTGAAGAGGTTTGCCAAACATATACTGCCTTATTTTTCACTGCTGGGAGGAGAAGGGGACTGCTGAATATCTGACACAAGGATAGGCTTGTGCTGGAGGCCAACATGTTGCCCTGGCACTACTCCAGTTGCTGTAGCACAGGATAAGATTGCCCCGGTCCGTGGTGGTGAAGGGCTGGTGTGGCAGGCAGTGTGTTCTCTAGTGGCCAACAGCCTTGGTAAGGTGGCAGGAGAGGGAGGGAATGGGATATTAAACCAGATGGTGTTCCTATAAACTCTCACAGTGTAACATTTAGCTTCTAAATACCTTTCGAAATGTGTAAGCAAATAAACAGCCATTATGAACCTGTGCTGGTGACTGATTTCAGTGTTAAATTACTGTTTCGTTCAAAGGAATATGCACTAGCAAGAAATACTTATCCAGAGGGATTATGTCAGTTCTTTGCTATCACTTATTGCCCAAGTTGAGGTCGTCCAGCTATAAATTCATCAGGAATCGGTTTCAAGGAGCACTTCAGAGCTCTGACTCACAGCAAACTGCTGCCAGCCCATAAAGACTTTCTGCCTCCAGGTGTGGTCCTGCCCTGTCTGTCAGCCAGGCTCCAAAGCTGTTAGAAACTACTGTCCTCATCTCAGGTGGCCTGCATGCATCAGACCAAGCAGTCCGTGGTTTCTGCTAAACTGAGTGATGAAGGATGTGGTCTCTGCCAGTCCTCTCTTATGGACTCTGACCTGCTTCTTTGAAAGTGCAGTAAAAGCTTTTGTGGCATCTAGCAAGGTGCCAGGCTTCAAAGTGTAGAGATCATGCACGCTATCAATCCTCTACTATCTTTTCCTCTTGAAATGGAGAATAACCTCCTGCATTTGTGCTTGATATATAAAACTGCTTTGTAAACTGATTATATTTGTAGGATTGGACCCTCCTTTCCTGGGAGGAGGGCACAGATTAATCCAGAGGCAGCTGGAGTGGGAAATGCCCAAACTCTGTACAGAAGTGTGCTTCATTAAGGCAACTGTTTTTCCACTGGATCCTAGGCCAGTAAATGTTTCACTTGTGTTTTAACGGCATTGTCTCGAAGATGTTTTGAGGAATCATAGATGAGTACTGAGGCTACCAGTGCCTAATACTCAGGCTGAATGATTAGCAACGAGGCAAAAAAACCTTGAACTAATCAAGGACACAGATTTTTTGAGAACATAATCCTGTGTAAGCGTCATCAATAGGATGTTGTTTTTACCTGGTGTTATTTGCACTGGGATCCCATCTCCTCCTTTGCTGCAGACTGCTGCAGCTGGTGAGGTTTTAGCAGCCTGAACTTGCCTTCAGCTGCTCTGTCACGCTGCTGAAGACAACTTCACCTCTTGCCTGCACGAGTACCCAATCTGTCAGGAAGCTAATCTCCCCTAGCAGAGCTGATTTGCATTGCTGGATTTGCAGTCACCTCTGGTCTTTGCACGGGGTGTCTGCAGGTCTCACAGCTTCACTTGCTGGCCGAGGCAGGGGGACTTTCTGGCCAGGTGGGACGGTGGCAGCCAGAATTTAGAGGTGTTAAAATTGCTCTGGAACCGCACCCTGAAACTGTGGTTTTGAGTGTGCTTTCAGTCAACTCTGTGGGTGGAAGAAGTGACCTTGACTCCTCCTATGGAATTATTTTTGGCTGGATTAGGTCCCCAGTCTGGTTTGCAGCATGAACCCGCAGGCGGATCTGCCAGCATGATGTAGCAGCTGGAGTAGGGATGAGCACCAGCACCTGGAAGAATGGCAGGTCAGGTTAAAGTTGGGCGAGTGACGCACACAGCAATCTGGAAAGTGGAGGGGCAGGAAAACGTGCAAGCAGAACTCAAGGGTGGACTGGGGCACACAGGAAGGCGCATCACGTGCATGGCCCTGGTGATCCAGCTGCCTCTGCTGTGGTGCTGATGGTGCCCTTGTGCCCATCTGCCTGAAAAGGTTGGGGCTGCTTTCAGCTCTCTGTTGCCCGGGGAGTTTTGAAATTTTTTTGAGGTAATCTTGCCTTTAGTGCTGTAATTTCACAAATCTATGTCAGTAAAGGCATGGCAGAGCATTTGCCAGGCAATGGTACAGTGGTAAGAAAATTTGAGTTCTAGATGACTCAAACAAGAAAGAAAAAGAAAACCTTTTTCTTACACAAAGTGAGATTCAGGATGCTTTTTCAACCTTTTTTTTTGTAGGTGATAAAGTTGCTCTTGACTTGCAGGGCCACAAAATTCTGGGGATGAGATGTAACTTGTGGTATATGCTGCTTATTTCTGGGATCTTTAGTTTTTTGAAGACCAACTGATTTACCCAAACTATAACTGACTGGATGGTCTCTATGCAGTGGTAAACAGTTCTAAAATTCCATATCTTCTCAATAGAGTATAGCAGAATAGATATTAGCATGGGTACACTGTGGTGTAACTGAAAAGGGACATGGAGCAGTCCTGGGTAGAGCGGGGATTATGTTCAGAGAAATCTGGGACAAAGCTTTTACCAAGGAAAAATGGTCAGCTGTTTTAAAACCAGGCACGCAGTAAACGTGATTTCGCTTCATTTGAGCTGAGAAGTTGTTTTCACTACTGCTTTTCAGGCCACAGTAGAGCACAGGTTTCTTCACTGTGATTTAGTGGAGGCTGGGAGTTGAACGTGCCCTGGCTTGGCATCCGAAGTTGATGGCAGCTGATTACTAAAGGTGGACAGGCAGCTTACTCTCAAGGGTTGGATGTGACTGCGTGCTAATTTCTATCACCTCTAACTATGGTTGTGATGTTTAACAAACGGATTTGAATAACCCAGAAAATGCTCAGCTTTTTATCACTGATAAACTCAGCCCCTGATCTCCAACGCACAGAAAATGAGAAGTAAGACCACGTGGTTTTGCTGAAGATTGCACAGATATGAGCTGTCCTAGAACAAAATGAATCAAATTTCTTAGTAGTGTGGTTAGTAACAGGCAAAACAAGGGCTGGTGTTTCCTATAACACTGAACCATGGCAATAGCACTTCATAGCTTCCTCTTTTTTGGGGTGGGGAGCTGTGGAGAGGTTTTTTTTGTGTTGTTTTTGCCACACTTAAACAAAATTAGGTAGCTTCATAAATGCTTGCAGAAGTTTCTGATAAAAACAGAGGTGGATTTCTGTAATGTTCATCTGCATTCTTTTTCCTGAAACTATGTCAGGAAGGTGCTGACTGGTAGGGTGCTTCTATTGAGGCTGCAAATGCTGCCCATTGACAGGCCAATCTGAACTTCCCGAAAGGACAAAGAAATGAGCAGTTAAGAGTCCTGAGCTCCTATAGCAATAGCAGTTGTCTCCACTAGCTTCTCGGGCTCATTTCAGATGCAAATTTGCCTGCGATCAAGTTTTTTTAATGTAATTTCCTCAAGTTATAAAGTATAGACTTTCTTGAAAGTCGGCTATTTGCATGAAAACTGCTACAAATTAGGTAGAAAGTACCTAATGCTCACGCTTCACAGCCTTTAGTGTGGAGGCCAGAAGGTGAAGAAATATTTATGATGAACAAGGCTTGCTGTGACAGTGCTCTATACAGAAATAGTTACCATGCAGAATAGGAATGCTAGAAACTCACTTGGGCAAGGTACTACTGATGGAGAAGCTGTATTTTCACTCTGCTCCACTACCTCTAGCAGCAGTAATTGCCTCATTATAAGGCAGCTGATCAGAGAGTGTGAATTGGAAACCATGGCAAAACTTAGAGGAAGAATTGTTACAAGCTGAGCAAAAGTCTTGATTTTCGTGAAGGAGTGCTTCAAGAAAGGAAACAAACTGCTGGTAACCAAAAGGTTATAAAATTCTGTGCCCAGCCCTTGCTGGGCATGGGCAGCATGCATGCAGATTTCTTTTCCGGACAGAGACTTCAAAAATTGCAAGCACATAACTTGGTTTGGTGTTAAGTTTAGGTGTGTTTCTTGTACTGTTGTTGCCATGACTGTCATTGAATGCTAGTTACACTTCCTTTATTTAGGTGGTCTTAATATTGCTATTTCATGCAAAATGCTTGTTTTGGGGTGTTTACATAATGCTTCTGATATGCTTCTGGTATTTTTTGCACAATTGATATTTAACATGGTCACTGTGGTACTCTCATTAGATGAAATGTCCTCAAGGTAGTGAGGAGGCTATCCTGAGGTCAGTACTTGCTCCGTTAACTTAGAAATTACTTTGGGTTATAAGGCAGACTATAGTTATAATATAACTATAAGGTTATATTAGCAAATAACCTGAAAAATTAAGTTATTCAAGATGCTATTGACAGAGTTTCTCTCTGGTTACCGGAAATTTAGTAGAACAAACACTTATACTTAGAAACTTATGCGTGTATGGTTTGAGTAAAAAATTATCTTTTGAGTGCAGCTGTCAAAGACTTGTCCTGGAAATGAAAGTACTTGGTTTATGATAAGTTAGGAGCAACATCTAGCTCACTCTGTATCTGATTTTGCAGTGATAGATGCACTGGTAGATGCGTCACTGTCACTCAGAACAGCTTTGAGTTTCAGTAAATGCGTACTGGATGTACTGACATAAAAGGTCAAGATTTATCTGGTCTTTTCAAAACTTGCCCAAAGGTCTGGTATTCAAGGCTCAAACATTTCATGATTTTGTTCTCTCCCGTTGTTGTAACTCCTGATGATGAAGAAAAATTAATTCATATTACTGGGTATGTATGTGAAAGAGAAATAAGGGTCAGAGTTGCCCGAAGCCCTGTGGCAAGTGCCCTACAAGCAGTGACTTCCTGTGCAGGGTGCTCCTGAAGTGACCTGGCAGAAGTGCTGGGAGGAGGCAGCCAGCAGGATCAGCTCCTGTGCTTTTGGAAAAACTTGCTTATTGCATGGTGAGGGCAGCCAAGCAGGCCTCAGTGGCTGAGGTCATTGCTGGTCTGGCACAGCCCCTGAGCTGAGGACCTGCACAGGTATATTGTGTTTGCCTTCTTCCTGCAAGAATTAATCATCTCACCCGTGAAGCAGGAGCAAAGAGGCTGCCTCTCCATCCACTGTGCCTTTCTGCCTCTGTGAGGACCAGCACAGTCAGCAAAGCCAAGAGGTTCTGGAGTGAGATTCTGGCTTGCGAGCCTGATGTTGTGCCTCCACCCTTCATTTTGTGGCTCCTGCGTGAGCTGGGCCATATCAGCTGCAGAAACAGCTGCTGAATGCACAGCAGTTTTGGGACTTGTTCAACAAGCAGCTCAGCTGCCTTCCCAGGGGAGCCAGGAATGCTGGAGGGAGGACAGGAACTGCCATGGCTCAGTTCTTCTCTGCTTGTGGGTACCCAAGGGTCCTGCTTATCACCTAAACTTACCATATCTCTATATAAGTATTATGCAACATACAACATTTCTTTGTTCTTGTGAATTTGAAGTCATTTTATTGTCTGGGTCTGTAGCTGCAAACTAAATTTTCAGTTCTATTCTCCCTAATGTTTAAGTTTTTTTCTCCCCACTAAGATTAAATGAAAAAATAAAAAATCCATTGCACCTATATATCAAAGAATTTGAATTACAAGCTTTGAAGATATTGTAACTGTAATAATTATCTAGGAATGAAAACCTCGGCAGGCAGAGACAGATGTGTTCTTGCAGTTTAAAGCTGAAAACCTCATAGCATATTCACATACTTATATTTGTATCTTGAAGGAAAAATGTGCTGCAACATTTCAGGTGTTTCCTGGAGTTCCTTTCAGAATGTGGAAAAAGTGAGCAGATGGTTTATTCAGACCTTGGTAGAAGGACTGGGCAACAGACTGGCAGTGAAAGAACCAGAAGATGATGAATTGTCAAAGGAAGAATAAAGACCAGATGTCAAGGCCAAGGGTTTCTGCACTGCAGTCTTTCTCATGGTGATTTCCAATTTACTCAGTGATTAAGTGGTGCTCTTGCTTACAGCTTTTCCTAGACAGGTGTTTCAGTCCTCTGGAGTCTCATGGTTCAGACCAAGACTCCTACAGCTCTACAGTCTGAGTTACTTAGTGACCCAGAAACAGCTTTCTCCACCAATTTGCTTTTATTCCAGAATTCCTGCTGTCATCCTTTTTTTCTGTTTTTAAGTTACACCTTATCACATTTCTTTCAGCTGGTTACTGTACTGAGAGTTTGGTGATAGGAAACTTGGTTTCTGCTCTCCAACAATCTGAATATTGAATCCATTTGGTAACTCTTACCTCCCAAACCTCCTTCAGGAGGTCTGAGTTGCTCATCCCTTCCCCTCTCTTTCACTTCCTTAGTTCTTGTCTTCCTCTTTCATTCAAGTGTATCCTTCCCTAACCAGCCCCAGTGTAGTAGAGGTTTGCTACAAATGTATTTATGAATCACTGTTCTGGCCTCAAGTTGTAATGCAGATTGGATTTTTTTGACATTTTCAACGCTGAAACAGAAATTGAACAAGGTCATGATTTAGCCAAAAATCCTGTGCATCATTTGCAGGGCATTATCTTAATTAGCTAGCTACTGTTTAAATGGGTATTTGTCTTTTGAATTTTACCAAGGAGTAACAACAGTAGCAGAAAACCTTTGTGTTATGCCCTTCATTGTGTACTTCAAGTAGTTTGCCTCTTGTGAAGCATCAGTCGCTCTTCTCAAATACACCTCCCTACCTCAGTCCCTGGAGTTCCTGTTTGCCACAGTAAGCCTTGTGCTTTATTCTGGTCCTGTGTGTTGGCTGAGATGTCCTAAACAACACAATTAGGGTGATCCTACCAGGTCAGAGGTTTTGCTATGCAAATAGTTAAGAGGAGTGCCACAGAGGTGTGGGTAATGTCGTGTGTGAACACACGATGGGCAGACAAGCCTGAATTTAGATTTCCTACTGTGACTGAGTGTGCTCTGTCTGTGCCCTGCCCTTACTACTGATGATCTCCAGCCTCACTTTCCTGTTCTTCCACTCCACTTCTGCAGTGGCTTTCTGCCCTGCCATCAGTGCTGATGGGTGGGGTAGTGGCCTCAGGCAGTGAGGCAGTGGTGTGATTACACACAATGAAAATTGCCTTCGGGGCTCAGCAGAAGGCTGCAGGCACAGTCACCTTTCCTCTTAACTTCTTGGAACTCTCGATTCCAACCGCTTGCGCACTGATAAACGCCTTTTGGTTTAGCTTTTTCTTTTTATTTCTCTATTTGGCACAATCATTGCAGTATTTTAGTGTCCACATGTTACTTGTCCTTTTACATAGGTGTGTGTATACATTTAACTTATTAATATATGTGCAAGTCTCTTCAGAGAAAAATTAAATATAAACTGCCTAATAATAAAAATAAATTTGATGGCATTTGTAGGCAAAAGACTTGCATTTTTCTTCTGACTAAATCTAATTACAGGGTTGATACTCAGGCACACTATAGACACTAGCATTTTTGTCTTTTATACTTGTGAAGTGCACTTTACTAGCCTGGCAAGATTAAACTGTCCTTCTCATTATTTTGTTTACAGTCTGCTCATGTTAAGTTGAATCGAGGTCACAGTAGGCAAAATGTAAGGAAATGGAATCCATATGGTAAAATTTTGGCTCTTATTTGGGATTTAATGTATATTACTAGTAAAAAGCAAGTAGGTTGAAGTAGTTCTAGTGAAATGAACAGAGCAAAAGGTAAGGCTGTCAAAATACGCTGAATTCCAATTACAAGTTCTTTATTTAAGAAAGTAGTGAATGGATAAAGATGGCAAAAGAACCCTTGACACTTTACTATTTGTTTTCTCGTGAACTAATCTCTGGAGAAGGAAAACTTGTTCAAATGTACAATGTTGTTTTGAATGCCTCGAGCATTCAAAAAACTGTGTTTGTTTCATTTTTTGAGGCCCACGTGAAAAATACCATTCTTTCAGTAAACGTATGGAAACTAAATAAACCTTCCAACCAGAGGAGGTACCAGTGCATCCTTCTGAAAGCTGCCTTGAAGTTTGGCCATGCTAATGTGTTTGGACTAAGCATGTGGACATAGTATGGCCTGTAAGTGAAAGAAATAATTGGTGTTCACTGCCTCTTCAGAGTCTGTCAGTTTGAGAGCTTGCTTAGACTTGTGACTTTTTTGGGAACCTGGACTGAGGGTTTATTAGTAAATAGTGAGTATGAGTAAAGAGTGTTTAAAAAAAAGAATTGATTGAAGAGCACTAAGGTCAATTGTTTAACTTGACCTAAAAGTTTAAGGTCATAGGAAGGAGCTAGAGTTTTAATGGTGCTTTTTGAGCACCTGGATCTTGGGAAAACCTGTTGTGCCTTGAACTGACCAGCTAGCCAAGTATGCAAAGATAAACAGTTACAATTTTATTAAGCAATTACACTAAGTATGCTGGAGACAGTGAGACCAGCAGTTAAATGTTGGTGGAAGTGGTTGAGCAATAAGCTGATACATTGCATTCCACGTTTGTAGTCATAGATGGCAACACTTGCAGCTAAATTGAAATGGTTGGGTTTTCATCTGTGTCCTTCAGTTCCATTACTTTGTCTTCTTGCTCTTCCAAACATACTGAACAATTATAATGAAGTTAAGATAAAATGAAACGTTATTTTTCTGCACGGAGTTAAATGACCCAACTAGAGAAGAGATGTCCATGCTCTAGTACCATCATACACTAAGGTAATGTTGAACTACTTAGTGTCTTTTAATGTTTACCTCTACTGACGTTTCATGTGATGGTACTGTAGAAAGCTTGAGGTTTAAAAGCAGGGTACAGGATGTGTATACCTGTAAGCAGAAAATTAAATGTTAAACTTTCTGGTAGCACACTTGCTCAATGCCAAAGCCAACTTGTGTCCGTGGTTAATGAGATTTTTTTCTAAACTTTGTGGGGTTTGAAATATCATGAGACATGTTTGAGGAGCCCTACAGACTTTTGCCAGCATCTGGCTGGAATGAAGTGGTTTTGACACTTGGCTCCAGGAGCATGGAATGTGGTTGCTGTTGCATCACTGTCTCCTTGTACGGTAGTCCCAAGGTCCATGTATTGCAATAGTGCACAATATCTGTAAATGGATGTGGCGGGCCTTGTGGCAGCAGAAACATAAGACTGAAATAAGACCTTTATCAAGGAAATGGGAGCAGGAGAGGAAAGTAAATGCACAGGAATGAGGCTCTCTGGGAAAGCTCAGGGGTTAAGGATAAATTTTTAGTTTTATACCAAGATGTTTTTTTACTGGATGTCTGTGTTCAACACTCCCATGCTAATGGTGTGTGTTTGCTTCCCCAGCTTGTGCACTGTCTGGCAGTGAGGCAAACTAGTCCAAAACAGTGGCCCTGGAGATCCTGTGAGACACACAATTTGTGAGAGCAGATAATGTCTGTCTGCTGGCCAGAAGATGTATTTGTATTTTTGTTTGGAAATATAAGCCTGCATGCTTTAACAATGAAATAACTAGATTTGAAGAGATATAGCCATTTATCAGGGGGTGGTGGGGGAGTAGTTCAAAGTTGGAAACATTTGAAAAATGACATATTGAAGACCCTCCTACTTTAATTAATTGTATTAGTCTACTGTCGCATGTGAATCTGACCTCCAAGTTCACAGCTGTGGTCAGGTTTTTTAGTGCTTGCAGTGTCTGCCTTTGTCTGGAGCCCTTCCTTGGAGCAAATGTTCAGGGAATGGACTGAATGCCCCTAACCAGAGACACAGAAAAAGGTTCAGGCCATCTGATGTGCTGATCCTGCTGTGAGACACATGCTGGTTGCTTGCAATTGTACTTTTTGACAGAGGAAGTCTATAGAAAGCTGGTTTCATCAGAGCCTTGAATTTTTCATCCAAAGATAAACAACTTCCAGCATAACAACAGACCTGTAGGTACAAAATACCTTAGTAACAGAACGACTGTAATAGGTGTCTGGTACTGTGAAGCCAATTTTTCTTAGTAGCTTGTTGAATTATCTCTGTTCACATAGTTATAGTTGACATACTTTCTTCTGCATATTTAATAAGCTGTTACATTAGATACCTGCAAGTTGATATTGGGAGTGGAGGCCAGGGTGGAGGGAGCTCTGTCTGCTTGAAGCTTTGAGAAGTGTTTTTCTGATATCTGTACATGTATCTTTTCCCTGTATTTTGCAGCTTCCTGGCAGTGCTCTGAGCTCCTGTCCTGTGGCAATGAGGACAGCTCAGGGCTTAGAGCACTGCCAGCTCCACCTGCTCCATGTACAGGGCTTGGCTGGTGCTGTAGTGGTGCAGTGGACAGCACACGAATTCCAAAACTAGGGGCAAGCATGGAGTTGAACTGCCCAAGGCAGATGCTCCTGGGGTGCTAGGTACCTAAGAGTATGAATTTTACTAGGAATAATAAACAGGCACAAAAGATTATTTTATTGGCCTCTTTCAAATTAGGACGAGATAGTTATGTGCTCTCACATAACATGAGGTTTTAAGTCACTGTGACCATCTAAAATGCAACTAGCTTCCTCTTGAAACTGGACTGCACTGGACTCACAGCACTGGATTGTGATGACAAATGTAGCACAGGGAGACGTAAATGTGATGCTGCCCAGGTCATGTTGTACTGGGCTCAGCTATCACTGAGACTGGCTATGGCCAGCGAACTGTCAGTCAGAAGTTCTTGTGCAAGAAAGGTTCATTGGCTTCTGGTTTTGTTATAGCATGGTTCCAAGTACTTTTGAGTGTACTAATACTGGATAGTGGGTATTAGCTTGGGAGGAGGAAGAGGCAAGAAAGTGTGAGGGGGATGTACATAGAAGTTGCAGAACTTCTTGCCAGTGGACTGAAACACTGCCTTGCCTTGCTTACTGTGTGGCTTGGACAGCAGGCACTGAGACTGCCAAATGTGGTTTAGCTAATGTTTAATTCAAACACTCCAGTGAAAAACTTTTATCCCAGCATTTTACAGTATTTACTCCTGTATCTCTTTCTTCCACCCCCCCAGCCCCCCCCAAACCTGACTCTACAAATTCTATTCTATCACCGTAAGAGGATTTTGTTCTCTTCATCGTCTCTTATGCCTTGTTCATTGAGCTTCCCTGTTGTGGTGCCAAAAAAGCTCTCCTCCTTATTGCTCATGTCTCGCTTTCCATGGGAAAAAGTCTCTGGTGGCAGGAAATTGAGGGGGATTGGCCCTGGGAAATAAAAGCCTCTGTTCCTTTCTTTGCCTTCTTCAGTGCAAGGAGTCCTTTGGTATGTCTGTGGCAAATGCCTTATTAAAGGATCTGCCTGCTAGGAGCAGCCACGTGATGTTCTTGAACTGTGGCAGATAGTCATATGTCTGAGAGAAAATTAATGTCCAGGAAACCTTAAGTGCTGTTGCAGGTTTTGCAGGTGGGCTTTGTGTGTGTTTCTTTTGGAGTTTTTTTTGTTTGGTTTTTGTTTTGGTTTTTTTCTTTTTTTGTCCAGCCTCAGTTTTTCAAGATAACAAAAACTCTTTGGTAAATGGTTTTACCTGAATAGTTTGAGGATTATGTCTCAAAGTGTTACATAAATTTGTACTCAGAAATTTTAACAAGTCTTGCTTTTCCTTGCATGCTCTTTTGTTACCTATTACAGAAATTTTAAGTTTCGCATCATTTAAAAGTACAATCCAGGGATCTGGGGACTAATCTACAAACTGTTGCAAGTTAGACCTGTGAAACATCTCTTAGTTAATGTAAACTCAAACATAGACTACTGTGATCAGCAGGTCAAGGGAGGTGATTACACCTGATCTACTCCAGCCACTTAACAGCCTTCTGGAGTACTGCATGCAGCTCTGGGGCCCCATAAGAAGGATGTTGATCTGTTAAATGAGTCCAGAGGGGGAGGCCACAAAAATTATCAGAAGATTGAGACATCTGTCCTGTGAGAAAAGAATGAGAAGATTGGGATTGTTCTGCCTGGAGAAGAGAAGGCTGCAGGAGACCTTATTATGGCCTACAAAAAAGATGGAGAGGCATGTTTTATAGGGGTATGTAGTGATAGGGCAAGGGGGAATGGCCTCAGATTGAAAGAGAATAGATTTAGATGAGACATGAAGAAGAAATTCTTCGCTTTGGTCGTGAAGCACTGAAACAGTGATTGTTTCCAGTAAACTCAGTATCAATGCAAATTATCTCTTTGATCTTGGGACTTCCAAAAGCCTTGTCATGGATTTAATATGAGGGTGAACTCTGAGCTGGATGACATGGAAAGAGACAGTATTTGTTTTTGAAATCCTTAGGTAAAGTGACCACGTCTATGTGACCCTGAAGGTTTGAACCTCTTTCCAGATTCTGTTAGAAAGGCCATGATTCCAGTAGCTCTTGCACACCTGGGCTGATTGCTAATTTCAGTAATAATATTGCTTTTTCAGATGTGTTGGCTCTATTTCTGAAAACTTACTCAAATCCAGAAATTTGAAATGTTTCCGTGTTGTCTGCTAATGCTGAGTCAGACTTAGTAAATCCTGTAGGTACCTGAAGAGCCTTGGGTTGAGTTGCCAGCTTTGTGGTCAACAACTGACATAGTTCCAAGAATTTGCCAACAGCTGAAGTCTTCAATTTAGGAAAACTCCTTGGTAAACACTTTTGTGCTAAAAATGTTGAACAGACATATGTAGGAGGCTCCCAGTAGAATGTTACTTTATTTCTGTTGAGTCAGTTGTGGGAAGACTTAGGAAGTTGGTTCACCATACCAGAATAAATAAATCTCTCATATATGGCAATTTAAGCTTTAGCACTGCTCACTATTTGATGTGTTCATACACACTCTTCCTTCAGTGTTTTTTCATTTAGAAGTGTCTATGAATGAACTTGGTGTCTTAGCACATGTTTTTTGTCTACTGACTCTTGGCTAACAGGATGACAGCATCTAAAATGAATTGAAATAGAGCGCTTTAAGGCTAGCATTTTTATCAGATCTTGTTGGTCGTTCAGACGCACTCTTAACGTTCCCTCTTCAAGGGAATATTTTAGATATTTCCTCTCAATTTGAGAGGATTAAAACATTAATTGCATAACTCATTAATGATAAGATGTTGTTTAGGTACCTTTCCCCCCTCTGTATAGCGTTCATGTAGAGTGTGCCTGGTTCTATGGCATTTGGATCTTTTCAGGTGGAACATTTTGTGTCAGGATCCAGCTCGGTAGAGGTCCTCAAGTGAAGCCCAGCCCTGATTACTCTGCCATATGACACCCTTATTGCAGCACTTTCTTCTTTTGTGAGTTGAGCATTATCAAAATGTTACTGATATAGCAGAAATATGTTTATTTTTCCATCAATCTTCCTAGTCTTCTGACTAATACATGCCCTGCTAAGCAGAAAGACTGAGCTTTCTGTCTCCAAACCAAACTTGTTTTTGTGTTGAACTTGGTGTGGCTGGCTTGGTGGATGCTCTCAGGGTGTATGAAGAAAGACGTACACAGGACTCTAGTCAAAGACTGAATCCCTTGCCAAAATATATTATTATAGACTAGACCTTAAGAAACCAAGTCTTCAAAGTAATTGCTTCTGCAGCTCAGTCCTGAGGCCACCTTTATCCTGCAGGTTGTCATTTCTGTTTCTAAAATTGTGTCTGCAACCACTCTTGATGTGATATCGCAGTTGCTTTGAAGCCAGTATATGCTGGAGGGTAAGTGTGTAATCAGACTTGTTGGAAGCTGATGTTGTAAGAGGCTCCTCCCAGGATTAGCACTGTAGGTGTTGGCATTCCCTCTGCTCTGTATTTTCAGTGCTCAGATATCCAGCCCAGAAACTTTAGCTGTTTTGGCCCTGATAGGAAAGAAGTCTGATTTCCAACTTGTGAGTTGCTGACACCACCTCTAGAAAGGAGCTGGGTTTTCCACTTCCCAGTGTCTACAGGTTACTTGTTTTTGAACCTTTCACTTTCCTCTCATTGTTGCGGTGTTTCCTAAGCAGAATGATTATTACGATTCCACAATATCAGTTGGTGCCTTCATCCACACTCTGCATCCATCTTTGCAAATAATTTTAATGAAGGATTTGAGGCTGGCCAGGGCCGCTTGATCTGGGATGCCTTTGTTGGGGATGGGAGGCACCCATGGATGTGCAGATCTAGGACTAGATTGTAAAGCATTAGTGTTATTCAGGTTAATTCCTAGACTGATACTTATCAAATGGGTCATGTGGTTTTCCTTCACCTATCTTCAGACAAGCTGCCTTTTTTTTTCTGATTTGTTTATGGCTGTGTTGAGTTGTCTTTGGAGGGCAGGAGTAAACAACTGTTTAACAAGTTAAGAGGAACAGGGCATGGGAATAGTCTTGGGAGATGAAGGCTTGGCCTGGTATTGGCCGTCACACCCTAGGTGACAGGACCATAGCCAACTAGGACAATCAGCTGGGCTCTTCTGACAGCCCTTGTCTCCATTTATGAGCACTCATAGCTGGGAGAGCTTTTGAAAAGTGGCCGCAGATCTCGATATTGCAAACAACAAAACAATATGTTGCATTTCAGTGTGGTGGCTCGTCAGTACTTTTCCTGGCTCTGGGAAGTCAGGAGCCCTCTGCAGCAGAGGAGCTGTGTCTTGGAATGAGAGCAGCCTGCCTGGTTGTGCTGATGGTGGTGAGGGCAAGAGCAGTACTAAAGCAGCCTCCATGGCCAGTTTGCCAGACACTGTGTTTTGCTCTGCATCCCATGTTTGCCTCAAACGAATGTTTTGGTTCATGGCAAGTGATATCCTAATTACAGTATTTGAGAGCTCATTTTAGAGTGAGTCATGCTTATTGGAGCTACCAGACTTAAAAGGAACTCTGAGCAAGACATGTATTTGTTTGATCGGTGTATGAAACATCTGGGTAATTAGGAAGAGCAATCTTAATAGCAAAGGAAGATGAGAGATACCAACTCCCATGTGATCATTAATGTTGAAACTACAAAGCTTGAAGCAGCTATACAAGACCTTAACAAATGTATGGTAGCATCAGTCCAAAATGTGGGTGAGCAGTGTAATTTCTTTTGTGTCCTCAGTAAATGCATGTGGGATCATTTTTCTGGTGCTTTTTTTTTTTTTTCATACAGATTTCAAGGTATGCAAGCACTTGCAAAGCCTGGAGTCCTGCTGGTTTTGAGTGCCTTTTACTTGAGTTGCCCGTATCCATTCCCAGAAAGTCTTTATCCACTACTTAAAACAGTTATCAGGGAAAAGCAGAGAACTTGCTCATAGCATGCATGAGCCTGTGTGGGAATGGAGCTAACAAAGCATGTCACTGTGCATTTCAGGAGAAGCAGGGGCTGTGGTTTTTTAGAGAGGATGTGTCATTCTCAGCTAACCGGCTTGTGGGCTGCCACGGAAAGAAGCCAGCCCAGCACTTCTGCCTCATCCTTTGTGCCTGCACCATTGCTCCTGCAAGTGTGCAGTGGTTCAGATCAGGGAGTCAATCTTCCCAAAAACAGGTCTCTTTAGCAAGAGCTGCCCCTTGCTCTGGCTCACTGATGCAACCACTGGGTTGCCAGCTATGACGGGTGCTGTGAGCATGTGGCTGAGAAACATGAGGGAATGTAGGATCACATTTTTTACATAATCATCAGGGTTGGAAGATACCTTCAAGACTATCTCGTCCAACTGTTAGCCCAGTACAAATAGGGTGTCATTTTGCTAACTGATTTATGCTGAAGGCTGTTTCCAAAAGTCTCACTTTATGAGGCTGAAATTCATCTAGAAGCCAGCACTACAGTGTGTTCCTTCAGACTCACTGCTAGAAACATTTAGAAGGATTGGAGAGCTGCTCACAAAGGCCCCCCCTCTGTGCTCTGCAAGTAGAGAAAGACCAGTCACTGGGTAGTAGCTGTAAGTAATTGGGGTCATTTGCAGCTGGAGATGTGCACAGACGCCCTTAATAGGCTGAGAGAGTGTTTTTATGGGAGGTGATGAGGTTGCAGTAGTAAGTAGGAGAAACCACGATGGTTCATTTGATTACAGCTCTGTTCACCTTCATCAGTGGGAGGCAGCTCTACATATTGCAGTCTCATGGGTTCCTAAAGTTGCAGCCAGTTCCCATGTTGTCCTTAAGATACCTTTGCAGTGTGTTGTCTTTGTCTCTGTTGTTGAGGATCTGCTTAGCATGGGGCTGCTCCACCTGCTTCTTGCCTTGAGCTTCCTCATGAGAGTCCTCAAACTCCTCTGAGGATGTGTAAGCTGAAGTTCTGCTTGCCCCTCAGCTCCCTGTGTTTGAGTGCTCCATCCTGCCCCCAAACCAGGCAGTGACCTCAGAGCAATACATGCTTGGTCTTGAAGAAGTGAAATTGAGGAATTCACTGTAGAGAGAACAGAATACTCTTGGCGACCTCGACATCTTTGTGCACCATACTATAAAAGGCATCTTTTAAAGAGAAGTGAGAACTATTTTAATTTCCCTTCTTCAGTAGTTTACCCAGGTTCTAAGTAAAAATGCTCTAAAAATCACCCCTACTCATGTATAACTTGATGTGGGTTTCTGTTTGCAGCTATTGTGGATGATGAAAGGCTTTCTGCAGAGGAAATGGATGAGAGGAGGCGTCAGAATATTGCTTATGAGTATCTGTGCCACTTAGAAGAAGCAAAAAGGTAAGTAAATGAAAGCACACATTTCTGGCCTTTATATGTGGACATTCAGGCCTGTTGTGTTCTTGAGCATCATAATTTTTGATTCAACATCTTGAATTACTTGGATAAACTGAATGCCGGACTATCATAGCACTCAGTATGAGAAACTAAAGTTCAATGTGAAAAGTCTAATTCAAAGAAAAATTTAGAAATAATCAAGACAGCATCCTGACAACATCAAGAAACTGGCTGTGGTGTCCATTTTCAGTGAAAGTAGGGGCTGGATACTGAAACACAAGGCTGTAGTTTTGTGAGAAGCTGAGTCAGGCTTATGTGACTAACTGGGAAAAGTATTTTGCTTTCTGGCTCTGTACTGTGCTCCCTTCTTGGCACTAATGCTAGTGGAGTGACTCAGGTTGCTAAGATGGCAGAAAATCCCCTGGGCTTTTACTGGTTTAATGATCGATATCATTTAAGTGTTACAATGGAAAGTGCAGGCAGGGCAATAAGATAAGATGGACTCTGCTCTTGCTTCAGTTCCTACTGGTCAGCAGTACTCATCTCTTGAAGCAACAGCCTGTGGTGAAACACTGATTTGAAAGTGCACAGGGATTTGATCACCTTTGTGCAAATGTACTGTGCTATGTTCACTTAATTTTTGAATCAAATTTTCAACAGTATTTTCATAATTAATGAGCAGGTAAACAGGGTACAACATCCTTGTGCTTTTGAAGTAGCTTCAAGTGCTGCAACTATTGTATATGTAAAAGCATATTTTATATTCTGTCTGATCAGACTTTTTCAAAGATGCCTATTATACTCATTGTTGGCAGCACTGGTTGTAGCTTGCTTCTGCTTTGTTTGGTGATGTTGTTTTTACTTACAAACTGTATTTGGATGAGTTTCCTATTAATTTCTACTGAGAAAAGAAAACTTGAACTCTGATTAGTAATGCAAGCTGTGAAACCTTAATGTGAAGAGAAAGCATAGAATCTTTGTAATGGAGTAAACCAGAGTATTTCAGTCAGTAATCTACTATTAAATTGTGCTCTGGGCCTTGTTTCTCGCTCAATAGCTGCCAATGGTTTTGTCCTAGGGGCATTGTTATAGAAATCAACCATTCTTACTTCCTCTCACGCATTGTTCCATTTGGTGTAGCAAACATTGCCTCCTGTGCTCTTTCTTCCTCTTCCTCCTGCAGTGGTTCCCTACTCAGATATTTAAGATGGCAAGGGAGGACTGACCTGCTTTGCATGCTCCTGTTGCCCCCACTGTGCAGTTGCAAAAGATCGCCCTCAGTCAGATGAGTTGGCTTGCTATGCTGGCAAGGAGTTCTTAGCTCTTTTGCTGAATTAGTTCTCTGTGGTTTAGTGAGCTGACTGGTCTGATCAAGGAGTCAGAAAAGAATTTGTGCAGGCAAGAGGAAAAGGATGGGGTGCAGCTACACACGGGAGAGAGGGAAGGGAGCAGGTTTCACTTGTGGAGACAACAGATCAGCTCCAATATCTCAACTAACCTCAGTGAGTCAAGGTTTGATTTTACTCAAGGTTTCTCCTTGGTCTGTTGCAACTCACCCACCTGCTTCCTAATGGCATCTAGTCTCCAAACTCTTCTGCTGCTATTATTACTACTACATTTTCTTCCTGGCTCTCTTGAGCCTTCCCCTTTTCCAGGACTACTTGTCACTTTGAAGTAATCAAGTTCTCTCCTTAATTTGAAACAGCTCCCTTGATATTTCACAAGGAAATGTGAAATTATTTTTATAACTAATGACTTAAATTAGCATCTGCTATGAGTAACCTCCTCCCCTTCCTTGTATTTATTTTCATAGAGATTCTTGCCACTATCAGTTTTCAGGATGAAGCATTCCTTTAGCTTTGCAGTCCGTGATGGGACTTCATATCCAGGACAGTTGTTAGGCACCTGGAAGCTTTTCTTGATTCTGTTTGGAATATACTAGTACTGTTCAATGGTTATTACTGCATGAGGAGGGGATGAGTTTTGCAGAGTAGGGAGCCTTGAACTTCCCTTATTAAGGGATTGGGCTGTCACAGATGGTGCTGATGTGGCAGCATGATGCTCGATGTCCTGTCCTCTGCCTCAGTTTTGGTCTCAATGCTCACTAGGAAGGAAAGGGTGTGGTGAAGGCCCTGGGATTGCTTTTGGGTGTACAGAGCTGCTGTGAGAAAAAGGTTCTGTGAAGGAATATGTTTCCCCTCACAGAACCATTGAGGTAATTTTGTTATACCATGAGACTTTTCCCTGAGACACTCTTATAAACACATAAAAAAGCTTGCAGAAACAAGCCGAAATGCCTGTCTCATTGCTCTGTGGCCCTAGCCCTGCTTTCCCAGGAGGCAGCTAATGTGGTCCGGGGGGCCAAGCTAGTGCCAGGCCCAGGCTCAGATGTAAAAGGTGCACACACACATTTTTCCCAGCCCAGTCAGGTGAAATGGGAACATGAGAAAGTTCTCTATCTCTCCTCACTGCATGGTGCTTGATTAGGGGTGAAACATGTTGATGAGCAGTCTTTGTCTGTACCTGCATGATCCTAGCGTTATCATTGTGACTCCAGAGCCTGAACAAAGCTGGGGGCTCTGGAAAGCGAGGCTCAGAGAGAGCAGCAGGGTCATAATTCAAGTGAGACCAGCTGGGGAGGCTTGAGTGTAGGTTTCTCCTTCCACAGCACATGGTGGGTCCTGCCCTTCAGCTGTGCTGGGAGTGCGCTTTCACAGGGAACATTCCCAGGGGAGGGACACCTGCAACTTTTGCTGCTGCTGAATGAGGGGTCCCATGGGTGCTCTCCAGCTCTGGAGCAGCACCCATGGGATGTGCAGGCCCTCTTCCCCTGCCGCATCCTTGTGGCAGTGGGTCTGAGTCAGAGCAGGCAGGATGGTGCCTGATGCAGGAGCTGGTTGTGAAACCACCCAGAGCTGTGCCTGCTTACTCACAGCAGTACCCCCTTGGGTGAATCTGAGGAGTGAGGCCTGCCTTAATGACATATTTAATCTTTATCCTGAGTGCTTGGGGAGGACTTTTTAATGTTCATAACTCTGTGGATATCAATGACAATAAATAAAATGAGTAAGTCAGGGTGAGATTTTTCCAGTTGGCAGCTGCTGAAATGACAGCAAGTACTGTTTTAGATATTTAGTACTACTTTAGAGTGCAAATACAATGTGCTTTGGTCCATACTGGAGAGTAATAAATACTGAAATAAATAATAAATAGCAAAAGGTCAGCAGAACGTGACTGGGACAGCACTATGTCAGGAGGCATATTTTGTTTCTCGTCATATTTGTAACCCAAACATTATTTTATAGCAGCTCTGCATTTTCAAATTCCAGAAGTAATTAAACAGGTGAAGAATGTGTGCTTTCAGCTGCTTTTCAAACCACTGTTTGCACATTTAATTCCTGTAGCCCAGCTTTAATAAAAACTCAGCAAGGTCAGCATGGAAGAAGAATCCTGTCACTGGTAGCTGATGCTTCTGCAAATACCTTCTGAACTAGGCACAGTATCTGTTTCACCCATACAGCATAGGAAATGATTTTTTAAACACAACCAGCAGGCTTGTTATATCTGCAGAGGTCAGTAAAGTTTGATAGGGTGTTATATTTGATATTGAGGAAAAAAATCTTTTTGTTTTGTTGTTAGATTGTTAGGCCTCTTTCTTCCTGAAATTACACATTTGATAAAATGACGTTTTGGTTGTTTGTATATATTGTTTGATTTATTAATTTTGCCTTTAAGGAAAGTCTTTTGCATATTAAACAAAACCAGAAAGGAGCAAAAAATGGATAACATCCAATGTTCTTGAACTTCTGAGAAGAAAAAAATGAAGAATATACAATTAGGAGTAGGGATTTTCTCACTTCAAGAAATGTGGCCATGGATGTCACAAATAGAAGCCCTCCAGATGTTACCCTGACGCATACCCAGATAGTTTTGAAAATTATACTATTAAATAACAAAGGTCTAAGGTGATCATAAACAGTTCTCTCACAAGCCCTCATGTCTTCTTGAATTATGTGAATTTTAACAGATAGTATTTACCACAATATCCTCCTTTCTGAAGGAAATACCAAGAACATCAAATTCTGCCTTGGGTTTGGCTTTTGCTATTGCTTGTCTCTTTGCAGATATATAATTGCTGCATTGTAAAGATAATGCAGATTTGAAGGATTTAAATTGTGTTTGAAGCTTTGGCATACAAAACAAATCAAATTTTCAGTAAATGTGTTGTGGCTGGCTAGACTTATAATCATCCATAGTTAAGTAGATACTGTTTCTCTTGGCTTTTTAGAAATTATACCCTCTTGTGATAAGATTGAATTTAAACCATTTTACTAGCCTTGACTCTCCCTGCATGAAATGGAGTATACTTTGTCTAATAAAGCATATTCTGTAATTTCATAACCAGAGCTGCCAGAGTTTTTTTTTTAATTTCTTGTTCAGCTGTTCAGTAAGTCAGTAACTTGTATGAAACACGGAAGCTTTAGCTTCAATATTAGGATAATAAAGATAGAGCAAAAGAAAACTATCCTGAAAATTTTTTTTGAGAAGTTGTTTTTTTTCTGTTGAAAAAGAAAATTCTCATTCTTCTTTTCAATAAAAAAAATCACTTTTGTTTCCAAAACCTTCCTCTTTCAAAAGGTTGTTTTTTGTTATTTTTTCTGCAGTGTCTAGCTGCACTATTGGTTGATGATATGATAGTTAAGAACTGCTGAACAAAAATGTACATACAGTTTAATGTATTTAAAAGGTCAAACCCTGAAGTGCTTAATTGTCTTCAGTTAAAGCCAACAATTTTGCCATATCACAAGAGAAAGCTCAAGTTGTCAGGGATGTGGGGTCATGGAGGGTGGCTAAGGGAAGGTACCGGAGTGCTACAAAGATTTGGTGTAGTACAGGTGAAGTCTGCCAGGTTTTGTGTTGCTGTTTCTCCAGGAGCAAAATTATGGCAGGTCATGAGTAAATTAATGTTACTCAAATGTTTTCAGACTACAGGAAATATGTAGAGATCTGTGCCTTTAGTAAATACAAAATCTTGTAATCTAGCTGGACTACTACCTGACTTTAGGCAGAAAATATTAAAATATTTTTTAGTAACATGTTTCATATGGATTTGTTAGAAAAATCTTTTGGGATTGGTAGTCTACTATCATGTTGTAAATTATGAACTTTGCTTTGTTTCCCCACCTCTGCCTGCTTTAAGCCAAATAAAGTAATAGCGAATGTGGCTAGCAGCACCTCTGTAAAGCTTAAATGTTTGGAATTCGGGTGTGTCATGACGTGAAATTAGTTGAAGAAACTTACTTAGCAGTGTTATGCCTATTGCTGAAGTGTCTTGGTCCACACAGAAGCTCTGATTAACAAGTATACTTGTTTCACATCTTGCTCCTCAGCATACTGACCTAGACTGCCAGGTATTGGAAGAACAGTTTTTTGTTTTGGAGAGTTACACAATTGTGCAAATAAGCCAGAATTTTTGTATGCAAGTGGCAGCGATATCAATCAATCCAATAATTGCTTGGATAGTGATATTTGCATATGAAAAGTCTTGATGGTGAGATCTAAAGGCGAGAGAAACCTTTTGTGCTAGTTTCTGTACAGGATGCATTGACCTGCTTACTGGCATGTTGAGGTAACGTGTAATGGGTCATTGCTCCGTGTGCACAGTTGTGGAATAATGATGCCGAGTAATGATGGATGTGACCTTTGTTTTTGTAGACTGAACCATATGGCACTTGTCCCATAGCATGCACTGGAGCTTCAGAGCCAGTTAGTTCTCAATCTCAAAGTTTTCCACCTTTCTTTTGGGCACTACTGTCCTGTAAAAGGAATTGTGGGTTGTTGTTTGCTTGTTTTCTTTTTTTAATGGAAGACTGACAAATTTGAAGCTAGTTCAAGCTCTGCTGCCTGTGTATTGGTGTATGTAGGCTCAGCTTCAGCAAGAGAGAGTGCATGGCATTTTTGTTTCTCCTTCACTTTCCTCTCTATATCTTGGATTGCCTGTGGTGCTGCTAGAAATCTTCTTTGACTTTATACTCCACTCGCAAAACTACCTGATTGTCAGATCAAAGCCATGGTTTCATCCGGCACCCTGGGTAGCTCCTAGTTAATATTAAGCATGACCTGAGGTGGCCTCACCAAGGTATCAGTAGCAGCTGAGTTGTTTCATTACCATGGGGAGTACACAAAGGAGTAGGGACACTGGCGGGGGTCCTTGTACATCACCAAACCAAAACTTGTATGTGGAAGGCTACTGAAGGGAAGCTTGGGGCTGAGATGTGTACAGAGATCAGACCTGTGGGTATGAGAGGTTTGGACTTTGCCTGAGAGGGTCATTTGAAGCTGCTGTTGGGAAGGGTCTGTGACAGTACCCATGGGAAGGAAGGACATCTCTTGCTTAGGGCCTTAAGTGTTGCTCTTAACCTTTGGCCAAGTCCTTCTGCACAGTTTCCTATTTACCTGAGAGCCTCCAAGGCCTTTGTTTCTCTGTGTTCTAATGGAATAAGTGTCAGCATGTGTGGCAGTGCTTGTGTGCTGTGTCCGTGCTCCCTGCACTGCAGGCTGCCATGGTTGCATGCCATGCTGCTGGAATAGCTGACCAGAGAGTGGTGCATTCTCCCTGGCACATATCCCTTTGCTTATAATCCCTAATGTAGCACTCAAAAAGCTTTATGTCATCATCTGCCTGTTTGCTTTGGACCTGAGGAGGAAATTACCTGGGCTGATGGAATTTGCTTCTTAGCAGCCCCTTTGCAGGAGTGTACTTTTCACATGTTGAGATCCTTCTTTCTCAGCTTGCCGTGTCCTGGAGAGCTGTTGATCTTTGGAATAAGTGTTTATTCAGGCTCTGGCTGAAAGTGTTGTGGGGAGGTATGAATAGCTCTTCATAGATCAGAAGAGATGGGGCAGCAGCTGTATGAGGTAACCTTTGTAGCACTACTTTGTACTGACTACTGCAGCTAGCAAGGTGCCCACAGGTGTGTATTGGATGCAAGAAATGACTGCCCACAAGCATGCTTCTAGAGCTGGAGGCTTTTGCTGTTACTTTATGGACACTAGAAATCCACATCTCTATGACTTAGCTACTGCTTTGAGACTCAAAGTCCCAAAAATTAGTCCAATGATCATTTAGATTTGCAAAAGAACCAATCTGCTGCTATACCTCCAGCTCTGGATGGGAAAAGCAGCTCAAGGGTGAAGGGACCAGTGCTCACTGAATGTGTTGGTATGTTGTTGCACCAGCTTCTGAGTACTGGGTACTGCAAGAGAGCACGTTATAGATTAGGGCAGTTTCTGAGAGATGTAGTCTGGGTTCCTTTGAAAATAATTTCTGTTCCAAATGTCTGAACAGTTCACTGTTTAGAGAAGGAGCACTCTGGCAGTTTCTATGTCATATTTAAGAATGGAGTAATGCTGGAAGCTGCTTTGGCTGTAGTCGTTGCCTGCCACAGACCATGTGAATCCTCTGTTAGTAGATAGAGCAGTTGCACAACCAGCGCTCCCCACCATAAGGTGAGTGGCTGCCCTCTGCAAGGCGTGCAGTTTCTTTTTAAAGTAACACGTGGTTAGATTTACAACTGGGCTGGCTGGGGTGTGAGATTGTGTGGCTCAGTTGTGGCACTGCAGGATGCTTTTGATTGCTGTTGGTCTCGATGATTCTTGTGCTTTAATAAAGATGACTTTGTATTCACCTGCATTCAAATTCAAGACTCTCTTCTTAAGGGAGTATAGTAGTGTCCTAAAGGAGATAAGAGCCTATATGGACTTTGTAGGAGCTTGAACATTTGTTAGAGCACTTCTTAATGTTCTGGAACCACTGTCATTTGAGGCTGATGGTGTGACAGCCTCCCATAACTGCTTTTGCTATTTTTGTTGCTAGATTTAGTTAGGCATGTGCAGATCTCTGTTTGGGGCTGTGTAAACCCCTCAAATTCTTTCCACCTCACTCAAATTAGGGAGAGCTGTGAAAATGGCTCTGTTCTTCACTGTTTCTGTTTTCCAGCTGCCCATGTTTCTTTGAATTGCCTATGCATTTTCTGTAATGCACAGGAAGAGAGGTTTGAGGGCAATCTCTTCAATCCCAGTTTTAATACCAAAAGGGGGAAAGATTCTTTAAGCCAAACCATCCCCTGGAAAATGTAACTGATGTATCTGTTTTTCAGTTGAGTTGTGGAACTGGCATGCATTCTTGAATTAGTACAACTTGAAGTAATTCAGTTGAATGCTTTCTTTAAAACACAAGAAAAAAAATTTCTTGACAAGATTTTTATTTTGCAGTTTCAAATCATATGAACTGGTTGGTGTCTCATGTGAAGTGGTTGGTGCCATTAGATATCATCTCACAAATGTGGATTTTTCTCTTTTTGTCAAAAGAGAAATGGTATCCAAAATAATCTGGTCAAAATAAAGAGGTGAGGTACTGCTTGTCTGTTTTGGCAGTGGCAGAAGGACATGGCCTCAAACATTTAATGCCCTCCACTGTTTCTACTGCACACTAGCCCCATTATTGACAACTAAGACCTGAAGTTGGTTTCAGAAGCAGAGACTGAGCTGTGAATGGGTTTTGAGCCTGACAAATTTGAATCTGGGAGACGAGTTGTTAATCCTCTCAAGTGAATGGAAGGAGCTGCTCTTGAGCTTGAAGTGCTGGGAAGTACTTCATACAGCCTTCCAGTGTCCATAAATTCGAGGCAGGCTCTGGCTTGGAAGAAGACACCTCCACAAATATTAGTGGCTCTACTGGCTTGAAAGGGAGAGAATCTTACTGGGTTTTTTTAAACTTATTTGAGTTGAATTGATAAGTGTTGACAAGTGAGTTGTACTGTGGCATTGAGTACAGATTTATTCTGGTGGGATGATGGCGGACTGCATGTATAATTTTCTAGCTATCCAGAGGACAAACAGCTAGACAGGGATGAGAGTTCATGGCTTGCCATTGGTGAAGATGTGCTGTATTTCCTGCAGTGCAGGAGTACACTACTCACTTTGCAAGGCAGCAAACATGAGAGGCCGTATTCTCATCCTGGCTTTTATTGCTCCCATATGGGCTGTTGGTGATGTATTCACCTCACGAGAGAAGTGATAAAGCTAGTCTGACAAGTCCAGCCCTTCTGTCAGCTGTAGCGTGTTAACTGTTTCTAAAACTAATTTGCCATCAAAGCAGGTGGGTGCATTATAAACTTTGATGCAGTAAGTGTGTAAGAGGAACTCTTGTAATGAGTGAAATTGACTTAAACTCCATGCTTTTCATTAACCCTGCCATTCTGTTGTCCAAGTCTGCTTGTTCTAGGTCCAAAGGCAGAATTTCTCCTATTTGTTCATAAGGCAATAAAAACCACAGTGATTCCTGCAGGCATGCACATCCCAGTGCACAAAAATTACCCTGCTGTGTTGTAACTATGCTCAGGTCACTCATGTGTCTTTTTTGTCAGTGGATAGAATAGAAGAAATTGTGGGAGCAAGGAAAAACAGAGAAATGGTTCACTGAAAATGTGCAAAAAATTCCTCCCATCTTAAGCCTCCTGACTGAGGTATTTGTGTAGGGCCATTGCATGCAGGTTATGGAGCCTGGCTGCTGCTCCTGGGGTGTGAGGCTGGGAAGGGGTTGGAGGAGGCTGCTCTGTGCCAGTCACGTTTGCCTATAGGGCAGCCTGCCACTGGCCTTGGAGGAAGGTCCAAAGCATCAATTGCATCATAAGTTACACTCTGTGGCAGGACTGTCTTTAAAGGCTGGCTGTCAAACAGGCTGCCCTGAAATGGGTAAAAATCAAGTATCTATTTACACATTGTGCCAAACTCTTTCTCTGTTAAAGAAACAAAGCCGTGAAATGATGTCAGATCAGTAGATGTTAAAAGCTGGAATGAATTTCTTTCTTGACAGTTTCCAAGTTGCAGATTGCATCCCCTCCCTTGCCGTGATCCAAGGAAAGCACAGTGTGCTTTATTCCAGTACATCTGCATTTGCCTGATGTACAGACCCGGTCATGTGGGATTTACTTTGCAGCATGTTTGGTGGAGTGCCAGGCCTTGGTCTGGCAATCTCTTTCCTGGAACAGAGTTCAATGGGATTCGTGACTGAAGTTGGGTTTTAGGGCTTCCCATTTTTCTGTTTAACATCTACAGAATAGAGAAGTGTTGACTTGATCCACCCAGTAACTTTTGAGGCACACTATCTTCAACTGTTTTCAAAAACAAAAATGAGAATTTTACTTAGCATTGAACATTAGCTATTGGGAGAGGGCAAGAAATTGTGGTTTGTTTTTTTGGTTTTTTGACTCTGGAGTACCAATGGCATTGAAAGAGATATGTATTTGTAGGTTTCTGAATTTTTAATAGCATGCTTTTACAGAATTTTCAAATCCTTCCTTCATGTCTCTTTTCCATTTTTTTTTTCTTCCCACAAGAGCCCTGATCTAACCTTGAGATTAGCTTAATACTGGGATGTCTAATGTCTATTTTGGGGAGAGCTTAAACTTTACTTGAAGTTTAAGTTCTACAAGTTTAAATACTGAAGTGGCATTTTTTTATTTGTTTATAAAGCTGGAGATCTTTTCTAATATTTCTACTGCTTTCTGCCTTGACAGAGAGAGACCTTGATCTGTCTTTCCTAAGTAAATATAGTTCTGTTGTGATTCCAATTTCAACATTTTCTCCACTTCCTCAGGGTCAAAGTGGTATCACATGACTGATAGTAGCTCATACTGTTTTTCTAATGGAGAAGGAATAGAAGAGAACAGAATTTATCCCAGAAGTGTTAGTTATTTATGAGCTTATGCGCTCCTACCCTGCTGAGGACAAGGTAGGAGTATAGGTAGACTTCTCAGTATTTTTGTAACACCTTCTGTCTCTTTATTATTAGAGAATAATATAAAATGGTGTCTGCTGAAGTTTTCAGTGCCTGAAATTTGTAGGGAGTAAGTAATTTGCTGTGGTGGTTACTGGCTGGGATGGCAATGGTATTTTCAATGTCAACAGCAATTATTTTGCTTCTTAGGAAGTCACAGAATCATAGAGTATCCTGAGGGAAGGGGCCCACAAGGAAAACCAAAGCTGACTCCTGGCCCTGCACAGGATGGCCCCAAAAGTCACACTGTGTGCCTGTCAGTGTCATTCAAATACTTCTTGAGCTCTGTCAGGCTTGGTGTTGTAACCAACACCCTGGGAGCCTCTTCCATTGCCCAGCTGCCCTATGGGTGAAGAACCTTTTAATTATTATAATAATGATGATGATAATAATAGAAATGATGATAACAATAATGATGATGGTGGCAATAATTACCGTAATAAATTTTTAAAAACCCCATGTTAAAAAGTATTTTCAGACCTGTGTAAAGATGTCTAACAAAAGTTTGAATTTTGCATCACAGGGCAAAAAAAAAGACTAGGAAGGCAGAGGTAACTGGAGGATTTAACAAGATTGACCTTTAATAACCCAAGATGCCAAGGAAGAGGCAATAGAGTGCAGCTGCTGAATTGAGACCTCTGAAATCTGTAAGGGCTCCTTATGTACTGAACATTCACCAGGGTCAGCAAAACTATTACTTGCATTTGTTCTGCTTTCAGCAAATGAAGTTAAAATCTGTACGTTGGCAAAAGATTACAATTCATGCATTTTTTGTTTCGATTCTGCCTTAGTGCAGAAAGAATTTGATCTGTTCATCTCTAAGCGCTTTCACTTTCTTGTGGCGTGTCTTTATATTTCAAAACCAAGGGCTGAACTCCTGCTTTACAGGATTCCTAAAAGCATTGATACTTACACTGCAGTGCAGAATTTTCAGCAATCTGTTAATTTCCAGCAAGTTCAAAGAGAAAATGTGCATGCAGTGCGTCTGATTTACATCCATGTCAAGATCCATGTGTTTCAAAAGCAGCCACTGTCCCAGGGCAGAGTTCGCAGGGCTCTGTGGTTATTATGTTTCTGTGCTGCCTGAACAGGGTGTCACCAGAGGAATTGTATCTTCTCTGAAGATCCTGCTTAGCTGGTAGTTTGATAACGTGATTAGATTAATAATTAATGCTGAGTGTGCTGTGTGGCCTTTCATGTGATGCAGGATAGGAATAAGCAGGTGACCATTATGAAAAATTGTCTCTGCCTCCAATCCACAAAAAGCTTATGGTTCACCAGCAACAAACAAGCATAATTAGAAATTTGTGGAATGTTTTGGTGTTATGTGTCTTTTTGTCTTGCTTACAGGAATGGTAAGGATTGGGACTGAGAGGGAGTGTGAGGTTCATTTGGGAGTTTTCAAGAATAAGCAAATTCCTTTTAACACCTTTTTTTTTCTCCCCAGCAATTGGTGAAAATGGCTTTCTGGCCTTTCTGAAAGACAGTACACCAAAATAACCTTTCTTTCTTTCGTTTTTTTTTTTTTTTTTTAAACAAAGAGAAGAGACTGGCAGAATAAGGAAAGAAATAATTTTTGTAAATTAAATGCTATGAGAGCTTGTGCATGAAAAACAGTCCACTGTTTTTGGTGGAAAAAAGAAAATGTTGTGCTCTTGGCTGAAGTCTGTGCTAAGTCTGTGCTTAGAAGCATTGAAGGAATTACTTGCTCTTGTTTTTTAGGTGTTCCACTTCTTAGATTCATTTGAAGAAGCAAGTGAACAAAGCTCCTGATCTTTGTCTGTGGTCACTTTCTCTTAGCTGTTTATTTCAGGTCAGATAATTGTGTTGGTACATGCAGGGCAGAGCAGAGCAGGGGTAGCATGGGTTTGCTTGAGCATCTGTAGCAGCAGAAGCAGGTACAGAGGAATAATCTGCAGCTGGGGTTTTCCTCCTGCTACAAGAGAGAAACCTCTACTTTTCTCATGGCTAGTTTGGATGGAGCAAGGATTTGGGAAAAGTGAGTGCAAATTTGTTACCTGAACTAGGTCTAAAAATATTTGATGTGAAGCATTCAGCTTTTTGAGTGTTGCTGTTAAAATAAGTATGTGTCTAATGTAAAATGGGACACATCACCTCAAGGCAGTGAATCTTTTCATATGGCTGCCTACTAGTAAAAAATCTGTCTGGGAAGCATTAGAGCATGCAAGTAAAACAAGAAAACTGCTTTGTTTAGAAGTACAGCTTTGGTAATGCCTGATAAAGCACTTTCTAAAATAACAGTTGTTAGTGCTTTTGCACAATACTGCTTTCATCCAATTTTGACATTTAAACATTGAAATACTATTGAGTTAGTGTTTGCAGAATGTTTTCATGATGACCATATTACTCCAAGGAGTCTGATCAAGGAGCCAAAAAACTGAATAACCTCAGGCATCTTTTCTCCTGCTGCATCATCTGTTGGAAAGTTTCTCTCAAGGCACACATTCAGAAATCGTGATGAAGTACCCTGACATAATATGTCCTTAATGAGTTTAAAGTACAATTCTGCCTTGAATAGAGGTCATGTTTTAAAGGTCAAAAGTGCTTGAGCTGGTGATAAAAATGCGCCTTTGTTGTAATTCACTTCTGTTAACTATGCTGGCTTATGGTGCTGTCAGTGAACAGTACTGGATTTTCCTGGAGGTAAGACTTCTAACTATAAATTATTAATTGAGGTGAACTTGTCAAGTAATATTAGAGACTTATTAGTTCATCTACATAGGTTTCCTAACAGCTTGTGAAATAGCTTATTGTCCCATGGTAGATTCTTAAGGCTGGAGACGGGAAGAAGTGTTTTGAGTTATAAATTTGCACATACCTGCATGTGAGGCGAAGATGGACTCCTGCCACTTGCCTAAGCAACATTGTGTAAGAAACACTCAGCAAGTGCTTTATAGGGATCCAGACCTTTTTTCTCTCTTTCACTGGGAAAGTGCTGTGATACATGAGAGGAGACTGATAGCTTTGTTTCATTTGACTTGCTTAAATTCAGCAGGTTTGACAATTTTCCATGATGTGAATAGTAAAGAACCATGCACACAGGTTTCTAAGGAGCCCATTATTACCTTCTTTCTAAAACTTAAAAAAATGCAATCTCCAATATTTAACTTCTGGGCCTGCTCCATTAAAGTCAGCAGAATCTTGCTCTGCTCTTCTGGTGTGTAAGAATTACAGTTGGCAAGTCTTCACACACTGATTGAGTGTGTTGGAGGAATTAAAACACAAATTTTTAATACAAATCTGATGCTAGCTGCTGAAATCATAGAATGGTTTAGGTTAAAAGGGATGTATGTTAGACACCATCAATTTCCAACCCCTTGACTTGGGCAGGGACGCCTTTCACTAGACCAGGTTCTCAAAGCCCCTTCCATATCTGGCCTTGAACAGTTCCAGGGATGGGAACAGCTTCTCTGGGCAACATTTTCTGGTGCCTCACCATCCTCACAGTAAAGAATTTGTTCTCAATATCAAATCTAAATCAACTCTTTGAGTTTTCCCTCCCCTGTCATATTCATCTTTCTGTAAAAGTCTCTCTCCATCTTTCTTGTAGGCTCCCTACAGGTATTGGAAGGCCACAATTAAGTTACCCCTAAACCTTCTCTTTTTCAGGCTGAACAAAGCCAAGTTTCTCAGCGTTTCTCAGCCTTTCATTGTAGGAGAGGTGCTCAGTTCCTCTAATCAGCTTGGTGTTCCTCTGGACTTTCTCCAACAGGTCAATGTCCTTCCTGTCCTGGGGACAGCCCAGAGCTGATGCAGCACTTCAGACTCTGGGATCCCACCAGAGCAGAGGGGCCCAGTCTCTTTTTTTCTGTCACTTCTCTCCTTTCAACCCCACTAGGTCTCATTTTAGAAGTGCTTCAATGGCAACTGAAGATCTAAATCTACAGATAAGGGGACTTCAAGGTTCAGATTTTGACAAGTTATTGCTCTGATATGTCTGGGTTTTTTTAGGTAGCCACATTGATTGAGGCCTGTGTTTGACATGCTTTTTCAGAGTATTTGGGGAAATACTGTTTTCCAGATACACTTATGTCAGTGGTGTGTGCAACACTGAACTCTGAGTGACCTACTTGAACAGATTAGGGATGAATACAGTGAATATCCTGTCTCAGTAAATATAAAAGACATTGCACAGCAAGTATGGCACTGCTGTAGCACATATGGCTTTCTGCTAGGCAGGCAGAGAATGAAAACTTTTGAACAGGGTGCAGTGCAGATGGTTTATTACTGTCACTGAATGTGCCAAAGCATGAGGTTTGGGTGAGGAAATAGCAATACTTACAGACGTGCACTGGTAAAAGAAACAGGTAAGATGATGTTCAGATGTCCCCTCTGATGACACCAAAACCAAATGGTTTCATCAGCAGAGCAAGAGGGAAGGGAAAGATGAAAAACTATTCTGAGTGGGAGAAATGAATAGTCCCTTCTATTCTATCAGCCGGGTCTAAGTGTTGGGGACAGATTTGGGGGTGCAGTTCCCTAGCTACTGTTGATAAAGTCTGTTCCTGAGTTTGAAGAGACTTTGTCTTGCTGTTCATCTGCTTTAGCTTCAGAGTATATCCGGGGAAAAGCAGCTGGCAAAGTAATGAACAGCCTTTATGGCAGAAATTAGACTAGGGAGACATCAGAAGAATTCAAGTGTGAGCTTGACGGAAAGGAACCAGATGAAGAGCAGAAGCAAACGTGGGTTGATGGTGTGGGGGAGCAGGGATGACCCATGCAGGGAGAAGGAACAGCCACAACAAATTCCGCAAACTTCTCCCAGGAGCCTGCCCCAACAGGACAGTCAAGCAGTCTAATAAACTGGAAAAGAAATGAGGGAGGAGATGGGGAACTGAGGGTAGGTTTTTGGATGAGAGGAGAAGATTGAGTCTTCAGAGGATGAAGATACTATGTTTTGCCTCAATCATGCTGGTAAGAGGTGAACAGACAGGTGGGATTGCAAGGCAGTGCAGTTGCTGAGTGGGCAGAAAGGGTTGGTGTCTAGTTCGGCTGGAGCTGTGGTGAAAGGGATGGATGAAAGCTCAGGTGGTGACATGTTGTGCAGGAAGCAGGCGGCCTGCAGGACCATCAGGTAATGCCCCATGGTGGGTTTCTGATACAGGACACAGTTTTGTTGTAGGGTCTCTCAGTTTAGCAGGTATGGTGGTAATACTTTTTTGTAATGCTATGAACAGCTGTATTAGTCAATCATCTTTTTTGAAAGAGATAATTCCTTGCAATTTCTGAAATTTTGAATCAGTACAATTTACACATTGCTCAGAACAAGTGCTGAGTGCTCACTTCTGTAAGGATAAGAAGATCTTTGTTCTGCTCCATCCAAATGTTGAACTGTAAGCTCTGTATGCTCACACTGTAAACAAAGATTTGCATCTAATAATGAACTGCTAAGGCACACTGTGTTCTTTGCTCTTTTAAAGTAGCTTAGATGTGCTATAACTAACAACACATTTATGCTAGCTATGTGGTGATTGTTGGATCACAGCTCTGTATTTGTTGGGGGACTGCTACACAGGGGGAGACAAGGTCTGCCTATCCTCGGTGGTGCATTTCTCAGAGTGCCTAAGACCTGATAGTTACTGATTCCTGGATTAAACAACCTCTGAACATGTCAGATTAAACAGTTTAACCAAGATATTTGATGATCAAGTGGTAACTTGCTATAGTAGTTTTGACAGTTAAAAACATGGTGTTAAACACATTAAGTGTGTTATGGCAGAGTTTTTGTTTTGAAGATGTGCATTATAGTCTAGGACTGAATAGCCAAGAAACTTTAAAGTAAACAGGACAAGACTTACCAAATAGTGCTTGAAAAACAGAGATGTACTGTATATAGAAGCATGAATAAAAACCATCAAACCAATGAAGTAGTTTGGGAATCAGGAGAGATGACAAAATGTAAGGAGCCATCCAAACTTGCGATGAGTATAATTCCTGGGATAAATGGAGTCTTTTTGGTGAGTCGACCAAGATTTTGTACTGACCTTGTAAAATCTGTGACCTGTGAACTGTCAAAGAAAATTCATCCAGACAAAGGCTCATGTGATGTATTCCCTAGATCAGTGTTTCAGGATCACTCATTGCTTCCTGCTTAACTTTGAGTTAGTTCCTGATTTGCTGATTGTCATCTGTCAGAAGGAAATGTGAAACTTAAGTTCTAATTGTTGTCCTCTGTTTCTTTTCTTCTTTTGACTTTGAATGGAAAGAATGCTTCAAACATTTGGCTTACTGGAGGTGTATCCTGTGCAAACTTGAGCAAAACATAGAATCATACATGTAATTTTGATTCATGTTAGTTATTCTTAACACAAAGAAGAAATATAATATGTGCAAGAATACTGAGCATTTCTTTTGCAGTTTCTGTTTTTCTATGGTTCTTTTTTAGAGAAATATTCAAGTCACAGAGATTGGTTTCTTACTTGCTATATACTAACTGATGCAGTTTTACTTGTGTGCACAGCACTACCTGTATCCCTGCTTGAAAGGTTTTCTCTTGCTACTGTCTTTCATGTCTGCCTCAAATTAGTGTGTGCTTGATATAAAGCAAGCTGAAAATCCTTGACTATTTGTGTAGTCTGAACAATACTTTAAAAGCTGCCTGTTAGCCAATGCCAAGCATGAAAATTAACACATGGTCATGGAAGGATCTTTTTAAAAATCACACCTCACCACTGAGAAGGAAAGAGGCTGTGGGGATAAGATCTTGTGTTTTTCAGCAGATCTTGTTTCCAGCCCTAGATCAAACCTAATTAGTGTCTTTCTATTTCTTGAAGGGGGAGAACGGACCAAAAACTAAAAAAAATCCAAAGGCCATGATATATTCTAACTCTTGTTCTGCCTTCTCACTTTGGTTTAAAAAAAGTTTTCTTCTGGCTACCTTTTTACAATTCTCTTGCAGTCTTATTTCTTCCCACTACTGCATCTTCCTCAGCCTTTGCTTTTGGGATGGTTGAGAGACTTGCTTTCTGTTTATGACTGCCAAATGGGCTCCCACCCTTTACTGGCATCCCCTTCTTTGCCTCAAACAGGTGTTGGTCTTTCTTTATCTTGAATATCAGAAGCAAAAATATTTAGAATCAATATAATCTCCCTGGTTTTGTAGAGATAGCAGATTATGATTAAAACACTGTACCAATTTGTCTGCATGCTCAGCAACTTGGTGATTGGTGATACTTTTATGTTACATCCACACTAAGGGGTTTTTTTGCTGTAATGAGAAGCCCTAACTACATATTTTAATGAGATCTTAAACTCTATGGAAGTTCATCCCCTCAGGTCAGACTTCTTGTTTGCAAGTGATGGAAGTTTGCCAGTATGCTGTGCTTGAACGAGATCATTGTGAAATATTTGTCCTTTTAAGCTATCCTACCCCATAACAGAATGCTATCAGCTCAATAATGCTGCTTTTTACATAAGAACAAGCATAATGACACATAAAACAGATATGCATCTGTTGATTCTTATTTAATGTTCAGACTTGGGCTTAAGAGGTGTAAAATTTGTCAAAATAAGTCACCTAGCCATTTGGTTTATTAATGTGTGTCTACACCTTGGTGTAGTCTGTTACCAGGGGGTTTCTTTTTCATGCGAATCATGATTGCTACAGACTAAGCCTCCCTGACCCAAATAGCTTTCATCCTCTTTCAGAGCAGACCCTGGCAGGTGTGGTGCAACCTAGGGAAGAAGAAGTTGTGATGCAACCTGGAAGAGATTTTGTCCTCTTGGCTTCAGCAACTGGGCACTGAGGTAGAGGAAGTGGCTGCCATGGCCCAGCTGCAGCTCCTGTGCTGTGCTCCTGATTGCTGGCTGATACTTACTTTTCCTGGAAAAAGACTTGGGTAGGCTTCTGAACAGCTGTTTGTTATTATGTGCAGTACAGATACTTTTTCTGGCAAGGATTTTTCCATTTGGTGTGCATGAAGGTAGAAACACAAGATACTTTTGGTTCAGCTAATGCTCTTCTCTGATCCTCAAAGAATGATTTGATGGTAGCCAGATGTTCATCATTGTTAATCTTCATTCCACAATTTCCAGGCATTAGAACAATGATTGTCGTTTATCATTGAATTTGGAAGCTCTTGCAATTTACTTATTTCATTTTAGCATTTGATGTAGGAAAGACAAGTGGCAATTCAGTCAGTGTGCTGGGTAGTGTAGACAAACAGTGCTGGCTGTGGCTTTCATTGCATCTAGAAATCAAATTTGCATTCAGTATTTCTAGGTTGTGGTCTCATCTGATTCTACCCATAGGGGCACACTTGTTTAAGTCCACATACCTATCACTGACTTGCTGATTAGCCCTATATGCATACAATCAAGTAGGAAATGTGCAAATCCTGTAGTCATGTCCTAATTAGTCTTATTTGTAAGTGCTATTTCTCAGAATTACAGAATATGTGGAGCTGGGAATCTGCTGCTACAGCTGGACCTCTAAAAATCTGGAGCCTGATGGGACCCATCCAAAAATCCTCAAAGAGTGGATGAGTCCATTGCAAAACCTCTCTCGACAATTTTTGGGTGGCCTTGGAAACCCAGAGAAGTCCCAGCTGACTGGAAGCTGATGAAGTTTTCCCAGTTTTCAGACAGGACAAGGAGGACAATTCTAGTAACTACAGGCCTATCTGTCTCACTTCAATGCCTGGTAAATTTATGGAGAAGATTTTTCTGTGATGTTTTGACAAATACCTGGAAGACAATGCAGTCACATGCCACAGCCAGCATGGCTTCATGAGAGGAAAGTCTGGCTTATCAAACCTGATTTCCTTTCATGACAAGGTAACCCACCTAGGTGACCAGCAGGAGCCATTTGATGTAATCTTTTTTGGATTTCAGTAAAGCTTTTGATAATGTCTCTCCCAGTATCCTTCTGGACAAAATGTGGAGCTGGGTGAGCAGCTGGCTCACAGGTTAGTCCGAAGGGTTATCTCAAAAAATTAAAGATGTTTGGCTTTCCCTTTACTGGGGAAGCTTGATACAGTGGACATCAGTGGAGGTACAGTGGAGGTTACTAGATGGTAGTGAGAAAAATGATAATTATAACATATGGAAAAACAATAATGAAATTTTATGAAAATAGCTTTCTGCTGGATGCCAAGGTTGCTGTCTAGGTACTAATCAGTTGTCTGAGGTTATTGCAGCTTCTATCAAGGTACCTGTGGAGATCTGGGGAAATCCCAGAAGTTACAGTAGTAGCCTGTTCTAGGTCAGAATGAATTAGGCTTAGTTGCTTTATTTGGTTCAAGGAGCACTCTTGGTTAGAGACAGTTGCCAAGTTCCTTTCGGTGCAAGATTTATTTCCTTTGAAATGGATATATCAAAGAGGACCTCTGTGTGAATACTATTGACCAGATGAAAATTTATCATGAAGATAAATCAGAGCTGTTAAAGTCAGCCAAAAGGCCACCCATATTCTCCTTCTTAATCTTAAATTATTCCAAAGCATCAACTTCGGGTTCTTAAGAAAATAACTCCTGTTGTTTTGCAATTATCTCTATTCAGAATGTAATTAAATACCACCTGGATTTAAAAAAGGGGAAAAAAAAGAGGTTTAAAGAGAGATTAAGCATAAAAAGAAAAAAATATAATTCTAGTGAGAGTGTTGAACCATTTTATTGGAAAGCAACCTTTGCACATCAGCGTGTTTGTTGGAAATGGTAGTGATAAGGATGTGTCCTTACAGCCTTTCTGTACTTGCTCTCACTGCCAAAGGTGGAGGGGTCATGCATCTGAAGCATCAAACTTGCTGTGTCAGATGGTCAACTTCAGACACTGTATGTGATGCCACTTTTTTTTTTAACAATTCAGATATGGCCCATAAATCCTAGGCTCAGAATTTAGGCAAGAGCATAAACTTAGCTTGAGCTGCACAATAACATAGTGGCTCTGGTGATCTGTGCCTTGGAAGCAGAATAAAGAAGTTTTAGAAGGTAATGAATACCACTACTCTCAGACCCATGGCAATGCCTCAGTTTGTAGGGGAGATGTATAGGGGACCATACACATAAAAAGTATTCAAATCAGGTGAAACAGACTTACACCTCATAATGAAACACACTGATCTCTCTGAGAAAGAGCAGGCATATACATCTTTAAGATGCTGGGTAATGACCTATAGTTTAGTGACAACCTTTGATCTCCATAAAGCTCTCATTTGTAGGTAGATTAGTAAAAAATAAAATAAAATCGAGGAGCAGCTTAGCTCTGCTAAAGATAATTAGACTAGTCCATATTAGTCCTTCACACATTCCATTTAAATGCATAGCAAAATGTCTAGAAGCTTTAATAATGTAAGTATTAACTGGATTTCAGGCTGTCATTATTCCAAATGCTGCATTTTGATGCCATTGGAAGAAAACAAGTAAGTTTGAGCCTTCAGTCCTTGGGAATGCAGTTTTTCTTGTGCACCATCTGCACACACCTGTGCATTCTCACAGTGCAAGTGATGGAATAAATGGCTGTGCTCTGTAGCAGCCACTTGAATAGTGTCCAGTGCTGTTTGTGCGCAAAGAAGCGTGAGGTCTTGCACTAAACTTTACATCTAACGGTACTCAGAACAGAAGCTCATTACAAACCCGCCATATTTCTTCCAGCTCTGCTTATGCCCTGTGTAGTACAGAGAAATTATATGTTTAAAATGATTTTTAACTTCTGAGAAACTGAGACTCAATAGACTGAAAGTATTATGAGGTTAATTAATAAACATATTTATACCTCTTTGTTGGGTATGCTGGGAAATAAAGTAGGGAGCTGTGGATCTATTGTATAGCATGTGTAGCTGTCAGTCCAGTTTATGTCCTCTGGTATGTTTCTAATATTCTGGTAAATTCTTAGATGCAGGGCTGAAATTGTCATAAACTATTTGCTTTGAGTCTTCTGATGGCAAGAGGAAACTTGGACTTGACCTGTAAAGCCCCACGCACTTACGATGACAAACACTTCTCAGAGAGTGGTTTAAGAGGGACATGAAATTGAGATACTTGCTCACATAAATAGATGAGAACCTGCTCCTAAAAATAATGATTTCAGATGTAGTTGACAAAAAGTGCTTTTGTAAGTATTTGGAGAAGATTTTACAAAGCAGGAAATAGATCTGGCTAGTCCAGTAGTTTGACATGAGTACTGGCTTTTGAGAGAAAACATAAATAATGCATACAAAACTGCAATATTTCATTCTGATTGATAAAACCCAAAATGGTACTGTTAACTAGCTTTTTTAGAAATCCAGTTTTTCTATCAGAAATACTGTGCTTTTCCTTTGTGGTTTCAGTTTGAATGTTGGTACAATAAATTTGACTGACTTGACTTGATTCACTCAGGTGAACATTGGTTACTGCTCCTTCTCCAGACAGCCAGGTCCTGGGGAAATTGCTCTTTAATCAAAGAGCTGTTCTGCATAATAAGAGCAGGAGTGATTGCTGCACCCAAATTCACTGAGCAACAGAGCTGTTCTTCCACTGCTTTGAAAGCCATGCTTTCCCCTTGTTTTCACAGGTGCAGAGAAGACACATTTTCCCATCTTTTTTTTTTTTGTGTGTGTGTTGATAAGGTCTATTTAACTGCTTTTAGCTCACCATATGATTTTATAGTATTGTGGTATAGCCACAAGAAATGGTCTTCTATTTTAGGAAAGAAGATAGAAAACACTGATTTTTCTGACTTGAAGCATTTTGTTTTGAATAATTTGATATAAAATTCAGGAACCAGTAGGATTTCCTGGCATTAAAATGATCAATATTCAGAAATCCTCATGTACTTTTCCACTAAAAGATAAACTGTGTATTGATAAACACATTCCATCTCTGCAGGAAAGTAGACTATCATAGTCGACTGGAATAATTTTTCTAACATTTAAAAACAGAGCTTTAAAATAACCCAAATGCATAACAGCTTAGCTTGGAGAGCCTTCTTTGTGACTATTTTTTAGGAGAAATAGACTGCTAATGTAGCATACAGGATGTGTAGCAAAAAAAGAGGTAAAGCTGAGGAATTTTTTTGGTAGTTGAACTTGATCCAAAACCCGAAGCATCATGATAATCTGCTTTCAGTGACTAAATGTGGGGGTAGTAGCCAGTGGGGGATGTTGGGCTGCTGGTCCTTTTGTCACCTGTCAACTTTGCAATTCTACAGAGTAGAGCTGTGTGATGTGACAGCTTAGCACGTGTGAATTTTCTCTTGTACAGGGCTCTAAAAGCACAGATAGTGAAAGCCCTTCTGCTGCTCTTCTGTCAGAAGCACAGCTGCAGTTGAGGGGAGAGTTTGAATGATGTCTCAGTGAGTCAGGACGGGGTGAAGATGGGACAGGGCAGAGCCGGCTTAACAGCTTTGCTTTGTATCTTTTTACTGCTGAGGATTTGTTGGCCCAGGGAAGCCATCTGGTGCCTGTGTCTGAAAACTCATCAAGTTCTGTCTGCTGGGAGAAGTTAGGGTCCCCCACAAAATACCTTGGGATGGTGTGGTCTCTGCTAGAAGCCAAAGACTGGTGATCGTTGGCCTTTCCTTGACTAGAGGACAGAAAGCTGAATTCAAAGATGAGTTTTTAAAAAAATATAGAGCCCTAGACAATAGTCAAATATGAGAATGGCTTTTAATGGTGATTGTGTCAGTTTGTTAATGTCATGAAATGCAGAAAAACCTCGAAAGTACACAAGTTGGATATAAATCACCAAATTACGGTTACTTTTAAACAGTTATAATTACTTTAGGGATCAGGGCTAGACAATCTGGAAAAAGTCTGTCTCCAGTGTCAAATGAAGGAGATGTACACACATCATAAACTCAGCCCACAATATTTTGGGTGTTTTTAGCTAACACCATTATTTGGGAGAGGAGAAATGGTTGTGTCTGAATCAGGGAGACATTGGTACAGCAAACCTGTTTCTTGCTCCTGTACATGTCACTGCCTTCAATAATCAGTGTTTGTTCTTTCCTGGAATGCATATCTCTTTGAGCAATTAATAAATCTGCCATTTGGTGTGCAGACAGCCCTTCTGGTTATCACGCACTTGAAAAGGACTCTGCAGTTGCGGTAGATGAAATGTTTCCAGTACACCTTGAAAAGGGCTGTTAGTGTTAGATCTTGCCCAAGCTACAAAATAAAAGCTAAAAGGAAAGTAGCATATATTAAAGTGTGCCATGCTTTCATCTGTGGACAATATTTCTACTGTCTCTGTCAGCTGTGGATAGTCATTTAAATCTTCTGCCCCTACAGCAACCTTGTTCCCAAACTGTGACAGACTTAGAAACAAAGATTGGCTTTACAAGCAAGATCCAATTAGTGACTAAAGAGGAAACATTCTTCTCAGGGTGGATAAGTGTCTGGATTCAGTGAAGAACTGGAAACACTTCCATGATAATTAGCATTATTCCTCAAGACAGTCTGTAATGAGAAATTGTTTCCATAGTCTTCTGTGCCTCTTTCCATCTATTTCCCAGATAGATTAACTGGAGGGCTGGACAGGTTTGAGTGGAGAAGTCTTGTTGTAGTCCTGTAGCCCTGTCTTGCACAGGTTTAGTGAAACTGCTTCACAGCTGTGGAAATGTTCAGCTGGAAAAAGCAGATAAAGTAACTTGCACCTCAGTGTGTGTTTGCATACCTGCTATGAATTGCCCATTAAGAAACCAATCCATGCAGGCATGTGGTAGTGTAACTCTGGGGTTTGGGACTGTACAATTGTATTTGCCTGATCTCTTCTCTAAGGTGCTGCTTTTCATTTAAGTAAAAAATGAGATTTATAGCTGCTTTTTCTGTAGGGAGCAGTGGCTGAACTCTGTGGACCCCATGGTCCTCTAGAACAATAGAAACCTTTGAATCATTTGTACTTCCCTAGCTAGGCTCTCCCCACATTTTGCAAAGTGACTCACAGGCTAGGCCTGCCATAGTTGCCAGAAAATGATGTCATCTGGATACTGTAGTATCCCACATACAACCAAAGGCTATTTAGAAATTAGGCTGACAACTACAAAAAGGAAATAGCTGCATATCAGATGCATATCTCAGTTTTAAAATCTGTATAATTGTGTGTGTGCTTATTAAATACAGGAGTAGTGCGAAAGGCAGAAAGAAAAGCTTCAGTGTTTCTTGAGCTGTGTTTTCCAATGACGGCAGAGTGGGTAATCCCGTTCTCCTGCTGTCTGTCTTGTGCCAGCAATAGTTCACGCAGCCAAGCTGTGTCAGATCAGGGAATTGATTTGGTCAAACACTAACATATGTATCTCATGTTGTTACATTAGTTCTCAGCAGGATCAGTTCCCTGGTTCCACTCTCCCCACTATCCCTGGGGCACTGATGTGGCCAAAAATTGAAGGGAAAATGCAGACAAGAATGCCGTAGAGAATGGGAAGCAGGACAAGCACGTTAACTTGTCCAGTGGCTATCTAGCTGTACTACAAAGCAACCTTGAAATTATATCCTTAGCCTCACTTAAGTAGTTTAACAGAATTTCAGATGTAAACATGAGGTGCTTCTTTGTGTCCCCTTCCCCCCACCCGCACGTCCCCCGCCATGGTCCAAAAAACCAACATTTGCTCTTTGTGGTCATTGTGCTGTACTGGGATCTGGAGAAGCAACTTGCCATCCTCAGGAGTCCTTTGTCAAGCAGCTTGGGGCATTCTGTCCCTGGCACACAACAATGGGGCTCCAGTGGCCTGCACAGGCGAATGAAACATGCATCAAGCAAGACTAGGGTCAAAGGATTTTCCTTTGTAAAATGTCAAAGGCAAAAGAGGCCAACAGATATGATTTTGTGGGAAAATTAACAGTCTTCTAACACTGCTCTTTTGTTCTGTTCCTCTCCTGTTTCTGGCAGATTTATCAATTTGGGTTCTGCTGGTTTGGGAATGTATGTGGAATTTAACTTGCTACTAACCATCATGTTTTCAGATGTCTGACCCTGGCCTGGAATATTGTACACAGTGTATTCCCAAGATAAATGAACTGAGCAGCATGTTTCTTATTACTTCATTTCTGTCTCTGTGTTCTGTGTTAATACCAAACAGTGAATAAAACCTGGCATGTAAACTGATCCACCTGTATTAAAGCACAGCACTAAGCAAGATAAGTCTAGATGTTCAGCCTATGCACTTCATTTTCTATGTGATATAGTTCTGCCCCTTAGAGCTGTGTGCTTTGCTGCTTCTGCTGCTCCTGATTACTGCAACCAGAATACCAACAGATGTCCCTTGTAAGGCCATTAAATACAACATTTAACTCAAATTTTTCATCATTTAAAACCCATTCAGAAAGAGATCTTTGCCCTTCAATTGTTCCTAACCTATATCACTTCTTGGACCTGTAACTTAAAAGGAGTTAGAAGTCATGATTTGGCTGCCTTCCACTTGTGGAGTGGGATTTCCCACTTAGGCATTGAGGAAACAGGTACTGTGAAAAGAGACTATGTTCCCACCAGCCTGTAACTGAAGAGCATTGAACATCAGATATTGTTCATTCTGGTTCAAATAATTGTTCTTCATATGTCATAAATGCATTGTGTACATTGTAGCTGGTTTACATAGCTGTAATACCCCAAACAATGCATAAATCAAATGTTAAGCATTAGGAGAGCTAAGTACAGACCTGATAATATGTATGCAAAACTAAAAGGGGATGCATTCCTCTTGTTTAAATATTTCAAGCCCCCACCCAGATTTGGATCCACATTGCTTCAGTATTTCTAGATGCTTTTGAGTATTAGAAACACTCTGCTTTTGCTTGCCATGCACATTCTCCTCTTGGAAAACTCCAGCCATGCAAACTCACGTGCATTGAACAGAGCTGAAATGATCCCAGTGCGGAGGCTGGAGTATCATGGTGACAGGATTAGTGGATCGAAAACTGGGTAACTGGAGGACTGCTGGGCAGCCTGATACTTGTTCCTGTCAGCATGCATACTGCTAATAGAAGCTGCTAAAGTTATATAAATTTACTTTTAGTCATGTTAAAGTAGAATAGACTGAGTCAAAATTTTTGTAAAAAGACCGAACCAAAGCAACAATTACCTCTTGTAGCTTTTTGAGGAGACGCAAGATGAAGGCACAAGCAATTGCTAAAAACTAGAATTAAGTTTTCTTGTGCAGATATTTTGTCACAGAAGATTAAGTCCCTTTGAGAGAGCATGAAGGAGAGACTGAAAGTTCTTCCTTAAAACAAAGAACTGCAACTGTGTACAGGCTGGTTTTTGCTCTTATATAGAGTGCTGCTATTTCAGCTGTATAACAGAAATTGATAGAGCTCAAAGGCAGCTTTCGATTTCCAGCCACTGTTGGATGGTGGTAATTGGCAATATAAAGACAATGTTTAAGTTTTGCCCACCATTATTTTCTAGTTAAACTCCTAAAAGTAAAGGCAGATGTGTGGTTACTGCTGTTCAGCAAATACTCTAATGTATGGTACTGTCTCTCAAGTAAGCAAATATCTTAATTTAAATTTTAAAAATAAGTCCATGTAAAGTTTGTGTTTGACTTAGAGCCCCAAATGATCTAAAAATTTACATATAGGAAAATGTAATAACCTTAACAACCAACATGAGAGAGATTGGGATTTACCGTTTACGTGTAAGCACAGTTAGTAGTAGAACACATATATACTGAAATTACTTTAAAAATGTAATGCATGAAAAAAAACTCAAACTTTCTAAATCTAGTCTCCCTGAAAAGTTTAGTTTCCCTCTTAATCTAGCGTTTTCTTGACTCACTTACTTCACACAGTTGGTGTTTCTCTATTTAGTTATTGCAAATACTTCACCCTGAGATGTGTTACGCTGCAGTGGCAGGAGGGTTTTTTTTCCAAAGCAAACCAGAATGGAGAAGGGAGGCAGTGTTTATGTAAAGTAAGCTGTGTGAAAGGAGTGTGCTATAATTCAAAAATAACATATACATTTATAAATGTAGAATTAAGTTGCTCAGGATTTTGTTAACAAGCTGTTTGTATTTTAGGACTACATCTGCCACCAGAGTAATATTGAAAAGACAGCCTATCTTTCACTTAACATGTTTGTAAATCAATTGTCAAGGGGGAAAAAAACCTTACTTCTGAAGAATTAATGCTTACACTCTTTCCCTAGCCAGCCATAGTGAAGAAAAAGCACTTTTATGCTGATATATAGAAGAGAATAATTTCCAGCTCTTTGTCTGAGTGAAGGTGATGTCTTTGAATTAGGATCTTATGCCATCTTTGTGCTGGGGCCATTCCACTATTTTTCATAGGACTAAGAGAAATAAAGATTATGCACTTGCCATGATCAGTTGATGGGTAGAAGAATAAGTCTAGTGCTTTTTTCAAAGACATATTCACTGTCTGTTACTGTGAATAAATGCAATTTATTTTTCTTGAATGGTAACATAAGGTATAAGACAAGCAGTGGAAAAAGAGTTGCTGTTAAACATTTTGATTCCCAGTAGCTATCAAATGAGGAGATCAAACTTGCTGCTCAGGTAGGAGCTCTGCATCCCATTTAGATCATTAGGTTGGATGTGTGCTTTTTTTTGTACTTTCATGTGCTTCCCCAGCTCTCACCTTAGTGTCACCTTGATGTGCTTGCTGACAGTGCCACATAGCAATAGGGACAGAGGTTGGTCAGATGTTGAGTCACTGGCTGGACAACACTGGGGTTTGTTCAGTTCTTGAATGCCTTTCTGCACTTCCTTTTCCAGACTGCCATGCCCCAGGTGCTTTTATGCTGGCATCAAAATTCTTTCTGTGTATATATAAACATTCTTCTCATTTAGATACTGGATTTACAGGTTATATTGTAGAATTCAGTAGTACTGTATTTGGTTTCTTCACTGTAAATTATTTTTCATCCCCTCCATGAGAGGCCTACTTCTGCCAGATCCATAACAGCTGAAATGTGGTTTTGATTATTTTCTTTTTTTAAACAAAGCATTTGGCATGCAATTGCATAGCTTCAATAGGGCTTACCCTATGTGTGGTATTGTGGTGGGTGGTGGCATTGTGAGGGAAGATACATGCAGGTATCTCCTGGACACACTTCTTAAATTTTAAGGGACTGGACATTCAACACTTGGATAAACCTACAGCCTCCTGATAAGCAAGTATGTTGAAAGCAGCTGGATGCTAAAGTTGCAAAGATTTGACCTATTTGAGAACTTGATGCTATGGAAGATGAGGGCACTTTGTCACTGGACAAGGTATTTCTTAGCTAGGTGGAGTTCTGCTTTTCCACTTGGAGAAACTCCCTTATTGTAGTGCGGTGATGAAAACATACTCTCAGTGTGGGGAACTTGGAAATGGCTGTCTGCACAAATGTCTCCTGTTTGTACCAGAGGCAGATGAAGTTCTAGTGGCTGACTGTGTTATGAGGGAACAACAAGGGTAAGAGGACTGTGCTTGTTCCCTTTTTTCCCATCTAAAGTAGATGAAAGTTTTTTGAGAAGGTCTTTGGGCATTTTTGCAGCCCAGTGAGAGAAAAACAACTTGCACATCTACATAGTAAACACTTGCTTTGGTGAACATGGAATTTCTGCTGGGCTTTTAATTTCATTGCAAGAACACTTGCTCTCCTGAAATCAGTCAAGAATGGAACTCTCTTGTTCAAAAATAAGAGCAACTCAGCTGTTAAGTTTCTTCGAACATGTATATTAGTTCTCCTGAGGAAGAAGAGTGTGGAGACCTTTTGACTGTATTGTATTTCATAAGAAAAGCTGAAGCAAATATGCTAGTTAAGGATTTGGGTGGATTTCAAAGGAAAAGTACAGAAGTTCTGCAAGGCATACTTTTAAAATCTTACTGGAAGAGGAATGTCTAAGGATGAAGGTGCTCTGTGAACTTTGTATTCCTGCAGTTTCAACTTGTGTCTGTTGTAACATATGCACAATCACACTAACACTCTGTTTTGGGATCTTCTTTCTTTTTGTAAGTATCTCTTGAAAAATTTTAGATTGACTATTTCAGCTGAATATGCTGTCATCCCAGGCAATTTCCTGCCCGTGGTTAAGCATATTTTCCAGAGCTCATGTTCAGACTGCTGATAATTGAGTTGATGGGAGAGTATGGATCTTGTGTATTCCTTAGAGTTTTGCAAGTCTTTTTGCTGGGGCACAGTTGCATGTTCTTCTTGACCTGGGCTAAGGTAAAAAACCCTCCGTACCCCATTAAAACCTCAGTCATCATTGTCTACCAGGCTTCCTACTGTAGATCTTTCTGTGCTGGTGTTCATCCTGGGGGTCTCCATTATCACAGTTTCTGCTGTGGTTAGCTCTTCCTGTCCATTTCTCTTGTTCACAGGAACTATTTGGCATGGTGACGGTTGCATTTCTCTTCTTCTCCCCTGTGGCAGTTGCTTTCCCAGCACTGGAGTATGACTAAGTCTCCACACCCTGCATTGCTGCCACTGTGCAGGCTGGACGACTGATGCTGCAGGAGAGAGTGCCACAAAAGCCAGTGGCATCACTGTCCTCTTACATGAGGCTTCATACCGCCCACGATGGTCAGGCTCTGCAGGCTGCAGTGCCAGTAGCTCAGAGTCCTACTGAAAACACACAAAAACATGCTCCACGAATTACAGGGGAAAGTGGGGTCTAGTTTTTGTGGTGGCTTCTGGTGTATCTTCCTAGAGTGCATGAAGGGCACTGTGCAGGTGCTGTACTAGATTGGGATAAAGTGTAGAGGAATAGGTAGAGGAAGAAGGGGGCAAATTCACAGGTCAAAATAGCAACCTAAGTCGCTTAGGTTTCAGTGGAGGGCTGAGAGTTAACAAGTTGTGATGGTTTGCTGATTACCTAGATCAAAGTAACTAGGTCATTAATAGGCTCGGCAGCAAGGTAAATTGACTTAAAATATCTTTTGGTTCAAGTTCACAGGTACAGGCGGTTTTTTTGTCTGTGTTAAATTGTTAGCTGACTGCAGATTAGAGACCCTGAGATAACTGCTGTTTATAAAGAAAAGTGGGAAAGTGCTCTTATGAAGCATTTTGGTGTTTCTTCTTTCTTGTCGTCTTTTCATGACAATAATAAAGTGAGCTGTACCAGCCTAAAAATTAGTTTCCTAATAAAAGAGGGGTGATAAAGATGCCTGGGTGTCTGCCCTGTGTTTCACTTTGATTTCAGAATAAAAATGACTGTCACTACTTCCATTTTCTAATACAGAAGTTTTCAAGTTAATTTTTGTGCCTGAAAGTTCTTGGAAGTGGTACAGGGCACTGTGTTGGTTGAAAAAGTCTCTATTGAACTTCCCTGCAGCAATTTTTATTTTTCAGAAATGGTTTCTACAGAAATCAATGAGCAAACCATTGTCTAGGGTTTGTGCAGCTAACAATTTGCTCGAGAGCTGGAGTATGCTGAAACCTCTTGGAAACAAGAGATATAGTACATAAGCTTCATGAACAGTTTGAAATAGTCCCTAAAACTTGTCAGTTTTTCCTTCAGATTTTACAATTCTTGCATTTTTATAGCCTCTTCGTGCACGAACAAGAAAACAAAGAAGAACTTTGTTTTACATTTACCACTCTGCATAAAACACTGTGGTTTCTCGTAAGTAGTCTCAAACATCCAAAATAGGATTTTAGAAGACTTTTCTTGCGCATGGCATCTTGTATTGAAACAATGTGACCAGGATGGTGATAGCATTCTGGCTGGAGTTGTTTAGCTGCTGTGTGTTCCACTTGGCTTGGGCTACCACTGGCAAGGAATTGCCTGCCTCTTTGCTTTTCTGCTGCTGTTTGACACGATGGCACTGAATATCCAGAGGCATTCATGGCTTGCCTGAGTGGCAGCTGCAGTGGGAATGGTGTTACAGGACTTCAGAGCCTGGCTCAGCCATGGATGTGTGGCTCTTGTGTTACTGGGTCAGCTGGCCAGACAATGAGGGCTGCCTGGAGAGGGGAACCAGCCAACAGTGTGGATGCTGATAGAGGGTTTACCCATTCGATACACTGAAACACTTTTTTTTTGTTTTGCTTTTTGACAGGATAGAAGAAAGCATTTTATATTCTGGTACTTGGAGTCATGGTGGTGGCAGGGGAGGGTGTCCTCAACTGGTTCTAGATGCTGTAAGACATACTTGATACGCCATTGGCATTTGTGGCCTGTGAACCAAATGGTGTCCCCAGCAGCCTGCTTTTGCCTGTCCCTAATATCTTGTCTGGTGACTGGAAAGCTCTTAGCTGATTAAGTATTTCTTGTACCTCTCTTACTGTCTTGAGTAACTTGAACACTAGGGCGTAGACGGTAGATTCTTATCACTTGGTGAGTACTCTAACAAGGATATATCACTGTTTGCTCTTGGAGAAGAGATTGTCTAGTGTACACGGATGTTGGGGATGGTGATCTCAAACCCCTTAAGCTGAAGTACTGTCACCAGACACTGGCTATTTGTTGCATGACACAATTAATGGCACTGTTAAATTTTACCATGCTGATTACAATCAGCTTTTTTTTCTTCCTAGCCTAATCTAGTCTTTGAACTGCAGTTTAGCTTTCACACTGGCCTATTTAGGCCTTAATATATTAATATAATTCCTTAGTACATTCCTCATTCCAAGGGCCTACTTTAGAGTTTTGCTGCTAAAACCTCTTGTTCTACCACTTAATTTCTCCAGTTCATTTTCTTAAAGAATGGTTTTAATGCTGTATCTTAAATGCTATCTAGAAAAATGTGTGTGAGATGCCAGTGACTATTTTTGAAGCATTTAGTTACATGTTCTTAAGAAAAATTCCAACTTGTATTGGGAAAATTACTGCCAGTTACTCACCAAGAGCCAATGTCTACATATCATATAGAAATTCTGGTTATGAACCTTACTGTAAAGCAGTGCTGTCTGTCTACCCCAGGTCTGTGAACAAAACAATATGTGGTTTTGAAACTGGCAGAGACATATGGTTCTGGAGGATCCAAAGCTTTGTTCAGCACCTATTAGCTTATGTTCTGATGATGAAGGTGAGGCTGCAGGGTTCTTGTGAATATTTTTCCTGTTTTCTCTTCTAGAGAGGCTGCTTTTCTTCACCAGTGTAAAAATCATACCATTAATTCCATTGATCTTCCTTTCTTTGTGGATTATCAGATGCTGTTATACTGCTGCTTGCATTTTCCTCATCTATAGCAGTCTTGATTTGTGTGCATGTGCTTCTCAGAATTTTATAGACCCCTTTTAAGTGGGAAGAGGAGTACCATCTCTCCAGCCATGAAAAGTAGAGGAGAGCATTTCTTGCATAATCATGGGAAGAACTAAACAGGAAAATGTCACTATAGGTGCTGTGCATGGTATGTCTCACCTAAATGCCTTGGTTTTAACTTTGTTCCTCAGTCTTGTGTTTCTTTTTGACGTGGGACCAAGTTTAAATTCCTTGTTACAGTTTCGTAGAGTTTACATAACACTAAATGCTTTGAACAACAGTTCAGCCTTTCACAAGCTGGCTCTTTCAGTCTTTTCACTTTTTTAACATCTTGTTCTCTCATGCGTGGCTTTTAATTCTGACTTGGCTGCTGTCCTGTACCTTTCTTTAAAAGTTCCAGCTGCCTGTCTCATAGAGGTACTTCTTGGGCTATTTTACGGTTTCTGTACCTGCAGACTTGCTGCTTTCACAAAACTGACCTGTGTCAGATATTAGCCAGGAAAATATAAATGTCCACATCTGATCCAGAGGACTTGAGCTGGTCAAGGAGTCAGAGCAGCACTCTGCATCCTGCCACGCTCAAGCTGAGTTTCCTCCTCTGCCATATCTTCTGTGTGGCCTCGATGCAGTCTTTAGCCTGCACCTCCTTGGGGGCTTTCTGCTGATCCAGCTGCATCAGTTGCCAAAATGCAGGTCTGCAGGCAGAGCTGTCTCCTTCTGTGGCTGGTCTTGAATCACAGTCTTGGCTTTAGCACTTGCACACTGTGAAAGTTTCTATGTTGAACCTATTCCGGATGTACTTCCCTGGTCACTTTTCTTCCCTAGAAAGGTGCGATGATGGTGGTGTTGTTTATGCCTGTCCTCTCACCTGCAAGGAAAGGTGATAGCACATCCCTCTGGACACCTGAGGACTACTACTTGCATGGAAGGCACTTTGCAGTGGTTAGGGGCAAACACATATAATAGATCTTGATGTAAAAATGACTGTATTACTTTGATGGTGCTTTTAGGTATTCTTCCATGTGGGTATAGTTTGATAGAAACGTCTGATGATGCAGTAGATTTTGGGAGAGGGTTAACAAAAGATGCATGTTTCCTAATGGAGAGGTGTGATTTAATTTCAGCAGAAGCTTCATCAAAATGACTGTTGGATAGACCACTTCATAGAGAATATAGCTCTATTTTCTGTGGATTTGGATAGGAATTACTGCCATGGCAAGGTGTGGGCTTTGGATAAAGACTGTGATTTAAGATTAGTGGGTCTACTGTGTGAGGAAAGTGTGAAGATTATCTCCAGGACTCACTGATTATTTTACTGGCAAATTTCTGAGGCTTGCCAGGGGCATGTATACTCTGCTGAAGTGGATTGTTTGGAAGACTATGAGATTATTCCAGGCCAGAACCTTTTAAATTGCTAAGTCTCAGGTACCATATGCTGTTTTAAGAGGGTGCCCTAAACTATATTACCATACTGTAGCTATAGAAGACACAATGGAGCAAAGCAACTGCTGTAGCATGGAGGAAGACAGTATAATGTGAAAGCCTAAACTACAGCCTGCATAGTGTTTTCCATAAGTAAACGTGGTGTGTTTGAGGGGAACAATTTGTTTTGCCACTTTTTCACACGTACAAATGCTGTGCTGTATAAATGCTTTTATTGTTGTCTCTGCTTTTGTTTATCAAATCAGTGTCTACACAGATTTGTGGAAAACTAAGTTTAGATTTATTCATATGCCAAATTCATCTTTTCTTTTTAGAGAAAAGTATGGTTTTATTTGTAGGGAGATTCTTTATGTTTGTATGTGGGACTTGTTACAGAGCTTTTGTCTGTACTACTTAAAATTTCATTAGTGATTTGAGTCTGTCATCTGTCTGAAATTATGCTTTCCAGGGGCCACTGAGCCACCACTGCCAGACTAACACAGGAAATACTTGTGTTTCTGCTGTTGTGTCTCTGCTGCCTGTTGGAAGAGAAGGCTATTAAAACTGGTCTAGACACTGCAGCTGGGTAATGCATGTCAATCTGAGTTTTGTTAACTTAGTTGCACAGGTTTTGCAAGATTTTTAAGTCAATTCTGTTACATCCTTCTTTTTCCCTTTTCATTCAAATGAAAATCCAGTTCTTCGCATAAAAAAGGTCTACTTCAGACCATACAATCAGCACATACTTTTCCTCTCCTGAGACCTTTGAACACAGACTTAATAATTCCACCTAATTTGCTCAGGTAACCTGTTGAGTACTGTTGTTTCTGCTTAGAAGAATTAGGTGAGGTTTCTTAAGGACACATACTTGCTGTGGTTGATCAGTCTCTACCACCATGGTGAACTCCCTCCCTGGCACTGCTCTTCCTACTGCCTCTTTAGCTTTCTTCTCCAGTCCTTGGCAGCTTGGAGCCGGGCCAAGAGTTGGGGGGAAAAAGATGAGGCATCTCTGTGGCCATCAGCCTGGGCTTTGTTGGCCCCCACTCAAGCACCATTATCTCAAATAGCAGTCCTCGAGTTTGTGGCTGATACCCGGTGCTAAATCTTAATGTCTCTGCAAACAGACAAGGCAGCAAAACAAAGCCTTGCTGATTGCTGAGGTTGAGGACTGTCCTAAATCACATGCATGGCATGTTGCTGTTGTCAGTTGTGCTGGTGGAGAGTCTCTATGTTTTTTTTTCTCCTCCAAAAGACTGCTGAGGAAACAGGACTTGGCTGCTGCTGGGTGCCCTGCAGCCTGCAATGGCCGTGGGGCTGCGTCAGGGCTCCAGAGCCAGCTTCCTGAGCAGCACCTTGCCTTGTGGACTTTAATCACTGATTAACCCACATAAAGGGTGGCTGGAATAAAACAGATTAAACCAGCACGTAGTATCTGTGCTGCCATCTTGTGCACCAGGGTTTTATAACACCTTTAAGATTATTTTGTAAATATGGCAGTGTTGTCATGGCAGCAGAAATCTGGTGTGGAAAAAAGTTGCTGACATGATTTATTGCTGGTTTTGTGTGCTGTGCAGGTCAGGCAAGGCGTCACTGCTCCTAGCTTTTGCTTATCTGAATTGAATATGAAATGCATCAGAAGGGCTTTGATCAGGGAAATGAATGTCGCAACAAACTTCACGCTGGCATGCACAGCTCAACTAAATGCAATAATGTGCAGTGAGATATGTATTGTTTTAACATTTATGCATAAAGAATCCACACATGAGTGTTTCATAGTTTGCAGTGTAGCTCTTGCTGAAAGTCAGTATCCTCCCTGGTGAAATCATGATTGTAGAAAGTTGAGATGCTGTTAAATCTAACACTAGCTGGAGACTCAAAGATATGCAGCTTTGAATTTGAACCAACTTATGGAAGTGTAAAAAAAATTGACAGCTGCAAGCTAATCCAAAAGTTCTTACTGAAGGACTTGACGTTTTCTTTACGTGCTGAAAGTTCTGAGATCTTGTGTAGCCAAGTGATTCATGGTGTCCTCTGTGTTGACACCTTCATGTTACTTCTTGTATGTAACATGAGAGAACTGGTCACTGGGGTGATTTTTATCACACCTTCCTTCACCCTACTGCTGTGGTGACCCACAGTCTCAATTATTTCTTTCGGACAACGTAAATTCTTAGGATGGGTAAAACTTTATATGCAGTCTCTGCAAGTATGAATCTAGAGCCTCAGATTTAGAAGCTGATGTTTCCAGGGTGTCTGACTCCAGGAGTAAGTTGGCATCAGAGAACTGTGCTCTGACTTGAGCTAAGGCTCCCATCTGTACGCAAGATTTGGGGCTGAATATACCAGAACATGAGGGGAGAAAAGATGGTGTGAAGAAAGCAGTTTTTTCAGCTACCCACTCTACTCTCCACAGCCTCAAAGTCAAGGCCCCAAGGTTGTACACTTCTTTATGCAACTTACAGTTTTTGCTGTGATGGTATTCAGATTTTATGTATATCTTTTCATGGATTTTCTAGAAGTTTTTGTATGATTTTTCTCTGGAAATAGCCTGTGACTGTTTGTGAAATAAGCTTTTCCTAAATTTTCTGGTTTAGAAGATGTATCATACTAAAGCTTGCAGTACAATGAGAACAAATTCCAAAGCTGACATACAGGTTTTCCTTATAAACAAATGAACATTATCACCACCCCACTACTCAGCCAAGGAACACACCTAGGTTGCTTTGGCTGCTGTAACCTCCTTTATTAAAAAAATATGTAAGGGAATGTTGGCAGTCAAAAGAAAATACACATTTTTTAAGCAAACGGAGATGTAAGAGCTGAGATTTCTTAACAAATCTGTAGATTCAGAAACCAGAGACATAATAGTGTGGAATTTTAAGTGATGAGTTCACATGCTTCAGACAGCTGTATATTTCTGAATATCTCCAAGTAAAAGTTTCTACTTAAACCACTTCCACCATTCCACAGACATTTGAAGTTCGAATTTAACATTTTGTTTTGGGTCTGACTGTGGTTACTGTTATTTTCTAGCAACAAGATTTTTTTCTTTGGAACAAGTTGGACCCATTGTACTCTCTAGGTCAGCAGTCTGTTTCACTTGTGCTGAACTAGACTGAAAGGCTGTGTTTGTGAGCCAGGGATGTAATAAATAGTGGTAGCTTGTGTTTATCTTGTCTTCACTACACCTTTTCTGCAACAGCATGCAGTGTTCTGAGCTTTGGCTCTGGAGTCCCATTTTTTCTTCTTTGAAGGTCTGCTTCCCACAAGGTACAAACTTGGTGCTCTTGGATCCACATCTTGCAGCATAAATCTGAAACGGCAGGGCAGAAAAAGTGTAAATTTTACTGCATGATTGTGTGCCAAATGTGATGGGCTTTGGATTAGTTCTAAAACCTCTCCTGTCTTCTCTGCTGAGCATTGGGTCCAGCATTTCCAGTCTCTTGACCTGTGTGTGAGCTTTGACCTCAGAGACTGTCAATAACAACTTCATTACTGGTTAAGTTCGTAGTGCAGCACTGTTGCATCCAGTTCCCTTGACCCTTGCCTTCAATGAGATTCCGCAGTCTGAGCTAATTTTACTCCTGCTTTTTTCACAGAATGACAGAACAGTTAAGGTTGGGAGGGATCTCAGTGGGTCATCTGCTCCAAACTCCCTGCTCATGCAGGGTCATCCCACAGCACATTGCACAGTATTGAATCCAGCCAGTTCTTGAGTATCTCCAGTGAAGGAGAGTCCACAGCCTCTCTGGGCAAACTGTTCCAGTACACAGTCAGATGTGGAAACTGGATTTCCTGGTGGGTGGCATGCTGTTTGCAGCTCTGGAGACTGGCATAGAAATTGTCACAGTTATGTTGCCAGAAGTTCACTTCTGAACAGCTCTGCCATGGATTGTCAAGAGTTAAAACCGAACTGAGGAAAGCAAAAGGCACTTGTGCCTCAGTACACACTCCTGGCTGACTCTCTAGTACTTTGTATTGGAAATGAAGTTTTGGAGATATATTTTCATTGATCAGATCTAGGTTTGCTTTTTTGTCTGAGGCAAATCCTTTGTTTCTGTATTGGCAAGGACTGCAGTATTATGAAAATCTAAGTGGGCTGCACTTACACATTCCCAAGTATCTATTTTTAGGAAAATATCTGTTTATGCATGTTTTGTCCAAGTATTAAGACTATAGCTGGCGGGGATAGCTCTGTAGGACTGTTTGAATGATCATTAATTGTAGTTGGTACTACCCAGAACTTCAGTGGTGCTGTAGGCTTTACTCTGCTTCCTGAGGCTGACTTTTGTCCCTCCACATGGAGGGGGAGGTTGGGTTTAGCTTAAGTGAGTGACCAAATAAACCATCATGTTTATTTGATCACTCACTTTATTTTATTTTATTGTCAATTTTTCATGGCTTATCTCAGTCAGTAAGCTAAGGTTGTCGAAAGCACAGTTATGGGATTATATTGTTGAAAAAGAATGGTATAACTGCATGTGCACATTTGATAGCTATAATAGCCTTACTCTACAAGCTTCATACTGAACAAAAACATACTCTCTAAGATTGAGTTATAGACTCCTCATCATGTATATCAGTGATATTAACTACTTTTTTTGGGCGAAAGTTTCTGCAACAGACTTAAATGTGATGCTGATACTGCAGTTCTGTGTGCTCAGGAAAACAGTGGGTGAGCCAAAAGCAATGCTGCTTCTTTAGCCTTGAAGAAAAAGAAATTGCTCCAAAGGTATCTATAAATCCATACTGACATGTGGATATTCTCTGTTTCACTTAATGAAACAAAAGTAGAAGCATTTCTGGTTTTCTCAATCCAGTCTGCTCCTGCTGTGACTGTACCATGTCATATAATAACCTTCATACACTTGCCAAACTATGTCTTAAAAAGGAGAACCTCACAGGGTTGGAAGTAGTGGTTCTTTCTGTTTAAAACCACAATTGCCTTTTAACTGAATCAGTGTAAAGGTAACAAAACTTCTGCAACTGCAAGAAGCACTGAGGAGAGAAGTGCTATAGGTACGCTGGCTGACAGGAAACTCAACATGACCCAGGCATGGGCACTCACAGCCCAGAGAGCCAAACGTGTCCTGGGCTGCAGCCAAAGCAGCGTGGGCAGCAGGGCCAGGGAGGGGATTCTGCCCCTCTGCTCTGCTCTGCTGAGACCCCACCTGCAGAGCTGCATCAGCTCTGGGGCCCCAAGCATAGGAAAGGTATCAATTAGTTCAGCAGGTCCCAGAGGAACCTGCAGTGTTGCAAAATTGGTCAGCAGGCCAATTCTTCTTCTTCTGCGGGGGACAGGCTGAGAGAGTTGAGGTTTTTCAGCCTGGAGAAGAGAAGTGCTTATAGTACCTTCCATCTGTTTGCATAGCTAAGTTACAAAATTGTTTGTCTACTAGCAGGATTTAATTAAAATCCTGAGGTTTTTCCTTCCTCTGATTAAACAAGTGCAAACCACAGTAAATCCTTTCACAGTCGATCTTGTTGTAGCTAAGTTCTGCAACTTCTAGACACCGGTGAAACATATCTTCTATGTAACACAGCTGTACCTGTGTTCTCAGTCTTGAACACTGACTACCAAATGCTGTAAATTATAGTTGCCCTACTGCAGACCCCTAATTTTTTCTAAAGTAGATATAACTTACAGATTTTTGGCTATAAATGGGAAGAAACTTTGCATCTTTCAGGTCTGCTCCACTTAGTTCTCTCCCTCTTTTTTTCAACTGAGTTACTAACATTCTCTTTCTCAAAACATAGGTATTGTGTATATATGTATGTGTATCTGGACTCACTGGTTTTCCAGTTGTATGCTATATTTTTTCTTCCTTCTGCTTTCTTTGCATCCTCACATTGTTTCATGTTTGTTCCTCAGCATGCTGCATTTACCCATTAGACACAGTGGCCTCCCTAACTAGAACAGGGGGGTTCCAGATTAATTTTAAAGGCTTATCACTGTGCTGGAAAAAAACCCACAACAATTTTACTGTTTGAAAAAAGAGGTTTGAAAAGCTGAGAAGCAGCTTTCACTTTGGATTAGCGTCTCATTTAGAGCTTGGGGAATTACTCAGTTTTATATATAATTAGCAAATTTCTGTACTGGGAGGAAGAAAATAAATTGCAGGTAGGCACATGTGTGTGTCTTCTTCAAAAACAATTCCAATGCAGTACCTTGTTGGTGCCCTGGAGATAAGATGCCAGAGAAATCATTTGACAAGAAATTTCAAGTGCAAATAATCCAGTGCAAGGTACAAAATGCAGCTCTGGGTACACAGGTCATATCTCTGGCCCATTGAACAGCAGAGTCAGCTGTGGCTCATGGTGAATATTTGCTGTGGCTCAGGAAGCTCCTTATGCTTATCTGTACAGTTATTTTTCTAGAAGACACATTCTAGGAAATCAATTCTATAGAAAAAGCTAACTGGCTCAGGTAAAAATAATATTTTCCTGGAAGTACACTTTCTTTGTATTCTTCCTTGTCTTTTCGAAGAAGCCAAGTGTGATGCCTTAGCGTATAAACCTTTTTAGCCTATAAAATGCCATTAGTAAGGGTGACTTTTGAGACCCTTGTCATGGACCCGTTACACGTGAACATGCAGTGCAGGACAAAGCTGGGAAACTCGTCAGGAATATGACTCTCCTCCCTAAAACAGCTTTTATACTGCAAAATACAGCTGTCCTAATGATGCTTGCTTAGTACAGTTTTGTGTGATAGTGTGTCGGATTTATGGGTGTTGGTTTCCTAAAAAGCTATTTGAGTAGTCTGTGCTTCAGTGAAACAACTTTCATATGTCCTGTAACAAATCCAAAAGTAGAATAGAGTAGAACATTTGTCTAGAGTTTTAATGTGAAACAAAATGATGTAGTGAGCTTTCTTATTCTACATGGTCGAGTAAAAACTGGCTTGTTTTCAACTTGGACCCAAGATTTCTGGTTTCTGAAGTCAAGCCTATGGAGGTGATGTTAAATTTGTCATGCTGTCTTGCTTACAGTGATGCTGTCTTAGTGACAGTAAGCAAAGTGAACTAATGTCTTCAACTTTATTCTTGCTCTTCAGCTTTCTTATGTGTACCAATATTAATGTCCTAAAAATATGAGCGTTTGACAAAGCAAATAATAATAAAAAAAAATACTGGGAAGAACTAAGCGGATTTAAAGCTCTTGTAATGTGATTTAGCTGCTGGAAGTAAGAATAATATCACAGGGCCAAAACACTTAGACCACCAATGTAAGGAACTTCTGGTCCAGTGGTTAGGACACTAATCTTTCTTGGAAGTGCTTTGGAAGCAATTTCTCTTGGCTACTCAGTATAAACATACTGGATAATACGGTTTCACATCTGTTATTTGCCTTCTGAACTGGTTACATATTCAATTATTAGTGTTTTTTGTCTAGTACCATGTCCATCACATCTCAAGTCTCAAATGCTTAACTAGTTTAGCACCTTGGAGGATTTAGTTACTGTCACTAACAGAAAGCCATGTTTCGACCTACTTAATGCCAGACAAATCTCAAATGCACAAAGTGCCTTGGGCTTTCCAACAACACCCTCACTCCTCCCTCCAGCACCTGTACTGCATTTCATGGGAGAGAGTGGAGAGCTCCCATGCAGGAGAAGGATGATCTGCAGGAGTGCTCTGTACTCCTGAGGGGTGGGTATTGCTGAGAGGTTGTGTTGCACAGTACATTGTCTACAGCAACCTGCCTCACCCAGAACTTTGTGCTCTTGATGCTCTTGAGGTTCAGCACTGGCATAGAAATCACAGAGGCTTTTTTAAAAGCAAAACATCAATAATACACAACTCTACATTTTTTCTTCTGGTTTTCAGCTCAAATTACTTTTTATTCAAAAGCTCAATATTGTCCAAAATATTTGCGTTAGACCCCTTGGGGTGTGAATACTTAAAAGCATGCAGTTTGCTTATTGATGGGTTACAATCACAGATATAACCCTCTAATCATTTTGATATGCCATGTGAATGAATATGAGTATTTTTCATATTCAGTGTTTCTCAAATGTCTCTGCAGATGGATGGAGGTCTGCTTGGATGAAGAGCTGCCCCCAACTACAGAACTGGAAGAAGGCTTAAGAAATGGTGTTTACCTTGCCAAGCTTGCAAAATTCTTTGCACCTAATGTGGTGTCGGACAAAAAGATCTATGACGTGGAGCAGTCACGCTACAAGGTAATTTTCTCAGTTCTCTCACCAGTATGACCAGTAATGTTTGTCTTCCAGCTTTTAAAGATACTCAAGCATGGCTGGTTAGCTTTCTGTATCTCTCTTTTAAGGCTGTAGGGACTAGATGGAAGATGCACAGGTGTAGGAAGCCTGTGTGATAGATTAGAAATATTTTACCCTTAGAAAAATATTTTGGTGCTGCTTCATGTTTTTAAAGATGCACAAATTACACTTCTGACTCCAAGTAGAACATTTTGCAAACTGTAACTTTGCAAATTATAAAGTTATTTCTCATTAGTAATAGAAGTCAAAAGCAATTTGATGACTATTTCAAGCTTTCTTCATCTTGTATGGAAGCATATTTGACATTCACTTAATTAGATCTGTGTTTACCAACTTTGAAAATGAAAAGCAAAAACAAGCTACCAGTAAGTGAGCTTAGCTTGTTCCCTGTGCAGGCTTTTGCCAGCTCCAAGAACCTTGATAGTACAGAAATATATACACTCATACACTCTGGTCCCACTATGGAATGCATTATCTCAACATGTAGAGGAAGCAGAAAAAAATTATGGTTAAGAATGCTGGTTACATTTAAATGTTTCTCTTGACAGTCTCCAAAACTTGAGAGATTTCCTTTTCACTTTACTCTAAAAGATAACATTGAAAATAAAATAAAAAATACTTTCCCCACTTTATTCTTATGCTGCTCGCGTAGGTTTAGGGAGGGTCAGGTTAGGTATTCAGGTAGAACTGAGAGTTCCAAGACAACCTTATCTGCTCTAAATGGTTGTGCTGAGCAGTGTTACTACTTCTCTGTTCTGGTTCCTTGTATTTGACATCCAGCCTCTACTCCCAGAGAACACTGAAAGACTTTACAGATTTCTAATTCAATCACAGTTCACCCTGATGGGTACAAATCTGGCTTATGTAACATGAAAGAATGAGCTGAACCCAGTGTAGAACTGTTGATGTGTTAGGATGCTTCATTAGCAAAATTGAAGCTGTTACACTTTGGTCTCTGGGTTCAAATAAGGGAAAATTCCATGAACTCAGTTTCAGGATATAAAACTGAGGAGCAACAGGAAGATCAAGAAGTAGAGAATTTGCTTAATATGACTTTTATAATCTTCTCCTATGTTTCCAATAGAGATCTGGCCTTCATTTTCGGCACACTGACAACACTGTGCAGTGGCTAAGAGCAATGGAGTCCATTGGTCTGCCTAAGGTAAGCATTTAAATTCCTGCAAAGAAAGAGGCTCAGATCATTGGCTCACTGAGATCCCCTTATGCCTAAGTATAAACAGTTCTTTAGAGTAGGTCTACAGGGAAGGGGTAATTCAAAAAACAAGTCTGAGGAGAAGGTAATGTGGAAAGCAGTGGGAGTGTCAGTCCTGTGTTGTTGCTGCTGGTGAGTGTGGGCTGAGGCAGGGACACTAGCAGTATTTGAACTAGCTCAAACACTTGATATCTTACTGCTAATGCAGTCTCTGGGGGGGCCTGAAAGGAATATGGCTTAAAACAGAAAACTTAAATATTTGCTTCCTTTAGGATACCTCTTCACATCGTGCCTCTTGCTGCCTCTTCCTCTTACTGTACGTCCCAGTTTCCTCTGCCTCTACCCTGTTTCCAGACTGCTCTTGCACCCTTCAGTGACTGTGCTGCTGCTCTTCCTCCACCAGCCGCTTTCTTGGGTCACCTCTTATATTTACCTTCCTCCTTGCGGGCCTTCACCTGTCATCTCCCCCCTCTGCTGCTGTTTCTGGGCACCAGTGAGTCTATTTTGGATGAAAATCCTTTAGGAAAGGGCTGTGTGCAGACACGTACGCCACTTGTTTGTACCTTCTGGCAGCCACGTGCAGCCTGAGGTGAGCAGTTCCCCACCCCAGGGCACCTGGGGGCCTGAGGCACTGTGGTCAGGCAGCTGCTTGAAGGGCTACATGGACTCATGGTCAGCTAGGCAGGCTAACTCACTGCAGGTGCCTGTAACCAGAAAGGGCACTGATGACTGCCTTCAGAAATGCCAGAGAGACGGGAAGGGTCCTGCCCTTTCCAGGTCAGGCTTTTTTTTTTCCCAGTTGAGTCCTTGAGCCCTCAGTTCAGCTGGCTGATTTCCACCCTGCCATCCCTCCTCTGAAAGATTGTTTCTGTTGCAGAGGATGGTCATGGCCAAGAGCTTTCCCAATTCTCCCTCACAAAGCTGTTTTGAGAAAATGATGAAGAGGGCACTGTGCTCCTGACTTACTCAGTCTGGTCCTATTAACCATGGGACAGTGCAGCCCCAAGTGACCAGCCTGGGCTGGGAGCATGCTGCCAACTCTCACGGTTAACTAAGTCTTTTTATTATAGTTTTGTGGAGAAACAGTGTTTAGTGACTGGGACCAAGGCCAGGAACAAATTAGTGGTAGAACCAGAACTGGAACTTATGATGTGACTTCTTGGCTAAATTGCTTAATATTCCTCTCTCTAAATATCTTCCTTTGTAAATGATGTATTCACAAAGTTAGGGGTCCTGGCAATTAGAATTATGCCTTTTTAAACCATACTTGATAGGTTTGGTTTGTAATGAGGCTTTGCAAATTGTAACTGCATTCCAGGTTTTGGGCATCTGTAGAGGACAAGCACTACTGGCTGAGCTTATGCCAAAGGACATTTTCTAAAAATCTTATTGAAATGCTGCCTGCTTATCTTCCTTTCCTCCCCTCTTATTAAGTAGCTTTTATGCTTTATTAAGCTCCTCTTTATGAAAACTATTGATAAAGTTAAAATAACATCACAAGAGACGTGACTCAAAGCTGTATAGAAGTAACAGCTGAAATCCTGTAAGTTTAAGGTATGGTTCTGCAGAGTAAATGTTTCTGCTCAGTGGTAAGTCTTCTCCTTTAACTGTGTGCTCTTTGCTTTTTAGATCTTTTATCCAGAGACTACGGATGTCTATGATAGGAAAAACATCCCTAGGATGATATACTGCATTCATGCTCTAAGGTAACTGCTGAGAGGAATAAAAGTTACAGTAACCGCCAAAGTTAGGAGTGTATGTCTTGAAATGGCTTTAGGACAGCCAGTGCATAAAAATCTGTCAGAACTTACAAGTACATTAGTTTTAAGTTAGGGATAAAAGTTGAACTTTGCCAGGTCTATTGGCCAAATAATTTTCGGAATAGAATTAAGGACTATTGAATTTAGCACACACATCTCTCTCTCAACAGTACACCCCCTCACAAAGCAAACATACACAATTTCAAAACACATGCTTCAGCAGAAATCAAACAAATTAACAGAAACTTAGCAAAACATGAGTACAACCATGGAGCAGACATGCTGATCACAGTGAAAATAATGATGAGCTGACATCTTTCTGTCACAAAACTGAAGCAATTAATTACTGTATTCTGTGGTAATTCATGTAAAAATGAAACATTCTCAAAGATGTAAAAATTCTGAGCAACTTGACTTTTAATGTAAAGTCAGAGAGGCTTTGACTGCACCACTGAAAGTAGAGATTAATATTTTTCATGTTCTGCCCTTAAGGATTTTCTTGGTGTTCAGCACTAAAACATCTGCCCTGTGCTGTCCCTGGTGTGAGGGACAGTGGTGTTGGCACACAGCTCCACCCTCCTGTGGCTCTTCTAGTTCATTTCCTGCACAAAGAGACCTTTCCCTTTCAATATTTTTTGGCACTAATCTTTCAGAGAACATAATTAACTTATACCCCAAACTCTCTTCTCTGTTCCTAATGGTGTCCAAAGGCACATCAGCTGCTACAGGGCCATCAGACAGAAACTATTCAACTCATGTTTTATTGAAACATTTTAGGGCTAATCCTTGAAATGGTGTGCCAACTCTTGCACTCTGGGTTGTGCCCTCACTGACTAAGTGGGCTGTGTGCCCCCCTCCCCCATCCCGAACCTGTGTTATGGCACAGGAAAATATTGAATTTTTTAATATTTGCTCCCTCATGTACATAGGACATTATTAACTGTGGACTTAAATGCTACATAAACAACAACCCCATCAAACACCTTCTTAATATCTGCTTTACCATTGCAATGGCAATAACTCTTACCCTGAACTGAGGTTTACAATGGACTGACCTACAGTAGAAATTTTCCTTTCACCGTCTTGGCATGCCCCAGGATTTATGCCAGTACCAGAATTAGTCTGTGTTGTCTCAGCTTTCAATTCCAAGTTTCTGCTGTTTAAATTACTTTTTCTTGATGCATATCAACACAAAGCTCAAATTCTGTACCTCTGTACTTAATATGTTTCGGTTTTTTAAGTGCTATTATTTTAGAAATGGACTTTATATCAAATATGTCATTCCACACTGAAGGAGAATAGACCTGTAATGCTTTTATTTATGTTACTTTCCCATGAGATTGTAGGCCCCTCTGCCTGCATCCTGTGCAGGATGTAAAAATAGAAGAAACAATGATTGAGCTTTATTTATTTCCATACCTTTTCCTAAAATGCATGCAGTAAGTCCTTCACTGAAGTCTTTCAAATCGAACTCCAGTCTCAGTATGGAATGGTCTGCAAGCTACATTGAAAGCTGTCTGGTGAAGAATAGAATTAAGGACAGGGTGCTTTACTTGGCCAGCAGTGGTTTGGCACCAGAGGCATGCGGAGCTGTATCCAAAATGTGCATTTGACATCTGAAATAGTAACATTTTTCAGGGAAAGTCATGGGCTGTTAATTTGTTTTGCTAAACTCTTGCTACTAGAAGGCATGAAGCTAGGTTGATACTCTAAGTATGATGGTTTAAATATAGTTTTAGGATATGTCCTGATTCTGAAATTAAGACCATTGCACTTAAAGCATGTGGGATGACTTGGGCTGTCAAATACAACACTGAGCTGGCCAGGAAGGAGTGACTGAGCAAACCATTTCTTATTATATTCCTGTTGAATGTAATTACCTCTTGCTTTTGTCTCACTGAAACATCAATACTTAAAGTACTGACTGGGACAAAGGCCAAGAACAAATTAGTGGTAGATCCAGAGCTGGAACTTCTGGTTCTGACTTGAAAAATACAAAGACATGGGTTCCATTTCTTGCACTTTTTTTTTTTTTGTGAAAGTCGATTTGGATTTGTTCCTGCACTAAATGAGGTTAACAACAGCTTCATTTAAATTAAGATGCTAGCACTGATTCTTCTTCATAAATAGCAGTGCTTGGAGATATATTTTCCCTGAAAAATTTAGTTTTTAAATTATCTTTGCAAGAAGATCACGGCTACATCCTAGACAAACTATCCCTCTAGAGCTGGAAAGCTTCAAAACGTTTTCCTAGGAAGCAGCGGAATAACAAGTATGCTGTAAAAGGAAAAAACATGCTATTTTCAGATCTGCTTTTTTACAGCGTGTTATACATGAGCTACAACAAGTCCTGGGAACATCTGCCTGATGTGAGATGCAGTTCTGTGTGGGTGATGCTTTCTGTTGAAAGGAGTTTCACCTAGGAACCGCTCTTTCTCCTTTGCTTTTCCCTTGCTCCTGATGCCTCAAATTCAGTTTTATTAACCATGAAGCCCCCTGCTTTTGACTTTTTGTGCTTTGTGAGGTTCAAGTTACACAACAAAAGCATTAAGCAAGCTGTTTTAAGTGAAATTATATGTTAACTCAGAGTAGAAGCATCTTTGTGTTCCCTGCAAGGTTTGAAGAACATTTTCAGCACCATCTGGTGGTTAATAAGTTTATCCAAACAAAAGAGTGCAGAAAATGCCACACATGGTTCAACATCCTTCTGGAAGTGCTGAACAACAACAACAAAAAAAACTCTTTAATGTTCCTAGCACTCTTTCTTCTTATATCTTTTCATTGAGGTGATGCAAAAAAAGAGTCAGCACAGTGATGCTACTGATTTCCATAACTGTTTGTATTTCAGGCAGAATTGTGTCCCTCTCTCAAACTTGGAGCAAAATCTCTTTTTACCCAGAAAGACTGTAAGGCAGACCAGGGTAACAGAGGAATCTGGTTCATTGCTGTACTCTTGTAAAGTCTGTGGGCTTTTTTCCCCCCTGAAATATCTAATTTGCATTTTAGACAGATTTGAAATATAAGAATGGCAGCAGCAATGATTCTGAGAGGCTGCAAAGGTGTGTTGACCTACCTGAGATCCTTTGTTGTGTTCATCCAGATGGAGTCAGGGCAAGAGGAGTAGCTGTGGCAGCATTGGAAGATAAATGCTGATTTCACGTGCTCCTAAATACATACAATGGCTACAAATATGTGCCTTAGGATCTCAGTCTATAATTTGCTAGTAGCAAAAAACCCCGTCTACAACAAAACACAGAAGGGAAATATGCCTCTCTAGTAACAAAACTCCTAAACCCCAAAGCACATTTGTAATGAATGACATTGGAGTGAAGTAAGTTTGAAAAGAGGTGGAAAGCAAAAAAACTTATATTTTTTGATTCTTCCTTGTTTAACTCACTTGTTTATTGAATTTCACTGATAAAATATAGAAACATTACTTTTTTGTAGATAAATATATGCCTTGTGTTTGGAAGCTACTGAGAAAATATTTACGTATTCAGCTGTTTTCTTTCAGATAGTACCTCAGAGCTCTAGGAATAAATGAAGATATCTTTCATGAAAAAAAGTGTTAGTTCTTGGACAGTACCTTAAATCAACTTTCTTCATTTTCCAGGAGTAAAATAGCTAATGACAAATATTTTTGATTGAACGGTATTGGATGAACATACAGGTCCTTGTTCCTCTACCCTTAGTAAGAAGGGTAGTCAGTATGTATGTATCTTCTGCTAGTAATTACAGGGATGTAATTAATGCAAGTCAAAACAGAACATAAACCCAAAGACATAAGCTGTGCTGAAATGCTTTCAGATCTTGATTTTTTCCCCCCCCAATTCTAACTTTTGCATTTCTTTATCTTTCACTGTGGTTTTCTATTTATTTATACATCCCCTGTGACCTGAGATACACTGGTAGTGCTTCTCTGTTAGAGATGCTTCTTGGAAATAAGATTTTCCTATCTGTAAGACTTGAAAATACAGCACAAAGAAAACTGTAGTGTCAATTTATTCTGTATCGGCATAAGTCAGTCAAGGGTTAAAGGGCAAGCTTCATAAAAATGCTTTTCTCTTGTAGAAAGCAAACAGCTCAACCACATGTAGAACTTTAAAGCCTAATTTTCTTCTTTGCAGTTTATACCTCTTCAAACTTGGACTAGCTCCACAGATCCAGGACCTTCTGGGAAAAGTAGACTTCACAGGTAAAATGATGCTTATCTAACCATATGTTAAATGTTTTTCTACCCTGTAAATCTGCTAACATTGTACATATCTTCAATTATGGTCTTTCTCCTCTGACAACATCATTACAAACACTGTTACAAATTAAGCAGGTGGGAGGCTGCTATTTTTACTGATTGTCAGTCTCCAAAGGACAGTAGGGAGGGAGTTTTCATTGAATAGTTGTCATTTCTTAGAGTCCTTCAAGATAGGGGGGAAAACTGTTCAGAAGCCCTGGCCACAAGCACTTTCAGAAATAGGTTTGTGTTTTTCACAGTGAAATTATCATGCTTTTGTTCTGATAATATTTCCTTTTTTTTTTTTGTCTGAACAGAGGAAGAAATCAGCAACATGCGAAAGGAGCTAGAGAAATATGGTATACAGATGCCATCTTTTAGTAAAATTGGTGGGATTCTGGCCAGTGAATTATCAGTGGACGAAGCTGCCTGTAAGTGTGACTCCTGTTCTCTACCAAATTCTTTGACAGAATAATAACAAAATATTTTCTGTGTTGTAATTCACTTAGTTTGCCACCTCTTAAGAACCAGAAAGAAAAGCACACAAGTTTTCACTATCACATTGCTTCACTGTTACAAGACTTCTTCAAAATTTGCAGTCTGAGTTTTTAGTATCTCCATAGGAAAAACTACCAGAAGCAAAAATTTCTTGCAGTATTTTGAATGGATTTAATATTTTAGTAGCTAGTGCTCCTCTAGAATAATGAATTTGCCTCTGTGCATGCCTCTATGCCATGTGGGTACAATGAAGATGACCCTGATGTCCCCTCTGTGCCTCATCTTTTTATTTTTTGCCTTTTGCAGTTTTCCTAAAACACCGAAATGGGTTGCTGTGAGGAGAAGTCATTGTTCCAGATGCACAACTCTCTCACATATGGTGTTGTGTATGTGGAACTTGCCTCCATGGGTAGCTTTCAATCTGTCTGACCACTGGCGTGTGACCCCACAGCATGGTAGAGCCCTGCTGGACAATTATGGTTCTTTTGAGTCTATCTTGAACAGCTTCCATTCAAAAACAGAATTAAATGCTTTTTCTGCTGCCCATGCCTATGCATGTGTAAGTCTGGGTGGCTTTCTCTATATCACTTTTTTTGTGTGTGTGAAATGAAGTGATATATTACCAAAAAAAATTGATTGAATTTAAATTATATGAAATCAAGTGTGTCCACTTAAATCAACACGTGACCTCTAGCGATTTTGTTTAAGACCCTTTTCAGAATGGTAAACTGAAGAAAGGTTGTCTTCAGTATGTTCCATTGCTACTTCATTCAACTTGCAAAGTGGCAAGTTGATTCCTGTCATTACTTAGTGTCCTGAAATTTTCAGAGCCTAACTTAAAACACATTTGATGTTGATTCACATTGTCTGTGTTGTATATTTTGAAGCCTACTTAATATGTGCATGCTTCACCAAAGCTAGCTCTTAAAATGCTGCCTTTTGAAGTGGCAGGAGTTTTTAAGCAGATTTTTAGATATTTAGTGACTACCAAGCACTTTTTCAGGGAGCTTCCTCTCCTGAAAATGAAAGGCCTGAAATGCCATTCACTCAAAGCCTAATTACAGTGTGTAGGACTTCCTTTAACTTCTGAAGTGTTTTCAGACTTAGAAAAGCAGGGTTTCCTGATGCTGTTTCTATCCCTCTGAGCAAGGATTGTGCTGTAGATAACGTACTCTGCCCCATGACAGGAAACATCTGTTATGGGAACCCTCACACACTAGTGAGGTTAGATAATGGAGATCCTGCAAGAGGAAGGGGTCTACCATCCTTCTTCCTCAGTGGAGTATGCAAAAGGAGATATGAAAGTGAAACAACTGCCGATGACTCCTACTCTGGTGCTAGAAATAGCATAAATCAGCATGGAAAGAATAAGTTAAATTGTTTTCACAGAGAGCTTATTCTGCAAGGATTATTGTCCTGGTTTAGGGCAAATATTTAGGAGGAAACCTCTGGGGGGTCTCCTCTAGGAAGAGCTGATTCCAATCGCCCCTCCCCCTACCGGTCTGGGAAGAATTTCCTTAGAGAAAAGTGGAAAAAACTATTTATTTAACAAATAGAATATTTACAAGTATAGGGAAAAATTGGATAATATGAAAACAATGAAACCTCTCCTTCCTCTGAAGAGATGGTAGATTCAGAGTCCGTCTGGGTCCGGTTCAGTTCTCCAGTGGGGGGGCCGATTGCCGGGCCCGGCTGTAGGAGTCAGCGAGGGGGGCCCCCCGGGGGTTCCCTGGTGTCTTGGGCCCACGCGATGCCAGCCAGTCCCAGGATGAGGAAAAAAAAGAAAAAATACCCAGCAAAAGAAACAAAGTCTCTCCCTGCAAAAAGCCGGGAAAAATCCGAGGAAAAAACCCTCCTCTGTGAGCTCGGGCAGCACCCCCCACAACAGAGAGAGTAAAAAAAAGAAAAAAGAGATAACGCTGTCTGCTGGAATGCAGCCTCTCCGCTCTCTCGGCCTTGGTTCGTAGTATCCTGCAGACAAACGGCGAGTGGTTTTTTTTTCCCTCCACCTTCACTCTCACTGTCTTCCTTGGACCAACTTAAAGCTGCAGAACTTAATGTCCAGCATAAGCAAGAGGACGATTGGGGATACAAACAGGTCATATGGCCAACCCAGGACAATTATCCTCACAGGACTATCTAAAACTAAATCATACAGCCAAAAGCATTGTCCAGATGCTCCTTGAACCTCTGTCAGGTTTCATGGTGTGATTTCTCTAGGGAGCCTGTTCCAGTGACTTACCACCCCCTCAATGAAAAACCTTTTCCTACTGTTCCATGTGAGCTTTGTTTTCTCACAAAGTTTAATGACAAATGAACCGGTGTGTTTCTCTGCTTGTACTACCCAGCTGGTACTGTACTGTGCTGAGCTGAGCTATAGTGAAACAATTTTAGAACAACTCTCTGACATGAACTCAGTGTTAAGCAATGGATTATCCACCAGCAGCTATGCAAGTTCTAGCAGCTGCCATCTCTGAGGGTGTATAGCTTCACTTCATCCTTCATTTGCCCCTGTCACGAGTTCAGTGATATGACCTTTTGTCTGACTTCCCTACATTTGTACATTCCTTTTTTAATCTAAAACCTCAAATCTGAAGCATCTTTGTTTTCTTGAATAAACTGAGAGAAACTGAAATCTGACTCAGATGTTTAGACCTTCAGTTAAACTTTATCTAAATAACCAGTTCTTACTGCATGCTTTTTGCCACTTCAGCAGAACCTTGCAGGGCCATGTAGAAAGTAAGTGTTGACAAAGTAAGGAAAGAGGATCATGGTCTTCTCTCTTTACACATTCTGGCGGCATGAAAGTAAATCCTAGGCAAGCTGCTATGATGATAAATGGGGAGCTGCAATGTTCCTCCTTTGGGATGTGATCTAGATACACATTTTTCAGGAATTTTGCATTTTGTATCGTAAAGTCAGTAAAATATTTGCGATTTATATGCCATCAGACAGCCATTGGGGTCTCTTTGTGGCATGGAGGTTCAGATAAAGTTCAGTTCTAGTGCAAGTCCTTCCTCTAGACTGACCTTAGGGCCAAATGTTTGCAGGGAGTAACTGGAAGGGGTGTGTTAGCTAGTACTCTACACCTAATTCAGCTGTCAGTGGTTTTGAATTTGTACACTCATGTAAATTTACTGTATGAAAAAGGATGAGTTTTTCTGACTTAAATTCTTGGAGTCTAACGTTTGTTTAGTAGATGAAGCTTTCTTTTTTTCTCAAAGTAAAGCCTTAACACTTTAGAAGATCAATGGCTGCAATGAGTCCTATGACACTCTTTCCCCTTTTTTCCCCTGTAGTAACATTTTGAGGACTCTGCAAAGCCTGCTGGGTGCTTTTTGCCTCTATTTGTAGTCTGCTGTCGTGTGTCTTTGCAGGTGACAGGAGGAGGGACCATTACATCACTGTGTCTCCTTTGCTTAGGTGTTCATGGAGAACTTGGTGTGCAAAGAACCATCTCAGGTTCTTTGTGATGTGCAGGGCTGCATCCTGCCTGGGGGTGGGTCTTAAATCTGTTTTTCCAGAGGACAAGTTTAATGGAGCTTCAATTTCCTTGTTCTTGTGTGGCATCTCTGATACACTCAGTTTAGACATTACTTTTATATGGACACAAACACAGAGCTTGAAGGTAAAACCTACCAAAAATACTTCCAATTCCTTCATGTAATTGCCTTCTAAATAAAACAGGACTTGAATGATAAAATGTAACTCATGTTTTATTTTCTGTCAGTAAAATATTAACTGTGTAGTGGTTTAATCCCACACAGCCCTTCACTTCCCCACTAGCAAAATCTGAGAAAGAATTGGAAGGGTAAAAGCTGGAGAACTCATGGGCTGAGAAAAAGGCAGCTTAGTAGGGAAAGCAAAGGCTCTGCACACGAGCAAAGCAAAACAAGGAATTAATTCAGCGCTTCCCATGAGCAGGGAGGTGTTCAGCCGTCTCCAGGGGACCCAGGCACACATACAAAATGGTTACTTGGGAAGAAAAATAGCATCACCCCAAATGTACCCCCTTTCCTGCTTCTTTCCCCACCTTATACACTGAGCATGGTGCCACAGGGTCTGGAATATCCCTTCGGTCAGTTGGGGTCACCTGTCCTGGCTCTGTCTCCTCCCAGCTTCCCAGGCACCCCGAGTCCCCTCACCAGTGTGGCTGTACCAAAAGCAGAAAAGCCTTGGCTCTGTGCAAGCCTTGCTTAGCAATAACAAAAACATCTCTGTATGATCAACTTTGTGTTCAGCACAAATCCAAAACGCAGCCCAATGCCAGCCACTGAGAAGAAAATTAACTCTACCCCAGCTGAAGCCATCACTCCCCTTTCTGTGGGAAGGGTGAACCTGGAACCGACTCCAAAGTGCCACCTTTGAGTAAATACAGAGTTCTGCAGTCTAGAGGAAACATGGAGTAGAATGTTCAAATCTGCAAATTATTGAACACAAATTAAACACTCCTTTCAAATAAATCAGAAGAAACAGTGGCAGCTTTGACTATTTTGCTTCCTGATGTTCAGTACTGTGCTTTTCAATTTTAGTGCATGCAGCTGTAATAGCAATCAACGAAGCTGTTGAGAAAGGAATAGCTGAGCAAACCATTGCGACTCTGAGGAACCCAAATGCAATGCTGCTCAACGTGGACGAGGAGCTGGCGCAGGACTATCAGAATGAACTCTTTGATGCTAAAAGGAAGAAGGAATCAAATGCAAGACTCAAGGTAGTGGTATTTTATTTGTACTCCTAGCACACATGTTTCTTCATGTTCCTTCTGATGCTGTAACATTATTGTTTTAAAAATTAACAATTTTTGAAATTAGTACAATTAGGAAGAAACCCCCACTTTAAGATAACTGAGAGAAATAATGGTAATGCAATAAGCTAAAATTTTGTAAGAATATGATTACTATGGGTATGATGCAGCTTAACTTTGCCCAAAGGCTAAATATACCAGAAGACCAAATAGTAAAATAAGACTAATTTTCTTCCATTAATTACTTTAGAAAAAACAAATTTGCTGCCTAAAAAGTTACAAACACAACAATACCCATCTTTGAATATAAAGTATAACCTCTGCCACAGATATTTGATGTGAAATTATTTGCTGTGTTCTTTTACATTACAGCTAATGGTCTTCATAGTTAAAAATGCTATACTATATTTACATGATTATTTTACAGGAAGCAGAAAACTACTCAGCCAGTTTTGACAAAGTGCTAATTTCCTCAGTTCACTTAGTCAACAAATTGCTTTACAAATACATTCAGTAAATGCTTCAGCTGATGCAGTTTTAATGACTTTGGCTAATAGCTTTTCTCTCTGCAAACTATTTTGTGTGAACTAGCAACAATTTTGTTTTCTTAGAATGGCACAATTTCTGATGAAGAGAGAGATGTCTACGAGGAGTTGCTGACACAAGCTGAGATTCAAGGCAATATCAATAAAATAAACAGTAAGCTATTCTGGATCCTCGTGGAAATACGCACACAATACATGATCTCCCAGATTCCAACTGAACACAACTTGAGTCCACCTGAACAAACAAAATATTTCTATGGAAACTTTTAAAATACGCACAAGTAGCTAATATCTGTCTACAACTGTTTTTGTCATGCTATTCCTTCTCTACTAATCTTTGCGGGGGGCCTAATGTCTGTTTGTGGTTTTTGCTGTAAGGATTCCTCAGTTCAGAATCAAATCATCCATTGCCTGCTCTGTTTCTTTATGTTCTTTTTGTGTGCAGAATACTGTAAATTTTGACCCCCTCTTCTATATCGACCCAAAATTCATTCATAAACATTTGCTTAGCTGTGGAAGCACTGCTTCCACACAGAGCCAGAGACTCCCTTTGTAGGATTGAACATGAAAGAGGTAATTCTCTGCTAGATAAAGATTGCCACCCTAGCTGGCTATGACAAAAAGTGAGATGCTGACAGCAATGGACATTTTTTTCCCCCCATGAAAGCCGTATTTGCTGTTCATAGGCATTGTTTTCATTTCAGTTCACATAGCTTTAGTCCAAGTGAATGAGGCTATTGACCAGCAAGATGAAGGGGCACTGATGGCAGGTTTGAACCATCCTGCTCTGAGCCTGCTTGAAGTTCTGCCGCAAAATTCCTCATGGTACCTGTTGCAATTGTGTGATTCTAAAGAACAGAAAATGCAGGTAATTGAATTGAACAGGTACTATGTGTCAGTTTGCACTTTTTAACCTGGTTTTAGCCCAGAGATAAATTGTCTTTACTCTGCCTTTTAGCATCATTAATGAAAAATTTTATAAGGATTTGAGAATAATTGATGCACTAATCAACACCAAAGGGCTGCATTTGCTCTAAAGAGCATGATATCCTTGTAGATATGATAGCCTAACTAAGATTAACATTCAGCCCCTAATATTTTGTTTCCAAAATGAGTTATAATTTAAGTGGAAATTAAAGTAATATTGAATTATTAACATCAAATTAAAGTGCCAATTGGGTTTTAAGGAGAAAATCTATTATTTTAAGTAAGATGAAAATCACAGGAAAAGATAATTGCTGTGTTTACTGAGCCTTGTATTTGATGTGATAGTACAATCCAATCCCAGTGTACCATCACCGGACTTAATCCCTTATCTCCCATCAAACAAAAACATAATTAAATATTGTTTTTTCTGATCTGTTAGATAGCAGGCTTTCCAAATATGCTCGACAAAAGTGAAATACAGAAAGAAGTTAGTGTTGCCAATGCGGAGGCTGAGGCTCACAAGCTTAGTGAGTAACTGTTTTAATGCTCTTTACCATCATAATTTAATTATGTTAAGCTAATTGAGTCCACCATTTTTTGCACATAAATAGGGTTTCTCAAACTGAAACCATATGTGTTGCATTTTATTCTCATAATCTCTCTTCTCAGTGTCACAGTTGCCAAGTCACCAATCTGCTGCATTGGATATGTACTCTTATTGAGATAACCAGTTTGAGCACTGGCAAACACAGCGGCTAAAACTGAAAGCAATGCATGGCTTGAACAAATATTTTTCAGTGCAGTATTAATACTCACTTGAGAGCACTGACCACACTTGTAGAATTGAGACAAAAGAATATTTTGTGATCACATTGCAGAAAAAAATTATTCTCACTTTTAGACACACATTACCTATTCTTAGTCTGTTAACAATGCCACACAGCACAAGTTATAGTTTGTGAAAAAATATAGTTAAAGGGGATCTAAATTTGCAGTGCATGTGTTGCTGCTTTTGACTGGAAATTTCTTTGCTAGGAAGTTAACCTTTGGTTGATCTGCTGTCACTTCATACTGCATCTGGGCATGGCTGTTTTGTCTCTGGTACTGTTTGCAATGCTTTGAAATCCAGGCTGATTGCTCCTGTAATATGCCTTAAAGGCTGTATTGTGAGGTCAGCTTAAGTCAGAAGATAAATTTGACTTTATACCTTAAATGTTAGCCTGTTTCAGATTAGTTAGCCATGGCTAGTAATGGTTAGCCATTACTCTATAAGTATTACCTCTCAGTAAAGGAAAGGAAGAAGAAAATATGATGCGTGAAAAGCATGAAACAATCTGGGGAGTAACTTAGTTCTTACGTTTGGCGTGAGAAGAAAAAGATAGTGGCTTTTTTGATAGAACTGTGAGCAATGTACAATATATTTTGCGATTTGCATGCCGGGTTTCAAAACTAGAAGTCAGTAGCTTGGTTATTGGCTGCAGAACTAGTCTAGTCCATTTGTGGACCTTGCCGCTTTTCCCCTTTGCATTTTTCTTTTAAAAAGCATGAGTGCATGCTGTAGCTGTGAGAGCCTTTCCTGATTTCTAACTTCAGGAATAGCCAATAGAGAGTCTTCAGGGACAACGTGGCCCCATATGACTGTGCTTCAGAGAAAATTAAATGGGAGGCGAGGGGCTTTTTTTAGGCTTTCAAAGACTTTGTGTTGTATAATAAGCTCTGAGTGTTGCTCTACACACGAGCTGTGGATGGTGTCTTCTGTACAAGTAGTCTTGTCTCAGATTTGGGCAGTCAGTGGTGACTAAAAATGTTCCCTGGGAAACAGTACACAGCAAAGCCATATGATAAGGTAGAGGACTAGGGCTTATTGAAGGATAATTGCTATTTTTCAATTGGACACATGTGCTCTAACCTTCAAGGTTGCTTCCCTTTCTGCTAAACCAGAGCGGAGCCTTGTACAGTGTGTTCCTGTGTGTGTCCTGGCCTGAGATGGCTCCTCCAGGTGTGCAATTATGGTGGCAGTGACTAAGCTGAGGGATGTTGTAATGCTTCTGCAGCTGCCCAAGTGGGAACTGTTTTTCAGCATTTTTCTGCTGGGCTCCAAACCCCTGACAAAGTCAGTTCAGCAAAAAGCAAAACAGGCAAGTTGTTCAGGTACTGAAAAGGTTTACACCTCATATCCCTCTGTTGTGGTCTATTTAAAGTAAAATCTGAGCTGTAGCAAAGGTATTAATTTCTAGATGGCAGTGCCTGTAAGGACTGATCTTCCACACTGGAGGAATAACAAACAGTTATTGGCATGCAGAGAAAGTTCTAGAAACCATAGCATGTGGTTTTACATCAGTTCATCTACTGTTTTTCTGGCAGAAAATCCCACTCTTTCAATACATTTGGCTCTGGATTTATACAAGGCCTCCTGAAATAAGCACTAATAATTTTATTGGTACTTCAGATACTGGCCTGCTTTAGCTAGCTCAATGAGATCCTGCCAAAGGAGGAGGTGAGAGAGGAAGCGAGGAGCAGAAGGAAGGGAGCATTTGGGGTGAAGCAAGATCCATGTGCTGGAGCTGACATACAGAGCAGTATCTGCTGCAAACACACCCAGGAGGAGTTGGATCTTTCTCTGTGCTAGGGTGGGGTCAGCTCCTTGTTTTGTGTTAGAGGTGCAACAAACAGTCTCATTTCTAAAAGCCTAGAAATTTCAAAGTCCTCAAATAATTTCAAATTATTTGCTGCATATCTTTGAACAGACACTGTTTTTGCAACATTCAGCAGTCAGGTCATTTCACAAAAATATTTTTTCTCTTATGACAGCAAATTTTATTCTTTGTAATAACCTAGTTGTCATCTACGTGGCATGAAGAGCAAACAGCATTTGAAAACTAATAAGCTTTTTTCCCTGCTGTTCTTTAGAACTTATAGCGGTTGACAATATCAATACAGCAATTCGTAACTGTGATCCTAGTAAAACTCTGGTTGCACTGATGAAACCCGAGGCACAGCTGCCTGTTGTTCACTCATTTGCTGCTGCTGTCTATCAGACTGAGCTGTTCAACCTCCAACAACAGAATGCTGTGGTAAGAGTGAAAAAGCTTACAACCTGCTCGTTGATATTGAGTAGTCAGACCATGAAAGAGCACAAACATAGCATGTTGTTGTGTAAAACAAGACGTAATTCTCTTGCCATAGTGTTAGTTATTGCATGAAGCATTTTGGTTGAAAAGACAATATTGAATTGCAGAATTTGTTACTTGCAACACTACAATCTGGCCGAGCTCTTGTGTTGCAACAAATCAACTGACTTTTTTTAATTGTTGCATGCTCTTAATGAGGACTAACTCTGGTTTACATGTGGTGTAGAAAAGTAATCCCACGTTATGAGTAAAACCAGAAGAGATGGGGTTGGGGGTAAAAGAAGGAAAGGCAGACTGGAATGGACATAGAAACCCACTGAGCTCCACCACTGCTGTTGTGTCAGTCTGGCGTGCCTGTGACTAGGAAACTTTCCAGGCTTTTTAAATCTAGTCCATCTTCTTGATGGTATCTAGAGTGTGTAACTCAAATTTGTTACACTGCTTATTTAGCTTCCTGACTGCAGTACATTATTGTCCTACAGAACTACCTGGCACATGATGAACTGTCTATTGCAGTAGAAATGTTGTCAGCTGTTGTGTTGCTAAACCAGACCTTGGAAAATAAGGACATCCTAATGATAAAAAATCATCTCAGAGACCCATGCATTGGCTTCAATAATCTGGAAGAGGAAAACTTGCAACGGTAAAGGTTCATTTTGTCTTGTCTGGATGAGACTCGGCAACTTCAGAAAAAAAAATAAGTAGACCTTTTTCTGGGTGGGCTGTCCTGTGTTGTGGCTGTGAGGTTGAAAGAGCTGCAAGATAAACATGTGCGTTTTAAATTAATTAGGGACAATTAATGAGTGTGCCATTTGCTGAACTAGTTGTAACTAAATACAAGCAATAATAGCATTGGAGGCTATAGGTGTGAGCTGCAGGGAAAATATCCTCAGAAAGCAAACATGAAGATCCGACAAGAATTTTTGCAGACACTAAAATGTGAAACAACTTTAGCTGGAAACTGTTAATCACTAACTACTCTGCAATCCTGAAAGATGATCTTTGGAATGAAAGATAATGTTTAATGCCTCAAGGTCCAGGAGATGCCTTAAGCCATGGCCAAGCCTCTTTTTGCTCTCTAGAAAAGTGAATACAACCCTGTGGCATAATGCATATGTTCAGCATTACCTTATAGCCTTCACTTGGCTGACAGCTGCTTGCCCTCTCACTTGCCTGACTTACCTCAGACACGTTGCTACAGCAGTTGCTTTCTTGTCTATCAATAAAAAACCAGGCAACACTACCATTTTTGAGAGACCTGTGCTCCCAGGATGCAAGGGAGAGCATGAGAATGTAGACCAGTTCCTGTGTCTTGGCACAGGTGGTGGAAACTTCCAGGTGCGTTTGGAGGCATTAGTAGGCATAAGGGATCACGGTAGCTGAAGATGTTCAGTAGGTTGTCAGGAGACATGGAACTGAGAGTGGCCCTTGCTAGGTGACTCAAACCTGGAAGGCAGTCTGTCAGATTAGGAATGAGAGGCCAGTCTTTTGGTCAGAGAGAGAAGAATGGCATAAAATGGAGCAAAACTAATCTGTTACTTTGCCTATGCTAGTGTGAGGTGGTGCTTGTAAGCAAGAGAAGCAACCTTATAAACATGCAGAAATGGCCCCAAAGTGAACCAATAGCAGCATTTCTGGTCATGTTAATGACCCAATCTTTACATATTAAGCTGCCAGTCAGTACAAATGAAACAGCAGGAATTAGTTGGACTTGATAACTAAATAAAATTTTATTATGCCATCATGCTAACCTATGCTGCCCACTATTTGTTGAATATCACAGGAAGCTTTGACTTGCCCAGTACCAGAAGAAATACAGTAGAGCTAGAAAAACTTCATTGAGGGAGATGCTGTTCAATGGCTTTCTATCAGAAGAGATAGAAGAGATTGTTGGGAATGTGTTTTCTGAAAGAGAGAACTTAGGCGAAATATAGGTTTCCAAAACTGTGCATGTTGTTGAGAAGGCTAATAGAATCAGTTGCTAGCTTTTAATAACTCTAGTTGTTAGGGGATTTTTGAGAATTTAATAAAGAAAAGACGGGGCCCTATAAAATATAAAGTTGAATTTTTTTTAAAGCTGTCATCTCACAAAACACGTAGTGAGGCTCATTCCTCAATAATACAAAAGATTTTAAAATAGTGCAGGTAAATTAATGGACTGTAGCCTTGATTGCAACTATTAACTTTATACACAGTCTCCAGCTCCAGAAGACCTTAAATGCAGGCTACTAGACACTGCAAAGACAAATCAGATTAAAAAATGATAAATCTCTCCTATATTTTTTTTTCTGCCAGCCATTCATTCCTCAGGCTTCTGATGGAAATGGAAGACAAAGAATTTTATCTGACATTGTAGCAGTTCTGTGCTTGATTCAGGAATATGAAAATTATTTAACTTACATACATACATATAAATTTGCACTATTGTGAAGGTTTCCAGCTCATCTGATCTGTGAGCCTTCAAGGAAGAGTAGACACAGGCTACAGAGCCTTTGCTTGGGATCTTGAGTTGTGGAAAAGGGGCATAAATTTTATTTTTAGGTTCCTTGCCCATGATTCACCATCTTCTGCACAGAGGTAGCAGGAGATGCCACTACCTGACACTACTGACTGAAATGCTGGTCTCTAAATTAATGTCAAGAAGGCAACAGTAGTTTCCTAAAGCAAGAAGCTGACCATAATTTTCCCCACATTTCTGTTGCACCATAGAACAAGTTGTATGTATGTGGATGTATTGCCATCATCCCAGGTAGCCAAGAAAAGTTTTCTGAATTAGTGTACAATTCAGTTCTTGAGATCCTGAAATGCATGTGTAGAACAGGCAGCTTGCATGTCTGTACAATATCTGTCAAGAGCTGAATTTGTCTGAAATTCAGTCATTGGAAAAAATAATAGTCACTAAATGATGGATGATACATCTGGCTAATTATTTATGGTGGTTTATCTTGTATATGAAATACACCTATGTATTTTATATCTTCTTATAGTTATGCTGATACACTATTGTCTATTAAGTCAGAGGCTTCATCTCAAGGCCAAGATTATTTAAGCTGGAATGATATCCAGAACTGCATTGACATGGTTAATATGCAAATTCAAGAAGAAAATGAAAGTAAGTAATTCTTCCTCCACATTGCCTGCAGAGGTCATAGTCGGGTCTTTGGTATGTAAATCTGTGAAGTGAGTGGCCTTGTTCAGACACTCCTGAAAAGAGAAAAGCATTTAAAATTTTTGAAAGCTTGAGTATCTTTAAATGTCCTTGAAATATTCTGGTTTGTTCCAGATGGCTGAAGGATATCATAGGGTGCCTGCCTTCTGCAGTGTTAAAAATGCCATGGTTCTGCCTGCTTGTCAGTATCTTCCACCCTGGTTGGTCTCACTTTGGGGATTTTGCAGTAGCAAGCCAAGAGTATATTGGGAGATGGGGAGGAAGTAACAAGCAGTGTTCCATGGAAAAGTGTGGTTTAATGTGTAAATTTTCCCAAGTTCTTGTTTTTCACATGGGATTTAGTAAGAAGCAAGACAATGCAAATATCTGCCTCTCTGTCCTTTTGGGTAACTTGATTTTCTGTCCAAGAGTAGCTTCTTATGCCCACATGTTCTCATGTGAATGGATTTAGAGTTTATTTTTGAAGCTGAATGTGTTTGCATTGCCATAAGAGAGTGTGGTGTTTTATTAAATGGGATAGCTGATCATTTGAGCTTCAAAAAAGCTAAAGTACCAAATTCTTCCACTGCATACAGAAATTTGAGGCTATCAAGTTATGTCAGATTTGCTGGAGCAAGGAAATGAGAGGCAGCTCTCAGACTACTTGCCACTTCAGAAGCAGTCTCAGCACAGTTTGAGAGCCTTTGTAAGACATGGGCTGCTTGTGCCCTCCCTGCTACTGCCACTACTGTTGAATATGCTGCTGTTTCATACTGGCAAGGGAAATTTTATGTTGCAGAATTTCTAAATCTGGCTGCATTATTGCTTCCGAAATCTAGCCCAGTGATTGCCATGGATCCTCACAGCTTGCTTGCCATGTGTGGCCTCTGGCAAGGTGGGATGCTGAGCAGTTTGACTGGCAGGGTCACTTTTTGGTCAGAACTTCTGCACTTAGTAGGAGTTGGAACAGACCTTGCAGTAGCAGTGAAAGTCTTCAGTACCAAAATAGCTGCCCTTGCTCTCAGTGACACTGACCTCTGCCTGGGAATGTTTAGAGAGGGCAGATGGGCAGAGAGAAGAGGAAGAAGGAAGGCCTCTGTTTCCATAAGCAAGTCCCATATCTGCATAGTCCCTCTTTTGGACCACCTTGGAAAAACTGCTTATTCCCCAAGCCTTTTGATGACCTGGATCTGTGACCTCACCAGGTGGGTTATGGTGGGTCTGGAAACATTTCTTGAGAGATAAACCCCAGGGAGCAGGGATGTCATCCCTCGCAGGTGATGGTGAAACTGCTGATGCCTTCCTGGGGTGGCTTTGCATTTCAATACTGTTTAAGGGCAGAAAATTGATTTGAAACTGTTGGGCCCTGTATGAAGAAAATAAGTTAAGGTTTTATTAAATACACTGGGCCTTGTTACTTCCTGACTGAAGTACTGAGTGCCACCAGTCAGCATTGTCAGATTTACAATATTTAAGTGAAATTACAAGGAAGATATTAAGTAGCTATGTAATGCTGTAGCTGGGCATGCAGTATATATGTATTTGTCCAAACCAGAGTTTCAAGTAATGTGGTCAGAAATCACCTGAAAATAAAGCTTTCAGCACTGTGAGCCAATAAGTCAGTGAAGCTATTTTTACATAACACTCAACTTATTCTTAAGCTTCGTGTAGGTGCTTCTGCCCAGAAAATAGGGAAATCTGTTTTCCCTTTTTTGGTCAAGGATAATTTTGATTTCTAGGAAGAGTTTTATCCAGATACATTAAGAACTGTGGCAGGAAGGAAGGTTGTTGTTGAAGCATAATAGCTTCAAATGAACATAAGAATGAAAATAAATTTAAATCAGCTGCTGTTGCTGCCTCTGCTTCTTGTCACGTGATTTTTCTGTTCTTCACGTTACTGCTTTGTTTGTATGTTATATCTGAAATGTTGCAACTCTCTTTGATAAGTGCACCTTTAGTAACTTTTCTGTTTCATAGGAATCATTGCAATTGGACACATTAATGAAGCAGTTGACCAAGGAAATCCTGAGAAAACCCTAGAAGCCCTGCTATTGCCCACAGCCAAGCTGCAAGATGTGAGGCCAGTAAATGCAAGGCACTATCAGGATGTTCTGCACCATGCCAAAGCACAGAAATGCAAGGTTAGAATTTTTACTGTTCTTCTTTGTGAGAAGTGAAATCCCAATTCTCTTCACTTTCTTCTGAGTCCCTGTCCTGGTCCCCTGATATTTGCATTAGCTTTGCCCGTGGAGTCGTAAACAAGCCAGTGACAACAAACTGGTACTGAGTAATTTTGCACTATAATTTATTCTGACTGGCAAAATCAATTAATTCTTAATGTATTAAAATGAAGACATATTGTGCATACAGCTACTGACCTGCTGTAATCTCGCTTTTTAAATTCTACTAGGTTGCTGCAGCTATTACAAATTATGGGCAGCAGCAGTCCCCACACGGTTATGAATTTGTGTAAGGTACAGTTACAGGACTGTGTCAGGCAGATAGCTACAATATGGATGGAAATTGTGATTTTTGCCAGAAAGAAGACACAATTATGGTGTTACTTAAGAAATCTCTGGGAGGAGTATTTTGAGCAGTCTCCTTTTCTTGTGTTGTTTTATTGTAGTGGAGTTTTGTACATATTTCTTTTACAGCTTTATCATGCTGATGGTCTTGTACGTGCCTTCAGTTTAAACCTATCTCAGCAGGATGTTGCTATCTGCTTCCCCAAAAGCAGTGGTCTGGTTAGCATTACAGCTCAGAGAAACATAAACAAAGATCAGCCTAGCAGCTTGCAGGATGTGACTGAACATAAGGTTAGCTAAAGCTACTAGAACCACTCTTAAAATATCCAGGGTCTGGAAAACACTATTGAAATTCACACAATGTGTCCCTAATGTAACATGGTAAGCTGGGGAAAGTCTGCAAACTTTGGCTTGTAAAGTATCTTCCAGCATTTGTGTCACTTCACCTGTCCTACCTGCTGTGAAACCATGTGTTTCTGTAATCTGCTGTCAGAACTTTTGAAAGGTGTTTGCACAAGTCAATTTCTCACCAGGGCTCCCAGGTGAGGGCTGGTTTCACTGAGTGCTGAAAAGCCTTCTGCCTTGCCATGTGTGCTGGGGAGGGTTTTGTGCATCTGGCTTCACCTGTCCTGGATGGGCAGGGGTCAGTGCTTGTGCACAGTGTGGGTGGTGGCTGCACAGTGCTGGCCCAGGACATGCCGTGTGTATGCACAGGGAGCCAGGATGTCCTCAAGGCAGAGACCTACAGCTCACAGGTGCCTGCACACAGCACTGCTGCCCTGGCTCACTCCTGCCAGTGCTCCCCAGATGCCTGGTGCCTACTCCTGTCCTGGTGTGAATGTGCTCGTAGGAAACAAATGAACATTTCCACATTTTGGAGCAAAAATTGTGCAATCTTTTCAAAATCTTCTCATTCAAAATATTTTTATGTTCCCAGAGGCTTCTGCTGACCCTTCTCTTCTGAGATGTTTTGTTTTTGGAGTCTTTTGACAACTCCTTAGAGCAGCTCCTCTGTGAACAGGAGTGTTGCTCCTGTTTCAGAAGAGAACAAAACACAGTGCTTCCAAAAGAAATACTCAGATGCACAGTTACTCTTTACAGTGACCAATCATAGATATCATTATTCTTTAAGTAAAAATATGATTTAGACTGACATTTCCTTCAAAAAAAATCCAAACACAATTGTAAAGGTAGTGCAGTTTCTGAAGTCTGTCTGTTTTCTACTTTTTCTGATCCCTGTTTATAAAGCAGATCTGTCTTAATTTGTGTTTAGCATGTTTTAAGAGTGAGCTGTAGTAAAAGGAAGTATTTGATTTACAAGGATCAGATAGGTCTCCCTATAAACTTCCTGCCCAAACATCTGGAAAAACATATGTGTCAAACCATCTCACTTAATCTACGAAGCTTGCTTTCACTTCCCCATAGCTGTGGTGATTTCAGGGAGTCTGCACCCAAAGCTGCCAGAACCCATTACGGGTCCTTATCTCAGATCTGACCTATTTGTTCCTTGCTTGAAATGGAAAACGCAGACCTGGAACTTATTTTGTCCTGTAAATCTTAAACCACAGCTTTTAACAGTTCTGAAAGCCTTTTCAAACCAAATGTATTCAAGTTCCAGTAAAGAGAAACGGTGCGTTAAAGGGAGCATATTGTGGAAAACTGAGAAGTAAAACAGATGAACCAAATTCCTATGTTTGGTTGTAGGGGGTATTTTTGTGTACAGAGGTTTTAGTTAAGTTCACCTTGTTGATATTTTCAATAGTTGTGTAATATTTGAATTATTTTAGACTTATCTTTAAAATTTGATCTTGTACATGTTGAAGGAATGGCAGGTTTAAAACTAACTTAAATTAAGACCCAGAAGAAATAGAAGAAGGGGAGCCTCATCAGAATGCAAATTCCACTGAGGCATTTTCCAGTGCAACTTTTTTTATTTAAGTAAAGTTTTTTTACAATACTATTACAAAAAAAACATAAAACTTTTTTATCCCCAGTTACATGCTGCAGTTACAAATTTAAATGACAACCACTGAGCTCATTTTCTAGGAACTTAGTATACAAGTTTTGAGTTTCTGTAAAGGTAGAAGTTGACCCATTGTTTTCCTGACAGTCAATGGTAACTAGTTGCAGTATTTGTAATCCTATAGGTATTTCCTGTGAGGATGTGGAAATAGAGAATACTACAAAACAGCTTCCCTGTTTTGCTTACCAAGCAAGAGTAATACCTGCCTGGATTCACACTGATAAGGGTTAGCTCCCAGCAGTCCCTGTGGGCTTGGGGAGTGCAGGCGCTGACGAAGTGGAAGAACAAGTCTCCAGTGCAGAGCTGGTTAAGCAGCCTCATGGGAGAGGTAGCCTTGGAAGAGTCAGGTTCTGTGTCCTTCTGTAAATTTACGATTCTGTGAACCCATGGGGACTCCGTATTTCCAGCATCCAGGGTAGTGTTTGCTTTTGACTCCTTGTAGGCATGTAGAAAGTGCTTTTACTTGCTCCCCTTTTCACTAGGCCAAAAATTTGTTTTTTATATCACTGTTCCTGCAGTGATTGCTGGCTGAGAGCTAATTCAAAGTATCATGAATTGCCCTAGAAGTGATGTTTGGATGCTGACTCCTCTTCTGGTATTGAGAGGCTGTGATGACTTGATACTCTGGCAGCTTCTCCATGGCCAGAAAGTGATCTGAGAAGGAAATGGAGGTGCAGAGCTGCTTCCCTGAATCTAGGTATACAGGTGTTGTAATACATGTAATAAAGTTATAGAGCTGGAGAAGTGGTTTTTTGAAGATATTCCTTGTGTGGGAGGAAGTAAATTTAACTGAGATTGTGTTCTCTAACACATTTTACTTGTAGTATAAATGTCACACCTGAGATTTGTTGCAGCTTAATACTATACAAAATAGTAATTCCAGTAATACAAATAAATTCAGTTTTCCCTGGATATTTTAACCATTGTTAGATAAACATTGGATTGACTTCTAATTTTTGACATGAGAAAATAAAGGAAAGGATCAAGACAACTGTTTAAGCTGCTAAGACATAAAGCAACCAGATAAAAAGAGTACAACCCATCTGTGTTGTAATAGTAATAGTTGATGTGATGGATAATAAGGATGATGTTGCTTGGTACAAAGCAGATAGCAAAGATGGTAAGAATCAGAAGACTGACTTTAACATACCAGAACCATTCATGAGTCTTGAGCGTTCGCATAATCGAGACGTAGCAGAACACAATGGTTGCGAGCGGCACTAAGAACCCGAAGGTAGCCAGGGACACGTAGTAGTAGAACTGGAAGGAGGAGAGGGTTTCACAGGCGCTGTGCACGTCGTGGCAGGTGTAAATGCCCAGCTGCTTCACGTGGTAGCTCTGCTGCATGAGGGCCAGGGGCAGCGTGTAGAGGAAGACGACGGCCCAGACGGCGGCGCAGGCGGCGATGGCGTAGGCGCGCTTCGGGAGCCTCTTGTAGGTGAAGGGGTGCACGATGGCCACGTAGCGGCTGACGCTGATGCATGTCAGCAGCAGGATGGAGCAGTACATGTTGCCATAAAACACTGCCGTGGTCGCCCGGCACAGGGCCTCCCCAAACACCCAGTGGTTCCCGTTGATGTGGTAAGTGATTCTGAAGGGCAGCACAATGCAGAAGAGCAGGTCTGACACAGCCAGGTTTGTGTAGAGGATGGCAGTGCACACCGAGCGGATCCTGAAGAGGAGCATCCACAAAATGATGGCATTGGATGGTACACCCAGTAAAACAGCACTGAGGTAGACGGCAGGTATTAGCTTGGTGCTCAGAGAGCTGGTCAGGTACTCCAACGTGGTGTTGTTCACCTCCGTTAAAGTGGAGTCGTTTGACTTTTTTGGACTGCATTTCTTTTCTCTGATACGGACGGTTGTTGTCTCCCCTTCTATAGCATAAGGGGGGATGTAATCATAGTCTCTTGCTGAAATTCCACGGAAAGTTTTGATAAGAGACACTGTTTTAATTGCAGAGCCATTCAGTGAAAATTCTGAAGCTTAGAAATAAAACAAAGTTAAAATTGTTAAAAACGACAAACTACTGTATTAACAATATAATTCACCTTCAGGAACAGAGAAAGATAACCATCTCCATATGAATAGCAATATACGTTCAAAAGATTTGGTGACATTCTCCTCTGCTTTGAGTGTTCAAATGGGTATCAAATGTACAGACAACAGTCTTCATTAATCGTTTCACACTGAATCCTGAAAATTCATCACTAATATAGGTGATGAATTAGCTGATCTTTCTGCATTTTGTGTGTTTCCAGAATTCTTTGTGAAAAATATCAGACACTTCTGTAATGCTTATGACCTGTGGAGGGTTTTTCCCAGTAGTAACAATGTTGGTCATTCATCATATAAGCAGTCTTTGTTTAGGCTTGACCAGAATTTCCAAAGTAAACACTGTTACTATCCTTGTCACTTCACATATGAAATGCATGACTGCAAAAGATTCAAAAAGCATGGTCTAGTCTAACACAGACTGAAGATTTCAAATTAGAAAACTGAAATTACCCTTGGTTTTTCTGGTCTCACATATGAAATTGTTATTCTTCAGCTTCTGACTAAAGCAAACCAGATCTTTTCAGCTTCTCATACCTGAGCAAGGGCAGTATCTTGAGAATTGAAAGCAAATGCTTGGGCAGGTATTAGGTATAATCTACTGGGAAGTGAATAAAACTTTTCAAGCAGCAGGAAAACTTACAGTGAGTAAATATTGTCAGCATGTGGGCAAAACCAATACTACTATTTTATTAACATCTGTTCCTCAATCTTTAGTAGAGAAATTTGTAGAGATATTGACATAATGGCAGTATTTCCACAAGAAGTACAAACGTGTTCAAAATGCTTTTTAAAGCCATGTGTTGTAAAATAGATTTTGCACAGTAAACAACTGTGTGTTTGTGTTACTTAAAAACTTTTTGGGTGCATTTAATGCAAAAATACTTACTGTAAAGCATGCACCATGAAACTGGAGTTCAGAGGCAAACTGAAATACAGATTAAAATCTTTAGACTCTTTTTTACCTTTCCATATTTGAACAAAATATGGAAAACTATTTTATTCATGTTCACTAGCAGATTTACTGTAGAATGTTTGAAAATAATAATTAGACTGCATGATTTTTAGTAGTTTTTTGATGGTTACTCCGGAAAACTAGTTTTACCACTCATTAAATGTCATATGTGTACCTGCATAGGCAGGCATGAGTGTAGATATATATAGAGAGATAATATATATATATATATATAGCATATTTATGAATACCAGTTTTTCAAAACGAGTTTTAATTGAAAATAGTTCTAATTCTAGAAAGGAAAAAACACAACTTTATTATTTGATCATTTCCTTTAGTTATTTTTATCACAATAGTCATCCGAGCATTTCCTTCTATTAACACCATCTGTGAAGTTGTAAAACAAGACACTACAGGTTTAAAATTATCATATCATTACAAAAATACTAGATAAAAGATGTGTCTGCAGTAAGTGCAAAAAGTTCCCTTAAACAAATTTCTTAAGGAAAAAGACTGGCAGAGGTAAGGTGTCACTTGAATGAAAGAATAAAAATCTGCTAAAGGCAGACACCCTAGAGCAGTTTTCTGTAATTGGTACACAAATGTTCAACTCATTTCAAGTTCACAGCTGGTAGAGCAACAACATGATCAAAACCCCCATGTTATTGACTAAAATATGGAATAGATATGGAAAGGAGGACTCACCTGTAGTGCAAAGACTGGAGGTAAGAGAGAGCAATCCAGTGAAAAACAGTATGTTCATTTTAGTGTGTGAAATCCAGCACTAGTGGTGCTGCACTAGTTCATCTTGAGAGGCGTTTTGCGGGGGCTTTTTCCCCTCTGTAAGGGACTAAAGAATGACTGAGCTGTCCTCCAGAAGCATCCTGTAAGCATGAGGTTTATGGTAAGGAGCTAATTTGTTCTTTGTCTACTACAGCAAGAGAGTGTGACGTATCCAAATATGCACACATGACTCAGTTTCAGCCTCAGCCCAACACAGAGATAAAATTGCTTTACAGCAGCAATTTAACTCCTAATTTACCACAAGCCTGAAGCTGACGTGCAGGGTTCTGGTGAAATTTGTACTACAGCTATTTGGAGTAAAAAGGTGTTTTCTGGAAAAATCAAGGGGTGTTTTAGTAAAGCCTCAAGGGTCTCATTCAGTGCCCAAAATGTCATGTGGATGAACTCTGCACCCTTCTCCAAGGAAAAGCAGGGCTTGCAGAAGAGTGTGATAATCTCAGTTTAGCAAAAAGCGAAGATGGAAAGAAGCCACACAAACATGCCTTAGGAAAACTGCATTCTGCTTTGCCTTTTTTCTTCCTACCCACGGTGAGCTGTCTGGCTCCTTCAATCCAGCTTCTGCCTCCACTCAGAGGGTTTCCACCCCTCCACAGCCTGCAGCCTCTAAAACCTTTCCCCTATTTTCATTTGCTGTTTTGTTGATCCCTTCCTTTTTCTCTGCCTGGCTTTTTTTTTCTTTTTCCTTTTTTTTTTTTTTTTCCCTTGTTCAATGCCAAATAACAACAGCTTGTTTCAGCAGGCAAAATTAACCCAAATCTTGGTGTGGTTTCCAGGCTAGTTGCAAGGGTCAGCATAAACTGTACTTCGCTCCAGAGCAGCATTTGTGTCTGTTCTTGTATTTAATGTGTAAAAGCTGGATACCAGATGAAGGATTCTCTTCAGTTTCTCAATGGTTTTCTCAAAATTCAGGGGCAGTTTATCAGTGAGAATTTATTAAACATTTTCTCAAGGGCTAACTCTCACTCTCACTTGGTAGAAAAATAAGCAAGGTGTGTCTACTGTCCTGGGATTGTCTGACACCACGTTATTTATGTATTCTGTTACCTTATTTACATATATGATGCCAGCTGAAGAGCATGTCTTTAGGTTTTTTTGCCATTTTCTCTTTGTAGTTTCTGTGGCTATCAGATTTATTAGATCTTTGGCCTGATGTTCAGTGCTCAACCAAGGATACTCATTGCAGAGCTGCTTCTTTGTCTACACTCTTTTAGTTTGAATGTGTTTCTACCTGGTTTGTTTTTTTTGTTTTTTTGTTTTTTTTGAAGCATTTGTGTGCATACTATCCTAGATCTCTCTCAATCAATACATTCCAGCTTCTCTCATCATTAGTCTATTATAGGCCTGGCACTCCTATTTCCTCTTTAGCATGAATTTCCCCCCTCTGCCACTTACTGGATTAGATTTGAAATATTGCTTTAAGCCTGTTTTATCTGCTGAAGTGCTGATATTAGCAGTGAACCTTGGCAGTAGGATTGTTAGTGGGGATGTTGAGCCCACTCTACTACACCTTCTGTTTTAACTTGAGTTTACTGTCATGCACTTTTAGCCTGAAAGTAGCACAGAATATACTCTGCTGCTTAATTACAAAAAAGTTTGCACTAACTAATTAATCATTACTAAACTTGAGCAATTCCTTTCAATATCAGTTTTCACTGTTATTTTCCAGTGCAGTATGTGCTTAGATATACAGAAGGATCCTTTCCAAATAAGGGATTTTGAAAGAAAGCAAACTTCCTGGAGTCTTCTGCTATGCTCTCCTACTATCACGGTGCTGCCTGATAATGTGTGATTTTATATGACTCAGACTACTTTGCCTACATATCATGGAAATAAAAATAATTCAATTTTTACTGATCTTTAGTAGAACAAATTCTATGCCAGCAGTATGAGCAAATTCTCCTTGTTCTTCTAGACATCAAAACTTTCAGAGTATCAGAACAGGACATTTTTCAAGTCAGGAAATGGAATATGAACATGTTTCACTGATGGTTTTAAACACTGAAATTCTCTTTAGTGTTCAAGGGCTTTGTAAAGCTGTATATTGGCTGTATATTGGCCCTATATCACTATATTGAGACAACTCTTATTATTCAAGGCTTTTTCAAAGTTTTTCACTGTCCTTTTTCCAGGAATCTCAAGATGAATCAGCACTTCTGTGGCTGGATGAAATACAAAGAGGAATCAATGACAGCAATAACAACATAAAAGAAGCAGCAATCTGTAAGTATTAACCTGTATCTGCACTGCTCTTGTTTTTCTTGGTCTCAGGAAACTGAAATTGGTGATTTATATTTTCTACTTCGGGGAATTTAAATATGTGAAAAGAAATTAATGCTTGTTCTTTGTCATACTAAAACTGAGATGACTTAAAACTACAGGATTGGTGTTAGTTCTGTCTGAAGTGGTAATCTTTAAGGTCTGGCTAATAATTCTCTGGATTTGTTTATACAGGTTAACATCATGACCAATCTTACTAATGTCACTGTATCTTCATGTAGCTCCCAGAATTATGAATGAGAAGGGATATGCTGCTTAGGAGCTTGTTTTGCTATATATAACACTAAAAACTTTATGCATGTTTTAAGAGCTAATTTTTATCTTTAACATTTTGTTTAAATTTTGCTTATTAATATTTCTTAATATAGTCTTTTATGGAGTGCTAACAAAAGTTAACAAAATATTAACTTTTAGAGCAATGTGAAAGGATTGCTAGGCCTTTATGTAAAGTATATGCTCTTTCAATCTGTAAGGAAGAGGAAATCTGCAGTAAAAATGCTGGCACTTAATCTGTCAGTGTGTTGTTTGCGTACTGAATGCAGTCAACACCTCTTTTCAAAGCTTCAGTTGAATATAATGATTTTAGCAAAAATATTCATAAAACTTAATCAAATTGGGCAAGCAGTGTAGGAGCAAGCTGGGTGTAAGGGACACCTTGGAGAGCAGGGTGATGTGCCTGCCTGCTCCAGCCCAGGGCCAGCACAGCTCACACCAGGCACTGAGTATTGGTCAGCCTTCTGCTTCACTTGGCTTTGGGTGAGTCAGTGCCGCCTCTGTTGCACCTTTGGAGTTTGTGAATGCAAGTGCTGAAGTGGGTGCATTCCTGCAGGGCTGTGCTCAGCCATCCCTGCTGCCAGCCCACAGGCACGCCAGGAGCTGGAGCTGGGAGAGCTGTGGGTGGAAGGAAGCACAGCTGACCACTACAGACAGCTATCCCTGCTACAGGAAATTTGCACTTTGTGCTACTGTTATTTTAGAATTGATCTAAACAATTCATACAGCCTTCATGTAACTAGGCAGATGCACTGAAGGTAGCTGAAGTATTTTCGTAGGTCACGCATCCGTATAAAGCACTTGGCTTGGGTTTTCTGAGACAGGGTCAGACACACACACTGTCTCAATCAAGCTTTTGCACTGAGAAGGGCTGATACCTTCTTTTGTGGAAAAACCTTCTTCCCATGAATGCCACCCAGAGCCATGAGGAAAAGTATGAGCACACAGAAGCGACGGAAATGTGTAGCTTATAAATAGATTTGAGTTAAACCTAAAGAGCAACTTGAAAACACTCTCATTTGTGTTCACTGGTGTAAAAGTATTAAGAATATGTATCATAAGCAGCCTGCAGAAATTAGGACAGCATAATTAATATAGCAATATCATACAATGCTGCTAACGATAAACCCCCGGTCCATCCACTATTTAGTTGTTGTACTAAAGTCTTTTCATATATAATCTGTGTTGGTAGTAAATTGCATAGCTTTTCACAATCAAGGATGCTCAGTGGAACTGTTTTAACGTTTCACTTCTACAGAAAAAAAACTAATCGTGTGTACTCTGCCCTCTGGGTTGAAGGAAGCACTGCCAGCACAGCACATTCTTAAAGAGCTCTAAGGTTTTGCAGCTAAAACCTGAGATTTAACATTTCCCCATGGCACAGAACCTGATACTTCCTATAACCAACACATCCTGTCTCAGGAAGTTTGTATGTTGTATTCACGTAGCCTAAGCTTAAAGTTCAGCTTAATCACAACTTGGAAAGGAACTTTTATTTGATCTATCACAGAGGCCCTATTTTTGAAAGGCAAGCAAAACTCTTGCAAGGTACTCAAAAGATGTATTTTTCAGTTTAAAAAGTGGTTTTGAGATTGCTGCAGTAATGGCAACAAAATAAACAGTAAAGTAAGAGAAGATACTGGCAGCAGTACTGAGACAGTCTTGATCACTTACAAACTAACTTCTATGCCTTATATAAATACTAAATGGTAGAGTATTAAAATTTTGAGTCTTCCCTGTAAGTAAAGGACTCTGTATCTTGTACCTTTATTTAGGAGTAAGCTGATGCACTTCCTAACACATCGTGGTGCTTTCTGAGTTTTTTGCATCACCTTGCTTCACTTCTTTAATGAGTTCAACCATTGTACTCCTTATCTAAGTGGAAGACAAAAAGAGATCAGCCAAATATCAGCTGTAGAGCCACCAGGAATAGATTTGAACACTGACTTCAGTCTTGCACAGGAAGACTCTGTCAAAGCAGGAAGTCCGTCTGTCCTGAGAAAGTCCAAGTTATAGGAAAAAGCTGATCCTTGGCCTTGTTGAGAGTTCAGGCTTATCACAGCAGACAACTGTAGCTTTGTATATCAAAAGGAGGATGGGTGTGGAAAAGAGCCCTTTGCAGTGTTGATCTGGTATTGACATTTCAACTGCTAGAGAAGCAGACTGGAGCTGACACTTTTCTGGCAGCTGGGGATGACTAATCCCCAGTTAACTTATGATTTTCTAGGGTCCAAATGGCCTTTCTCTAGAGCAACAGCCACAGTATTAATTGCTAGCACTTAAAATGAAAGGAATCATTTCTGCAGTGTTCTTTTTCCCTGATAAACACCTTTCTTATATTTTCCTTCAAAAACACATAATTAATTAAAAAATGAGGAAAACACAGATGACAGTGGACCTACATAAATTAATCTTAGCTTGTTTTCTTTTGTCTTTGTATAAATAACTTCCAGCCCCCTTACCTACACGATGAAAAGGAGGAAGGAAAATATTCAAATACTGCTGAACAGAGCTGATGAGGCACATGGGACTGTGTATGAGACTGGGGCCAGCAGCAGCCAGCTGTAATGTGTGGCTTCCCAGTTTTTTCTGTTTTCTTGCTGCTGAGACCAGATGCATGGATATCTCATGCCACAGCAAGAGTAGAAAGGCATCTCCAGTGTACGTGCGTTTTGGGCAGAGGTCTGTTTCAAAGCACAGAAAACAAGCAGGATGCTATCTGATAGAAATCCAGATGGTGGTGGTGTGGTGTTGTGTGTCCACTTTGATTCTCAGCTGGCTGACAGTGTATTTTTGGTTGATCTGTTACTGTCTAGCCGAAGCCACCCATTCCACCTTAGTCAAACTAATGACAAAGAAAAACTGTTTCTATTACTTAAATAATTTCCTGCTTGCTCAGTCTCATGGAGTGATTTCTGTACATAGGCTTCTGATTCTAAATGCCTTTTGGTCAGCTCTGTGTGTGCAGGAACCTTTTTATACTGATGTGGATAGACACAAGATCAGGGAAAGTGTTTGGTTCTGCAGCATGAAATGCAGCTGTGGGTGCAAAGGCAGGCAGATTCCCTCAAGCTAGGATATAATGTGGATGTTCTAGCTCTATTCACTTGATCCTCTGTGCCTGGATCTTGAATTTTGATGTGAAAGAACACCTTTAAAAACCAGAACAGCCATTTCTAAAGCAGCCTAAACATCTAGTGGGTAACGTGCTTTTGAAGTGGCATGTACTTCCACATGTGTACTGCCAGGTGTGGTGGAATCTGCTCCTTTGGTGATGGTGGGGTCTGTCTGAGGAAGTCTTGTATTAGACTATGAGTAACGCCATATAACATCAAAGTTTGCACGTGCTTCACAGCATCACCTCTTTTATGTGCCCTGGAAATTAAGCTGCAAATTCAAGGGCATGCATTTGCTTTAAACAAGTTCCTGAAGTGGGAGACTTCAAGAAAGGATTGCTTCAGGATACTGACTAGGTTGCTGCAAGAATTTACTCAAGGCAATCAGTTTTAATTCCCATTTTCTAAAGTAAAAGTGAATATTAATTTCACAGCTTGTAACCAAACTACTTCATGTCCCTTTAGAAGTAATCAGGGGATGATGGCTGTCTGTTAGGGCAGGCTGAGTGTGTGGGTACTTGCCATTCTCAACCCCTGCCCCACTGTCACCTAGTGTGTCACTTGATGAGGAGCAGCTATGCCCTCAGACTGCTCTCAGTTGTGCTGTTGCTGCATCCAGCCTGGGTGGAGCACACACTTCCTACCTAACACGCTTGCTGTTCTCCAAAATACTTGTCCTTACAAGCATGAAGGAGGCTGAAAAAGGGTAAAGCACTGAATTGCTGGGTATGACATGCTGTCTGTGTGTGCCAGCATTACAAGTCCATTTAAAAAGTTTCAGGAGGCTAGAGTTACAAAGAGTTATAGTATAGGTACTATATATGTATACATAATATTTCTATGTTATTATTTTACCTTAGTGGCTGTTGGAATATCAATGATTAACAAAAGCTTGGAGAATGGTGATTCACAGCCAATCCTGATGATACTACAGTCAAGGTTTGGATTACGAGTCATTCCTGAATGTGCTGAAACCTACTTCAGGAACCTCTCTGAAGCCAAGAACTTGAAAACTACAGAAGGTAAAAACCTTCCTAAACAGGACAGTTCCACATGTCACTGAGGCAGCCAGAAAGCTATAACGGGAACTTCACCTGAAATCACTGGAAATTGAGGGAGGCAGCTGCTGCTTTAAAATCTTTTGACAAATGTTGCACTTTTTCAAGTGCTTTGTACATGACATTGAACTGTTGCACACATAATGCAGACCACGGTACATGCTGAGAAATAAGGGATTTCTCTCAAACCTGCCTCTGAGTGAATTTAGGACAGCTTTTCTATGACTGTCAATAGACTGGTCTGTTGTCTCAGACAGCCATATTACTCACTGACAATTTTTTTTTCATATAAGCAGATGCAGAGATGCCCACATCAGTCTTTCAGATTGCTGTCAATGACCAAGCCAGTATCTGACAGTGTTCACAGCCCAGTTATGGTCCCTGTGCCTTGCCAGAGCAGCAGTTATGAGCAAAAGCTGGGGTTAGAATCTGCTGTTGGTAGATGATGGGATGTTCTGTCATATTAGAGCTGCACAAGCTGGTCATAGCTAACAGCAGCCAAGGTTAGCTAATGGTTACAAAAAAAAATTACTGTCAATGTAGTACCCGTTCTTACAGTAGATGGGCATGTTTCACTTTGCAACATGAGTATTTTGAAAGCCTTGCTGGCTTTATCCGGGGGCCTTTTGTCTATGAGGAAATGAGTGTTTTCCTGCCTGTCAGGATGCAGACTGGTTAGCCAAAGCAATAAACAAGAAAATGACGTGGTTATAGGAGATGTCGTGTGTGAGGTAAGGGTCAGTAAGTCCAGAATTTGGGCAGAACACAAAAAACCCTGTTTTTTATAAACACGTCTGTTTCCCTTTCGTGTGATGATGCAATCAGAGCACTCACTGTTTCAGGAGCACTAATTTGGCACGTTAAGGTTTGAAGATGCTAGCAGTGGATCTGTACCAGCCTCGTAGCTGTTTCACCAACCTTATCTCCATTTCGTTCTAGAGGAATGACCCTCATCCACCTAGCAGGGTATTTTGAAAATTCTTACTACAAAAAGGCCCAAATATATAGAGATCTTGCATGTCAAAGGGTTTCACAGCAAGTACAGGGAGAGGAAATGAGTAGGGAGAGCTGTAATTTATCAGTGAAACAGGACACAAATGCGTGCTAATGTTATGAACTGCTTTTAGGTTCTAGTGAAAGTCCATGGATTAAACTTGTAATGAAGGGCATGTATGATTACTATTTCAATGTGGAAACTGAGGAAGGAACCTGTGTTGCCCCCAAAGGAGTTGTACCAAAAACTTCATGGTTAACTGGTGAAGAAATCCAGGTAGGTGGCTAAAAAATCTGCTTTTTATTGATAAAGCAACATTAATATTTGAGAGAGAGCATGAAACATGGCAACATCAAGAGGCTGTGGTGGGTGAAACTGAAGGTCACTTTATCAGTACCTGCTTCTGACAAGAGCAACAACTTAAGTCTAAGACAGTGCTAGCACAGCCTCCTGTCTAGTGTCTGGCAACAATTAAGGGATTTCCTTACTGGAAATTACAACATTTCTTTTAATAACCATTAAAAGGCACCAGTGGAGTAAAGCCTGATTGCTTCTATATCCTTTTATAGGACTGTGCATTGACCTATAATAAATAATTTTTGATGTATTCGGGAGCAGGTGAAACCACTATTTTCTGTTTAAATATAATCCTCTGACAGCATTCTTGTATCTCCAGATTCAAGAGGATGAGTGTGCTATTTAAGCTCCCTTACTGTAGAGGTTTTGCACTAATGTGAAATAGAACAAAGTAGATCACACAAACCTCTGAGTAATTTGTTCTTCTATTATTCTGATGCAGCTCATCTAAGTTACAGGCTTACTCCTTTACACAAACAACCCAAGTCAGAGTAAGTTCTCCTGAAATTCTGAACGCAGCAGTACTTGAGTGTGCTTCTCAGGAGAGAACTCACTGATTCAGTTAGTATTTCTAGATGTCAGGGTTGTACAAGACACCTATAAGTGTTAGGAAAACATAACCCTGCTAATGTATAGAAGAATACTCTCTTAAAACAGCACACCACTTGAAGGTTGAAAGCAGTTCAGTTACCCATCATATAAGGTTCAGCAGTAGCAACATAGCTCTTTCTTCTTACTGATGAAAATCAGAGGGACTTGGATAGGGTGAACATAAGCTGCAGAGATGGAGAGGACACGGTTCAGATTACAGGATGGTTTTGTCTTTTAAATGACCTTTTTCCATCATCTCTTAACAGAACGTTGTTGGGCAAGTTACAGCAGATTACAATCGAGAGCAGCTGTGGCTTGCTAATGAAAATCTGATTGTTGGGCTGCAAGCCCGAGCAAGGGGGTTCTTAGTCAGAAAAAACTACCAGGAGAGAAAAGCCTATCTTCAAAACCAGGAACCATCTGCCATTAAAATACAGGTATTGTTCTAGAACAAGAAGGTAATGTGGCTTAGGCAGTTTTTTGCATGTAACAAGTGATGTGACTGACTACTACCACTGATAAAATTGTCAAATAGAAGTCCCCATTTTCAGCAGCAGCAGTTCAAAATTCTACATCTGCAAATATATGTGCTTTCACTTAGCAAATATCCAATTTTAAAATAATCTATCATATCCATTCCAGTATGAGTTACTTGGGAAAAACTCATTAATACCCAAGTCTGGCTTTGTTCTGACATGCTCAGATTTTTTGTGGTGTGCCTAACTATGCAGTACAAGACCAGAAGATATTTGTTAAGTATCGAAGCAAAAATTCCTTGGCAAAGCATGACTTAAGAAACACATTCCTTTCTAGACTATCCCTACTTGGAAGTGGTTTGTTTCTGCTCCATGAAGTCATAGCTGGACAGGGAGTGGCAGCTGCCCTAGTGTTCTTTGGCAGTATTTCTTGATTGTTTCCAGTTTGCTGAACTCCAAAAAGTGTACAAAGGAAACGTTCTGCTGAGGGTGCAATCCCTGATAGAAGCATGCACACTGGCTTTAAATGGTGAAATATCCAGCTCCTATTAGGAGCAATCTATTCCACCACCCACTCACAAAATTTAAAAAAATAAAAAAGAAAAAAAGAAAAATACACAAGTGATTTTTTTTAAATCTACAGTAACTATATTTAACAGTTTGTCATGACACTCACAAAATTTAAAAAAATAAAAAAGAAAAAAAGAAAAATACACAAGTGATTTTTTTTTTAAATCTACAGTAACTATATTTAACAGTTTGTCATGACAACTAGACTAATAGACAAATACTACTATTGGTAGTTGTTATTGAGATTGACTTTTCGTTTTCCAGCATGCTGTCTAAACCCACAAAAGAAGAGTGAAGGAAATAGTACTGGACAATAAAGTGTGCTGAGATTGGTCAAAATTAACATGAAATGCTGGGTGCCTTAAAAAAATGGAGGCAAGCTTACTCACTCCTTAGTTATCTCTTTATCACAATTGCAGTTTTTCTCTACAAGATAAACACTGTTAATAATTTTAGTGTGTTACACAGATTCAATAAATACTAGTTTATTATTACGGGTAATGGTCTCCTGCATTCTCTAAAACAGGCTTTCTGGAAAGGATTCAAACAAAGGAAAAGCTATGTTGACAGATTAAAGGTGCTTCAAGGCAATGTTGCTGCTATTGTTAAGGTAAGAACCCCCAGTGTGTTTTGGGGGCCAAGTATGTTTTATCCCTTGACATGGTCCATCACCACACGGGAATTGGAGACTAGGAGCACAGACTGGAGGGTTTCCAGAAATCTGCATGGCATTGAAAGTTGTTTAACTGACAGCTTAAGCAAATTGCTTCTTGGAAGCTCTGCATTTGATTTCCTTTGCAGAATTTGAGGGGCTCTTGATAGAGATTTCCTTACATTTATCTTTCCAATACTAAACTAGAAAACATTTGAGATGACAGTGTATTATTTCCTTAAAACACACTGTCAAATCTGCTCACTTTTCTGAGATGTTAATGGGACCATTATGTCATTATTAGATTGTAGATCACAGATGGATTATTGTGACAGAATCTCCTGTTTCTGGAAACTGGTTTAGAATTGAGACCTGAAGATAGAAATTATTTCCAAAGATAATGTTACACACAGGTGGTAGAAACTTGAACTTGGCTTAATTAAGTGGTTTAGTGGGAGCCCCTTTATCTGGTCCCTGGCCAGTAGGAGCCTAGTGTTTCAGTCATCCATGGCCCTGAGCACAGGAGAACAGTGTTCCTGCAGAAGTAGACATTTAAAAGTAAATTTAAAACACACACACACACACACAAGTTTATGAAGTGTCCCTTAACTTTCTTTAAAATTTTATTTAATTTTCAGATTCAGTCATGGGTCAAAATGTGGCTAGCAAGGAGAGCTTACAGGCAACGTCTACAATACTTTAAAGATCATGTAAGTAATTTTTCTCCATTTTGAACATGAAGCATTGAAGTATGGTAGTTACAATTGCAGGAGAAGTTTTGGGAAAAAGCAAAGAGGCTGCAAGTTTTGCAATATGATTCTGAGCAGAAGTGTGTCATAACTAACTCCTTTGCCTAATCCTGATTCCTTTCAGAATGACCAAATTGTGAAGATACAAGCATTTCTTAGAGCAAACAAGGCCAGGGAGGACTACAGAACACTAAGTAAGTAGTAACAGGTGAATGATGCATGTTTGAGAACAAGTATATTACTGTGTTCACTTACATTAGATTTCTCAGTCTTATTTAACTTCAAAATTGGGTGCAAATGTTTGTAAAACAACTGCTCTACAGCTGAAACAATTTTTGCATAGCTGTACTTTTGAAGTATGACAAAAATATTGCTAACTGGCATAAACTTCAAATTTTCTGCATCGGGATCAATTTCCTGAGGGCTTTAGGGCTGTGCTCAGTAATACATCAACTAACAAGATTCTTTTCTTCAACTGTAGTTGGTGCTGAAAATCCACCCTTGACTGTTCTGCGTAAATTTGCCTACCTCTTGGACCAAAGTGACTTAGACTTTCAAGAAGAACTGGAAGTAACAAGGTTAAGGGAAGAAGTGGTTACGAAAATTCGATCCAATCAGCAGCTGGAGAAGGATTTGAATTTAATGGATATAAAGATTGGATTGCTGGTGAAAAACAGAATCACTCTTCAGGTCAGCAGGCTCTGTTCAGGCTCCCTTGGTAGCGTGCCCCGAACACTTTCCGCGTTGAAGGAACTCAGAGTTACACAATCACAGCTGAGGCTGGAAGGGACCTCTGGAGGTCCAAACCCCTACATAAGCAGGGACACCCAGAACAGGTTGTTCAGGACCAGATGGCTGATTATCTCCAGCAATGGAGACTCCACAATCTGAGCAACGTGTTCTAGTGCTCAGTCACCCTCAATTAGTCAAAATATTTCTGGTAAATTAAGCACTCTCTCATGTTTCTACCTTGTCCTGGATGTTGTTCTGTTGTCCTGAGTTGTATATCACTGTGTTTTGCTAGTTGTGGACAATAGTAATTACTTTTTTACTCTTTTACATCTTTTCTGTGTTAGAATAGATAGATTTCTGATCATTTTGAACAGCTCGTTCAATCTCAATTAATCATGAATTAGTCTGTATAGGAGATCAGGCCCCATTCAGTCATTGTTAGCAAGCCATGCTGAAAGATAAACATGTTGAAAAACCGGGTAGTGAACAGAGCAGTAAAATTTACAAACTTGATAATTAAGGCTGTTGGAGTAATACCACATTTAACACGGTGGGGAAAATGTTCATTTTTCTGATCTGCCTGTTTTGTGAATATATAATCCAGATTTTTTATCATCTTTCTTCAGGATGTGGTACTGCACAGTAAGAAACTTAACAAAAAGAGCAAAAGTCAACTGAAGGAGATGGTCATGGTTGACAAACAGGGCATCAAAGGTTTGAGTAAGGAGAGAAGAAAAAAACTGGAGGCCTATCAACACTTATTCTACCTTCTACAGGTAAATTTTAATACAAAAATTAGCATGGCAGCACATTTCTGAAGAAAAACTAGAAATATATTGCACTGCGTATTTTGTTTTAATGATTGTAGTAGTGATTATGAAAATATTTCCAAATAACATGCTGACTGCAGCAGACACTATGGTCAATTTCTAATGCTTCCTGTAATTGAGAAAATCCTTTTTGTTTTTAAAGTGTGCAGCAAATACAGCTGGTTTTTGCTTCAGTATATGCTTCAGTCTGTACTGAAGCCAAAGAAAAAGGTTTACCACCATATAGTCCATGTAAATTACTGTCACTACTAACATGCATTATAGGTGGTGGAAGAGAAGCAGTCTGCAATGCAGTTCTCAGAATATCATGTATCTGTTCTTGTGCTATTTTTATCTCACATCACTGACATTTTCTAGAAGAATTTTAGATTCCTCCCAGGGCAGATGCCCTCCAAAGTAGACATGTAGTATGCAAAGGTTTCTTGATAGATAGCCATTGTCATTTGGTAAATTCTAATTGTCATCAGATACACAGACTAAATGCAGAGAGACTGCAAATAATATCCTTAATGGTGCTTCTCACAGATTGTGCAGTATTGCACATTTCTTGTGTACTAGGATTTGGAGGAAAGAAAAACCTGTGGGGAAAAGTGCCATATATTGGAGTCAACGTAACTGCTTTAGGCATGAACAAATGTAGGGAACTGCCCTCCAGGTGGGAAGAGTTTGTCCTGCACAACCATATGCAAGTCATTGTTTTGCTTTGCAGACTAATCCCACATATCTGGCGAAGCTGATTTTCCAGATGCCACAAAACAAGTCAACAAAGTTTATGGATACAGTCATCTTCACTCTATATAATTATGCCTCCAATCAACGGGAAGAATACCTGCTTCTCAAACTCTTCAAAACTGCTCTAGAAGAGGAGATAAAGTACGTGCACTCACAGAAAGGATTTAGCTAATTTGAGTTTTAGACAGTTCAATGAGTGCTTCATGCCTAAAGGAAGCTTAGTGGTGGTTAAAAGGCGGTTAATCTTTAAACTACCATAAAATTGCATACATAATTTTGTTACAGGAGAACTTTGTTTTCTGGGTGTTACCCTTAAACTCAAGTGATTGCTAATTCAGGAAAAAAATAAACTCTCTATGGTGGACCATACCATATTCCTCTGAAAAAATGACTTGTAAAGAGATGCTAGAGAGCTTTTTTGTTTGTGCTTGAGTATGTAAGGGTGGAGAAAGCATTATCTTTCTTTATGTAATCTTATGTTCTATAAGTGAAGATTGGTGGCTTACCCTGAAATAATGAGATGTTATTTTATGGCCTTAAGAGATACTGGCTGAACAGGTATTTGGGTCTGAATCAGGTCTAAATTAGCTGTCATTGACTCTGCTATGTTCCAGGACATTACGATAACACATGCAGAACTCAGATGGTAGTTTCTACCAATCACCTTGTTTTATATAAAAGCATTAAGAAATAGACTACATAAAGAGGTTTCAGCATAGAAATAGGGTAATTTTAAAAGTGTGGGTTTTGAAAATATGGATAACTGCATATGTAAGTCTATTCTGTTCCTGATACAGCTCTAAGGTAGACCAGATCCAGGATATCGTGACTGGAAACCCCACTGTCATTAAGATGGTTGTCAGCTTCAATCGAGGCGCTCGGGGGCAGAACACTCTGCGCCAGCTCCTGGCCCCAGTGGTGAAGGAAATCATGGATGACAAGTCTCTCATAATCAACACTAGTCCTGTGGATGTTTACAAGGCATGGGTAAACCAGCTAGAAATGCAGACTGGTGAGGCCAGGTAAGTGAGGAAGCTGGACATACTGTACAATACACATGAGGAATCCCTCTGTCCTGCTCTCCTGTTCTTTCTCTGACAAATTCTGCTGTACTTGTGCCCATGCATCCCGTCTCCATCTTCCTCTAGCAGAGAGATTTTGGGGAGGGATGCTTGACAAACAGGTACTTTAGCTTGCTCTGAACAATGAAAGGATCACTTTCATTGTCAGGAAAAGTCAATTACTTCCAAAGTCAATTACTTGATCTTTAGAAGTGTAATAGATTATGCCATGGAACAACTTAGTCTTTTTCTCAAGTTTTTTGCTAACAGTATGTAAGTAGGGTCCCAGGCTTTTGATGAGCTATGCTGGGATGGGGATGTGGAAATGCATGCTTTATATTTGTATTCTCCTTTTGTAATTAAGGGAAGGTACATGATCACCTGTGCACCCCCAACTAAGCAAATTAATTACCTCCAAAAAAAAGGAAGCCAAAGCATCTGAGACTTTTAATAACAAAACCCAACTTCAATTGTATTTGTTGGACTTTTGTTCTCTGATGGCCCTTATGAAGAAAAAAAAAAGTATTATATTCTCAAATGTATTTAACCTGATTTAATATCTATTTTCTTGCTTTGCAGCAAACTGCCATACGATGTGACCACAGAACAAGCACTGACACACACAGAAGTTGTCAATAAACTGGAATCATCTATGCAGAGCTTGCGAGCAGTAACTGACAAAGTTCTCACATCCATATTCTCTTCTCTCAATATGATGCCGTAAGTGCTGTGTTAGGAAGCAGCAGTTCACGCACAGTTCACTTGAACCTCTGTGATGGAGATCCTTTCAAATCCCTTCCACGCTTTCAAAGGCGTGCGATACTCCTCCCAAATGACTTGCCCAGTAGAGGGAGTGGTTTCTCTGTCTCTGCCCTGCTTCTGCAGCCTGGCAAACCTCTCCCTGGACTTGAAACGTTTTGTGTTTTCCATTATCAACTCATTACTGTGTTTCAAGGGAGTGGGCAAAAAGCCAGTAACTTAGGCTGATTAGAATGATTATTACATCTAAACCTGTTCCAATATTTTGCCTTTTCATCTGTTCTACACGTAGTTATGGAATGAGATACATAGCCAAAGTTCTGAAGAGCTCACTCCATGCGAAGTTCCCGGATGCAACAGAGGATGAACTATTAAAGGTAGATTTCTGAGGGCAAACTGCCAGCAGCTTGTTCTTTTAATGCCCAAGTGGGTTTTTATTAACACTAAATATTCTAAGGAATTGGGAAATCAGCATTTATTGAAGGAATTTGGCACTTCTTATCGAGATGCAAAGTGGCTGAGGAAGGGGAAAAGGGAATTCTGTTGCCAGAATTTAGATATTTTAATCTGGATGCTCAGCAGCTCTTATGGAAGAGTGCTCAACCTGTTTGGGATAGTAACTGAACTTAGAAGGCAGGAGCTTATCTGAATCATCCTGGGGCTTAGGTTGGTTCTGAATCCTTGCCACTACCACTCCTTTCACTAAAAACAGTGTAGCTCTCTTCTTTTCTCCTCCCTATCTAAAGTTGTTAGCATATTAAGAAATTGTAATTTAAATTCAATGAGGAAGGTCTCTAAAAGAAAAGTTCAAGTGGATTATGTTACACTTAGATTCCATTAAGATGCTTGTAAAAGTTTTAGAAATGGCATTTGTACAGACTGAAATATAAGGTGTGAGTGATAAGGATGGCACTGCCACAGTGGTTGTTGAAACCCTACTTACAGACCTGGTATCTCTCCAGAGGACTTAGCGGAAATGCTCCACAGCCTTCCAAACAGCTGAAAGACTAACTACCCTGTCAAATCAGGACTATTTTGCACTCTGATAAAGACCCTTTTATTAGTCTTTAATTACATGGTTCAAAAGATACAAGGTTTTCATTTTAACAGAACTTCTCTATTATTCTGCATTGTCCATCATAAAAAATTTAAATTTAATACAGATTTTAAAATTGCTCAACATATGAAAAAACTTAGGTAGCAAATGGAGTACCCACCTGAAAGCCTTTAAATGTGTAAGCTGGAAGTTCTGCAGCTGCATACATATGAGCTAAAGCAAATTGCAGAAAGCACAGTCCTACTTGTTTCTGAAACCAGGAATTCTTTGAAGTTGCTGTCTTTAGAAACTACTGTAACATTGTCACAGAAATAAGAGTTTGGGAAATCTGTTCTGTAGATTTCTAGGGCTGCATTGCAGTCCAGTCCCTTCGAGAAAATGGGTCCCCTTATCAATGAGTGCATTAAATGTTGCCAGTATCTCCAGCTCTTAGGAGAATGAGCCTTGGGAGCAGAACCTTGCAAAATGTAGACGAGTTGTGTTGGTGTTTAACTCCATGCCTTGTATTAGCTGAACTGCAGCCAGCACCAAATTGAAACGTGGTTGTAAAAGTCCATAACTGATGTTCACAGAGGTGTTGTAGGAAGAGCATCATGTAAAAGACCACAGGTTCTTCCAGTTAGCTCCATAGCTATTGTGTGTCTTAAAGATTGTTCTAGCACCAGTTACTATGGTCTAATTTAGATGTTGAAATGGTTTGTCATGTTTTGTAAAGTGTCATTTCTGTATGTGAAAGGAAGATCTCTTAACTTTTTTCTCTGTTTTTTTCAGATTGTTGGCAACCTTCTGTACTATCGCTACATGAACCCTGCCATAGTTGCTCCTGATGGCTTTGATATAATTGACATGACAGCTGGGGGCCAGATACACCCTGACCAGAGGAGGAACCTAGGCTGTGTGGCAAAAGTCCTCCAGCATGCTGCTTCTAACAAACTCTTTGAGGGAGAAAGTGAACATCTGTCATCCATGAACAGTTACCTCTCACAGACTTACCAGAAGTTCAGGTATGCAAAGCCCTCACAAATACCTACAGAGTAAGAGCTTTCCTCTGGGATGAATAAGGCAGGTGGACTCCCTGTTGATAGGAATTTCCTGTTCATAGTTTAAAATGTTGGATGACATAGCAAAGGGAAATGCTCACTGAGAAGGAAACTGGAGCAGGAGTAACAGGTTGTATTTTAGCTTGTGCATTAATTTGAGATCCTATCTGCTGTCTTGGTTGCAGTTCCTTACTGCAAACACAGACTGAGAACAGACTGAGGTAACCCATTAACCAGCAGAAACAATGTCTGATTTGATTTGGCAGGACATCTGAATGTTTTGTCTGAGGAAGAAAAAAGTATTTGTCAGGAAAAAGTTGCAGCGTTTGTTTTTATTCTCTCATCTTTGCTGAGAGATTCTAAACAGATTTCATTCTTTTATCTTGGAGTCATAGGAAACTGCATGTTTTGCTGCATTCTGGGACACAAGTTCTTTGGGGTTATTGCCCATTTTGAGGAGTGATTGCTATTACTTTGTGGAATTGTTGAGTTTTACAACAAATTTGCGCTCAGATTTTCCGTCTTTAGTGTCTGCCCTTCATGAAAGCAAATGCACTGTTTGAATGGGTTTCCTTGAGAGACCATCCATGAACACAGAGATAATTTTATAATTTTAATAAAGCATTTAAGGGTATGAAGAAGCTATAGGGTAGAAAGTGTTACAGCAAGAATAATAAATGCTAATAAAAGATGCTTCTCTAGTCAGCCCTTGATCCCTACAGAAGGAAGAATCCCTCTGCTAATTAAGCTGGCTTAAATATCTGTATTTCTGCAGTCTGTACTTTAAACCCTTCTTAGACAGCAATGGTGGCTGCCCATAGCTGCCTATTCCCCCTTGGAACAATATTTGCAATGTTAGCTATACTAAAAGCTGCGAAGCCTGCCTAGATCTTTTGCTCTGCATTTATGAATGTGGCAGGAATTTGTCCACACCCCTCCTAAGGATTTGACATCATCTGCCTCCATAACTCCTCCTGTAGCAATATTTAGAAGTTTGCTACCTGTTGTTTTAATTTAAAATGAAAGTTTTCCTGCAGTTTCACTGCATATTCTCTTGGCCATTATTTTTTTGACTTGATTAATTAATTCTGCACACATCTCATGCAATACCACTGTGATTTTGTGCAGCTTGATTTGTAGTCCCTAGCTTTTCCTCTCCAAAGTGAAGAATCCCAGCCCTTTTCCTTTTTTTGTTTGTTTGGGGTTTTTTTTTTGTTTATTTTTTTGGGGGTTTTTTGTTGTTTGTTTCTTTTTCTTTTTTTTTTTTTAATTATTCTTTTCTAATACGTCAGTGAATCTGAAACATGTATCCTCTTCAACACCATAGGGCTGGCACAATATGGCTCCTGGAGCAAACCCATAGACATAATACAAAACCCTGTTTTTCCCAGCTGCCCCATTTCAGGTGCTCTCACTTCAGAAAACAAAGTTGTTCTGTGTCAGGAGGACCCTGCTGATTCTTGGTTGTCTGTGTCCATCCCTGAAGAAATCAGCAGCTTGGAAGGGACACCAGTTGTTTTGGGAAGCAGGTCTCAGTACTCCATGTACATGCCAGTCATACTGAAGTAACACTTGAAACACTCTCTGCATTCTTTGTTCTCAGCATTCTTGTATTTATAAACAATACTACATTACCTCTCATTTTGAGCAGCTAATTTTCTGCCTATCAGCAATGTAAACACTTCTGGGACGAATGGGAATTTCATGCAGCTATTTCAATCAATTCCTTCCCGGCACACCTCATACTGCAAAGAGCCTTCATAAAATAAGAGAGAAATCAGTTTATAACTTATAGAGCATTAAATAGGTATTTCTCTAAGTCCTTAAAATTTACCAAGTTTTCACTCCTTGTTTAATAAGGAGGGGAAAAAACCCAACCCCTTTAAAACAGTCTTCCACCAGCTACCTAGGGAAGAGAACACTTCATCATTCATGTTGACATGTTGCCTTCAAAAAGTTCCTTGAAACACTGAGGGTAGATTGGAAGTTTTAAGAAAAACATAATGACAAAGATTTGACTGGCTTTTTTATACAAACTAAATAAAGTGAATTTATAAGCAACAATTATTGAAATCTTTCTCATTTTCTCTTAGGAATTTTTTTCAAGCAGCATGTGATGTTCCTGAACCAGAGGAGAAATTCAATATTGATGAATACTCTGATATGGTGACCCTTAGCAAGCCTGTCATATATATTTCCATTGAAGAAATTATCAGTACCCATTCAGTAAGTCAATGAAAACAGACTAGTCAGGAGACTATATATAGCATACAGATTATCAAATATTTGCAGCTAATACTTTCTGGGGAAAGCTTCGTTTTCATTCTTACATTTGAAGTAATTCCTTTACTTCATCTCTGAGATGTTCTGAAGTTGAGCATTAGATTTTTTTTCTGCAGGAAAAATGCAAATGCTGCTTCCATGCAAAAGCATCATCTTGAATAATAATTACTATGTATACACTTTCTGATGAGGGGAAAGAACATTAATGTTCTAGTCTCGTGTGACATTTCTAATTTTAAAACCATTTTCTGTGTCAGTTAGGAAAATGAAAGCAATTTGAAGGTGAGCCTTTGGGAAAGGCTTAGAGATTGCATATTGTGGCTCTGGCATTCTGTCATATGAATTGTTGGGAGCTGATGCAAACATCTGATGTAGAAAAACTGAAGCTGTGATATAATGCCTGTTCTTAGTGTGAGTAAAGAAAAGAATAGCTGCAGTCTGAAGTATGACTCAATAGGGTGTAAGTTAAATGTTTACCACATGTTCCTTCTAAAACTGGGATACTACAATCTGTTTCCTGGCTTGCAATATGTCACATGTGTCCTCCTGCCCAAGAAAAAAAACCCCATAACAACATTCCCCTGTGGGGAAAAAAAGCCCACAAGCACCATGAAGAAGCTCTCACAAACACTGCCAGATACACTGTGCAAAAGGTAGAATACCCATTTCACATTAGGCCACACTATAAGGTAGTTTTATTCAAGTGAAAACCAAAAACCTAATCTCCTAAAAACAAACTTTCTGATTTGTCTTTGTCCCTTTTAGTTTTTGAAATGATAGACCTATGCCTGCATGTAATGACTAGCAGTTATATGTGAACATTAGTCCTGAACAAATTCTCCTTTTAGTGAGTCTAATGGCTGGCATAACATGTCTATTAGGTGCAGTGGGTGCTGCAGAGCTGGTTCCTCACTCACATAGTCCTTTCTGAAAGGTACCACTGATAATGTTGTAAGTTACTGGAATGGATATACAGAAAATAGGTGTCTTTATTCCTTTGCATGTAAAGGATACAGCACCAAAATCCTCTGCTTGGGATTGTCACCCTTTACTCAATGACAATTAGGACTTTATTAGTCCTAGTTGCAAATTTTCTGCTCAGCTTTGACATTTAGCACCCCAGAGACAATTCCTGGAGGAGCAAGACAAACTGTTTTACAGAACAGGCAACTATAAACTCTAGCCCAGAATTCAGGGTGCTTGCTGGCCTTGGGAAAGTCCTTCATAATCCTGATCATGCCAGGTCTGTGTTTTTCAACATTTAGTTCCCAGTTTTATTTTCAAGTATAAAGATACCAGGAAAGCTTTTTCTGGATGATGATTTCATTCACATTTTTTTATAGCTGCTTTTAGAACACCAGGATGCCATTGTCACTGAGACTAATGACCTGCTGAATGAATTGCTGGAAGCTCTGGGACCTGTTCCTGATATAGAATCTTTCCTTGGTATGCTGTGTTTTTTGTCTTTATGGGTAACTTCATTCTAGGGGCAGAATTAAACAGAGGCTTGACTTAAATACTCTTGTTTCTCTTAGAGCAATAGCTTCTGCTTCTCTGTTTACCACAGAAATTTTTTCCAAACACTTATTGTAACATTGGTCCTTACATTGGAGCATTTTCTAACTGCAATACTGGCTCTAAAAATTAATGTGTGATTCAAAATTCAAGCATTAGTAATATCTGAAATGATCCAATTGGGTTTAAACTGCAGATAGGAAACAAGTGATTTTTTTTTTAACAATCCAGTCTTAAGATATGCTGATGTTGGGTAGAAACTTAAAAAAAGTATTCAGAGAATTCTAAAACCACCCATTTTTTTCTTTTGATACTTAATTATCCAAATAAAAATTACATTTTTAAAAAATTATGCAAATTTATTAGAAAGTAATGCATTTGACTGATACTTAATTTGCAATTAGTGTGGAAAACTGTTTAGAAAGCAGCTAGGAGTCATGGATAACACCAGCATTGAGGTGAATAGCCTGTTAACAAAGCTGCTACTCTTCCATTTCTTCATTATCATATCGCTGCATGTTTGGATAAAGGATGTTAAATTGTTTGTGTTGTTCTTTGAGGAAATGACATGAAAGTCTTCAGGAGCCTGAAAAGCAAGGATTGCTGTAATTTCCAAAATATTGTAACCAGGCTTACAAATAGCTGAATTATGGTTTTGATTGTTCAAAAAAAGGACTGCTTCTAAGGTGGACTAGAGGTGCCAGATAATAAACTTAATACTTCTGATTATTTACACTGGTTCATCCAGGTACTTGTTTGCTTCATGTACTGAATCATGGGAAAATTGGAAGACTTGGAGTAAAATATGTTTCCTTTTAGGGGAAGGAGCTGTTGATCCCAATGACCCCAACAGGGAAAGCACATTGAATCAACTTGCAAAAACAGAGATTTCACTTTCTCTAACAAGCAAATATGAGTTACGAGAAGGTGAAGATCAGGACCTCAAAAGTCTGATGATAAAGTAAGTTTTGCTCAAACACTTATATTCTGGCTATACTTTCTGTTTGTTTGTTTGTTTTAAACATTGCTTTTTAAACATTTCCCCTGCCTAAGTGCATTTCTGAGGTGCTGAGTGCATTCAGATTCCAAAAGCCAGTTTGTGTTCAGTGCCACTCAAACTTTTGCAAAAGTCAGAGGAACTGTCAGTTCTTCCAGAAAAATAAGTATGTTGCTTTGTGTTTCAGATATGACTGTGTCATTATCTAACCTAGGAAGTGTTTCTTCATGAAGCTGTGAAAGGACTCTGCTTTAAAATGTTACAGTCTTGGGAAAGCAGAGATGAAATACAGTCTAGACTTCTAAGGATCAGACAGTATTTCCATGTCCTTTCCTCCCTCTCAAAAATAAACACTTTCCTGATATACTGTCATCAGCCATTTGAAAAGAATGTAACTGTTACTTCAGCAGGGATAGTGCATGCTGCATGCTTTTATCTAGGGAGAAAATTGTGTTTATTCTATCTGGTGAACAAATTTAAAAATGGCTATGGGGGTACTCTGGAGTACAGGCTACTTTATAGTAAAAATTAATTATATAACGACACTTATTTTCACAATATTGGCACCCATCTTTTGAATTATTTCAAGCTATCTAGAAAAGGGATTAGCCTCCTTGAGATCCTAGTACAATCTGAGTGTGGGGGACAACAGGATGCTGCTTTTCTCTAGTACCATGCTTATGTGTACCCCACTGTGTGAAGGCAGAAGTTCACATTAAAAGGAAAAGACCCCCTCAATAACTAGGTGGGCAATAACTAGGTGGGCAGACATGGGCTGTAATTCAAATCTGATCTAGTAAGCTGCTTGGGTTTTTTTTAAAATCAGAAATAAGATTTCTGGATTTATTAGATAGCATGAAGTTTTACTTCTGAAGTAGTAAATGTAACTAGGTAGACATCACATTTTACCATAGAAATTTTGACAATTTAGGCATTTTACTTGGAAACTTAAGCTGCATCTTTAATTTTCTTTTAATTGTTAACAATAATGAGCTATTTCAGTAATCCTGTCCTCTAAATTAATAGAATTCTGTAGCAGGATGTTCTCGGAAGTATTGTGAATGAATAGGCAGGGAGAACAAGATAAATTCTTACCAAGAAAAGAACTGGTTAACATATCATGGTGTAGCAGCTTCCCTTTTTTAGCAAGGAAATGCTTGTTGTCTGTTGTCTCTAGAGAAATATCTGTCCTTAAGTGGTTTGCGTAAATGGGCTGCATCAAATATGGAAGTCTTTCAAAGTTCAGCAGTTCTGAGTGCATTTCCACTTTATTCAGTAAATATGACCCCTAATGGAATGGTGCTTCTCAAACATTACATTTCCATCTGCTGTTTTGTACAATCACAATTAAAATCCATATGTGAGTTGTTGCTTGTGTTTTTGTTAACAGTACCTGTTTTACTGTGCTAGTTGGTTATCTGTTTTCTAAAATAAACAGAGGGAATTTCTCTATTCAGACTGTGTAGAAACCAGATACTCAACACTATTAAGGGAAGCAGTGAAACATAAAAAGACAGAAAGCAAGAATCTTGCTTTTCTTGGCAAAATTCTTTTAACAAGAATCCATAATAAAGGGGGAGTTTGCTATTTTTATGCTTGAAGAAATGACATGTACAAGTGATCCAGTGATGACTTTTGTAATATCCATATATCCTTTCCAAAAGGACCAAAAGGCTCATTGTGGATGTGATACGAACACAACCAGGGGATACGCTCTTAGAAATATTAGAAACACCAGCCACTGCACAACAGGTAAGTGCTACACTGTGCTTGAATAGGGAAGGAAGTATTTTATTATAGCTATTTGAAAGTGTTAACAGATCTCTGACAGCTTTTTCCATTGCATTATACAATGAAATTATTTGTTGATGGTTTTAAGACTATTCAGATTTAGTCTTCAAAATATGAGACTTGCACAGTTTTGTTGGGGGTGTTTTTGTTGGTTTGGTCCTTTTTTTTACTGTATAATTGGAAACATCTTCAGAGGGAAACAAAAAATAACTTTTGCTGTGACCTAGACTAGAACATTTTTTTCTTTACATTTTTTGTAAATGGAGTCTTTTCTCTCCTATATTATAATGCATTTAAACAGAGGTGAATCTTGCTACTCTATCTTTTTTCCCCCTCATTAAATTCAGTATTGTAACTCAAGTTCCCTGACCCTTTAGTTTATTTACTTAATCTGTATAAGCAAGTCTCAGGGAACTTCAGCTATCTTTAGTATGGGAATTGAGGGGGAGGAGCTCACTGCTGAAGTTGTTCCTGTAGACACTCACACAGAAAACTGCATTTTAATGGTGTGCAGATTTTACTTAACCTCAGTGTGTGCAAATGTAGGAAACACCTGTGAGATCTGGACAGCCTTCCCACAACTTCGTGAAGCCATTGAGCCTGGCTGAATTTGACCTTTTGATTAATTCAAATGTATGTTTAGATGTTGTCACTATGTACCTAAGGTGTGTCCAAAGGCATAGAAAATGGGGTACTTTGAGACCAAGTTGTAACAGTATGTAAAACCTGCACCCTGATTCTTAATAAAGTCCTTTGAGAATTCAATATACTTGAACACTTTAGAGTTATCAAAATCTGGAAAATAACTGTTCTGTTTTTTGGGTTTTTATTTCCCCCCAGGAATCTGAGAACTTGAAACTCGTAGAAAAACGTGCCATCTTAGATTCCAAAACTCCAGAGAAAATGAAGCACAGTCAGTCTATTTTTGAAGATGGGCAGCTACCAATAGAACAAAAGAAAAGGAAAATTCAGAGGAATCTCCGGACATTGGAACAGGCAGGACTAGTGTCTTCAGCAACTAAGTACCAAGAAATTATAAATGAGATTGCTAAGGTAAGCAGAATATTGATATTCTTTTTGCATCTAGCCTAAAACCATTCCAGTTAGAGAAGTAAAATATGTATTTTTAAGGGAATGCTACCCTAAACTGCAGAAGTATCTGCATATGAAGCAAATTGTTTTCTATTCGTAACAAAGTAAGTGAAAGACCGTACACCCCTGCATAACTGTCTGAACTGAATGACATACAACTGCAACTTTGTTATTCAAATCTGATAATGAATTTGATGATGCTGATGATTCAACTCCTCCCCTATAATTTTTTAATATAACTTTGTATATTTTAACAGTATCTGGAATTACTCAGCGGTGTTTCAATGACAGATGGCTGTGGTGTTGGCAAGGTTTCAAAAGACATAAACCCCCATGAAATATTATCTGATTTGTATTAACACTGATGTGCTGTGCTTGGGCAGGATACAAGAAAAATAGAGGGGCGATGTGGTGCCCAACCTGACACTGATAAAGCACAGGGGCTATTGTCAACAAATCCTATTTCACATCCACCACCCATACTGGCCATAAGAATCTTAGTATATTGAATTATGTTTAGCATAACAATGACATCTTCCTTATGAGTTCTAGGTCTGTTAGGCTCTGTAGAGCACAGCAGAGTTCAATACAACACCACTTTGGATATATGAGTAGCCATGTGATTGCCATGTACACTGTAGTACTCCCTACAGGTACTGTTCTTCTAAAAACTAACATGATAGTTTTATGCTTTCTCTCAGTAATTAAGTCAGATCGCGTCATAACAAGTTTGAATGGTAATGAACTGAGGCCTTTTAATATTTCAAATTAATAAAACAATTACATTAATAAATTTATTTAGGATATCCGGAATCAAAGAAGATACAGACATCATCGAAAAGCTGAATTGGTGAAACTCCAGCAGACTTTGAATGCACTTAACTCCAAGACAGCATTTTATGAGGAACAAATTAATTACTACAACACCTATATAAAAACCTGTTTAGACAACTTAACCAGAAAGTGAGTTGAGACTTCTTCTCTTTTAATGTGTCTTTTAGTATGTTTTATCAAGAGGGAGAGCAGGTGTTAATCTGCCGTTTAAAGTTTTCCAACAGACTGACAATCTACAAAGGGTCCATGAGAGTTGTAAACTGCATCAGCATCTGAAAATTAAAGTCTTGCATTTATTTAAGATTGCCTTTGAGAAAGAAAAGTCTGAGATGTATAGATGTTTTCAATATATTTAATTGATGCTACTTTGCAATGCATTTGCATGCTTCGAGGTCATGAAGCTTTGGGAAGCAACTATTGGTTTCTTCCATCTTTAAAAGGTCTGGAAGGGAAAAGGGGAAAACAAATACCTAAATAATTTTGCCTTTCAGGTATGATGCAGTTACTTGAAAGCAATCCCCCCACCAATGCCACCAAAGTGTCAAAATGAAAACATTTTATTGACATGAATAGGAATTTTCCTAGTGTGCACATCATTGAACCAAAAATTAACTCTAATTACAGAGTATTTAACATTTAGGCCACCTTATGTTTGCAAACTGCTATTTTAAACTAAAGATTGTGGACTCTTTAGACTCAGAATTGTATTTCACAATAGAATTGAAAAAAATGTTAAAAGATGATTCAAAATCATTGACAAGATGTTTAGGTGATTCACTGCATGCTCAAAATTCCTCTAACTTGGAGTTTTTGGGATGTTAATGCTTTTTTTAGAGAAGTTCAGGAAAGAGTGAAAGACAGTTAAACATGGCTAGAAGAATAGCTCAAGTAGTAAGGATCTGACAAACAAATCAAAAGTGTTTTTTCTTGTTCTCTTTCCAGAAATTCAAGGAGGTCAATTAAATTAGATGGAAAAGAGGAGGTGAAGGGAAGCAAAAAGCTGAAACAGACCTCACTGAAGTACACAGCTGCAAGACTTCATGAAAAAGGTGTCATTCTAGAAATTGAAGATCTTCAAACCAATCAGTAAGTACAAAACTATTTAGAGCATTTTCTAATCAACAATCTCTGAGGGGGCCTGGCTTTTGATAAAAGAAATCTTAACAATTTCCTGTGCCACAGCTAAAATTACCTCAGACTTTTTGCATTCAGAAGGATGCTACAGTGTAATTGTCATAATTTATTTTTTACTTTCTACCTTGCTCTATGATTACCTTGGGAAAATATTTTAACAAGTCAGCCCTAGCACCAGCTTACATGGGCAAGTACAAGTTTGGCAGCAGACTCACTATTAATGACCACCTTTTTAAGCAGTTGTAGCAATTTCTTTTTCATATATTGACCAGCCACTTTCAAATAACTTAGTAAACCCCAGGTTTTCTGTTCTTCCTCACTATGACAGGTGAATGGATGTGGTGGTTTAACATTCCTTTATTATTCTTCCATTTTGAGGCTGTGCTAGTGAAAGTCTTTCATTCTTTGCACCTTACCATCCACCTTCTACAAAGAAAACTTTTTTCCAGGTTTTTTCCTTCTTTTTTCCTTTTTTTTTTTTCCCAAGTGGATTCACCAGGTAAGGGAAGCCACATGAGGCAAACACATACCCGCAGGAGATATTTGGGCATGGCAGAGGGAAAATCTATATGTCCTGTTTCTATCCACTGCATGTTTGATCTGATTTGTTTGCTGAACTTCCCAAAGCTTTTTCTTTTCTGTGTGTGTTTTGTTTTGTTGGTTTTTTAAATTTGTTTCTTTGTTTTTGGTTGTTAGGTTGGGGTTTTTTTGTTTGGGTTTTTTAGGTGGTTTTTGTTGGGGTTTTTTGGCTTTTTTTAAAATTTTCTCCAGTAGGAAAGTCTTCAAAATTCCGTGTTTTATCCTACTAGTACACCAGAAAGTTTCTAAGACACTGCATGGACTGAAGTGCAGGGAAGGATGGAGTGATTCTTTTGACACCAGCAACAATGCTGGTGTCAAAGTTCTTCTATGTTCCACAGGCTTTTTCCCCAAAACTTTCTCTCAGCTATATGAAACTGCACATCCTATGCATTCAATTATTTTTTTTCTTTCAAGGTTTAAGAACGTGATGTTTGATATCACACCTGGAGAAGAAGTGGGTGACTTTGAAATCAAAGCAAAATTTTTAGGAGTTGAGATGGAAAAAGTGCAGCTCCATTTCCAGGTTTGAATTTTGTTACTTTTGGTGCATAGCTGGTGCATTTCCTGTAACTTGCAAACTATTTCAGGGTTTTTTTGCACATGTATGCATGAACCAGTCAATCAGTGCAGAGCAGCTGATCATGTGGAGAATAATTATATAATTTCTGCGGGATGCTGGGCATAGGCATTGAATAATGTTTATCTTGGGGCAACTGCCTTAAATCAACTACCACATTAGTTCAGCAGGAAATACTAAAAGAAAATGGAAATATACAGAAAACAGTATTTCTTCTGGTTTGCTATTAGTGCCATCTGGAGCTTAGGAACTAGAGGAAACATAATATTTTCTATACATATCCTGATAGTTGTTTGCTATTGTTTAAGTTATAAAGAACCTGTAGTTGGAGATGTTTATCACATCTTGTTGCTATAAGGTATGGATTTAGACAGACACTAATGATTTTTTTTCTCATTTCAGGATTTGCTTCAGATGCAGTATGAAGGTGTGGCTGTAATGAAAATGTTTGATAAAGCTAAAGTGAATGTGAATTTGCTCATATTCTTGTTGAATAAGAAGTTCTATGGAAAATGAGTACTTTCAGATATCATGGACTTCATCAATCAGCAGGAAGTCTATTCAGTATTTTTTGCTTATAAACATTTGTTTGAAGTTTGTCGTTGAATGCTTGTTAACTTTTAAAAATACACCCTAAAACACCAAATATTCAGAGGAATGTACACAGTGCCTTTTCAGCATTGATAACAAAACAGGAAACCAGGAAATCGATTCATTTAAACAGTTCCAGATTTCATTGGTGTTGGTACTTTCAAATCAAAATATTCTGTAGGACACACAGCTATTGTGTAGGTTTTAAGGTAGGCAGAAATTGAATTTAGTTAAATATATAAACCTCTTCCTATTGAAACGTTTTGAAATTACCTCAGATATATACTATAGTTGATACTAGACTTTAAGTATTTACCAAAAGAAAACCTAATTTGTTTCTAAGGGATAGTTTGAGCAAATATTTAGTTACATAATAGACCTATTTTGTGGCAGTTGTCAATTGCAAAGCAAACTTATTGTGCAATTCAAAAAATTTTATAGGTAATTATAAAGCGACAATAACGACTTACTTCACAAAAATATATTTTGCGATTCATTCCTACTAAATGCACTACTGCCTCGTGCAAAATGACATTTTCTACTTTCACAGCCTTTGGAGTGGTATTGGGGAAATCTGAATAGCGAACAGTTGTTCAGTTTTGAAGTATTTGAATACCTAAATTGTGCCTGTCTGTCTTTTTTTTTTTTGTAAGAAAATAAATGCAATAAAATCGGTATTTAGATTGGGTTTTTTAAATATTCTTTGGAGATTGTTCTATGTAAAATAAACGTTACCTAATTAAACTGGCTTGGTCCCCAAATTTCATTTCAAGGAATCATTAAAGCTGCAGTCCAGGTGGTAATTGAAAGAACTTCTTTCAGTGCGTTTATAAAATTGCATGTAATTAAGCCTGACTATCCTCACTTGGGGAAAGCTGCTCAGTGCTGACGACCTCATGCCATTGAATGTGATGATCATTTTGCTTAGGAACTATCACTTATATCTACAGAGCAAGAGTTTGCACCATAGGTAATGCGACCAATAGAAAATACTTCCTTCTCTCACTTTTCTTGAGACAAACACTTCAAAAGACAGACAGTGAGACATTCTGGAATGAATTATAAAGGCAAATATTAAATAAGTATTAACTCTGGTAAGGGAATAGAACAGTGTTAAGTCACTGGCAGATATATGGATTACAAGCTCAGCTGATATTCTAACTCATCTGTGGTGTTACACAAGCTGAAAAAATAATTACATTTGCTAGAGATATGAATTTATACATGACATTAAGTTTGAACACATGACTATTTTAGAACACTTAGTATCTCCCATTAAAGGATTAAAAAACTCCTGTGTGATTCCATTTTTCTTCTAGCTGGTTATGTATAAGCCATTTTAATATGACATAAATGCTGCAGTATTGATACCCTGGTTCACTTAAAACAGCTGGACAGAAAAGCAAAAACAGTACTTCACTTTTCCTTCCAAATATGTGAATTTTACTTGAAAATTAATTAAATTCCCAATCTTTTATTCCCTTTTCTATTTGCCACAGCCTTGATTGATTGCTCTATTTTTAACAAATCCTAGCTGAGCACTAAATCTGCCACAGGTGTGGTGCTGCTCCTACCACCAGACTCTTGAGGTAATGCGTCAAAAGCCTGGAGTTCTGTTGGTGAGACATGCCAGAGTCCCACAGGCTTTATGGGAGTAAGTCACTCCTGAATATGCAATTTTCACATCTAGTACCTGCCTGGTTGTAATGCAAATAGCACATTCCTCAGTTATTTCCTGGTGTAGGCAAGCTTAGAAAAGCTTTTTTGGTCCCCATGTAATGACAAGTATGAGTGGTACAGTGTGTGTGCCAGCACTCCCCTTTTCCAGCCATTTCCTGGGCTTCCTGTTCTTCCTAGGGCACATCAAAGAGTAATTTCCATTTAATTTCTTTAAATGCCTTTATAAGCTTTTCTCCTTAATTAGCTTGTTCCATTTAGGGCCTTGTCACTGAACAATATGAACCCTGCTAAACAGGACCGACCACAGTGTTTTCTACCTACAGGTAAGACTGATGGTAGCATGAAGCACCACACAAATGAGCAAAGTGATTCTGTTATCACCCACTGCTGCCCAGTGCTGCTTACAGCTACTACCTGCAACTGAAAAGAAAGGCTTTTTACAGACTACTGTAAGATGCAGTTTGGGGACTTCAACATTAGATAGCACTTGCTGAAACCAGTTGCAATCATGAAATGGTGGTGTGGAAAGACTTGCACTCCTGGTTAAAAATCTGAGGAAAAAAGCCAGTACAACTGAGTAAGGACTAGATGCATCAGTTGCTATTACAGGAGAAAATGCATCTTTCCTTGGACAACTTGCCTGTCTCTCAACTTTGTCCTCCTTAACTGGTGAAAAGAAATTATAATAGGAAATATTCTTTAGTCTGTTAACCCCATAGCTTGCATTTTTCTATCACATGTCTTTGGAGTTGACTTGGCAGCTAACTTAGTTTATTTTGGACCTTTTCCATCTTCAAGGGCCTCTGAAGATCCAAAGCTAATCCACAAATTGCAGAACAACACCCTTCTGCTTAGACCAGGCAGACAGGAACACCAACAGAGGCACTAGCTTTGTTCTATTTCACTTTACATTTATCTGCTAACCTCCTTTAGCTGTCCATCTTTCTTTTTAAAAATACAGGAGTAAAACAACAACCTTTGCTCCCTGAAGATCCAAACACTGACAGTCACATGTGATTTCAAATAGTTTATGACTAGGTAGATAAGTCTCTTCCTAGATGATTGACTTCCCTGCTTGAACTATGTTTCTATGCTCATCTTTCAGCAGGAACTACCCACCTCTGACATGCACCAGGGTAATCTGAGTATAGAGCAGCAAGAAAGGTCTTCCACAGACAGTAATAATAGTCTCACTAGTTAGGTGCAGTCTTTTTTGGTAGATTTGGTGTGTTTAACAGAAATGAAGTTTTGTTTTGTAACATACTTGTACCAAAAACAACAAAAAAAAAAAGCAAAACCCTGAAAAAGGTACAAGAAGTAGAATTAAAAGCTAAAGCTTTAGGAGTCATGAACTCTTCACCTCTGCTACAATAAGTTGGTCTTGAGAGGAAGGAGAAACTTGAATCACAAAACTACAGGATACAAAATTTAAGTTTGGTTTTCACATGTAGACAACATAAAATCTAACATGCATGGGTTTTATTCACTTGCTATATTTATAATAACTAGGTTACAAAGATGAAAGAACATAGCCCTATGACTGTTTCTAATGTCTGTGAGTAAAATACTTCCTGGAGGTTCAGTCTGAGTTTTTCTTCATGTTTCATAAACCGTGTAATCTGAATTATTCCTCAAGCACTGGTCCACTGGTTAAGGCAATATTTACTGGCAATATGTTTTTTTTCAGATTTTGAGTAATTTTTACAATTACCTGTTTTAGTTCAGTTCTATTTTATAATAACCTTTGTGTGTGTTTATAGAATTGTGAGACCACAGAAATGACTAAGAATAGCTTCACTTTCTCTTCTCAGATGAAATAATTACCTCTGATTAAGGTATTTTCTAAACATATGAATAGTTCAAATAAGTATAAGGCATTTTGTCTAGGTTCCCTAGGGCATGTGGGATTATAGAGTGGTAAAAAGGCGGGCCAGCTGTAAAACTTGTATTTATTTCTTGCACTATACAAAGAGAGTCAGCTTCAACCATGCTATTGGTAGCACTGTGACAGGAATACCACAGAGACATAGTTCTATGTAAGAATTGAGTAAGTTTACTGGGAACCAGTACTTATGATTAGGGGAATTTGTTTTCCATGTTTTTTATTCTCCATTTAAAGTAAAGGTCAGTGCTTCTGCAGTAATAAAGGCACTTCATACATATAAGCAAGTTCAAATCAGCCTTCTCCTCCTCCCTTTTTTTTGTCTGTACTGCTATAAACGGAAGGATATACAGCTGAGGCACAGACAGCCCTCCCTAGCAAGCCAGTGTCCACTTGTAAAGCTGCTGACTCTTACATGCTTAATAAATCCAAAGCACTTAAACATCAGCAGGATGTTTTCAAAGAAAATAGTCTAAATAATAGCTGCAAAATTACCTAAGTATTTCCCTATCCAACCTTAGCGTAGGTTTCCCTTCCACCACCTCTTGATTCATGAGCATCTCTAAAGGAGTGCACAATCTTTCCAAAGTTCGTCCGTGGCACATGCCACTAGACTGGAGAGTGGCACCACTTTCTCGGGGATTTTGGAGCAGCAGACAGGGCTGCAGAGCTGGGCAATGAATCACTTTTGGGTTGCCCTGTGTTTGTAGCGCAGTGAGTTTACTGAACCCATGCAATACAAGTAACCCTTGGATCAGTTAGTCATCTCCTTTATACGAAGTAGATCAATTGTAAGGGGCTTTTCTGAACCAGCGTGATCTTTCAGCTGTGAGTAATGCAGGCATTTCATTTGGCCTTGGAGCCGCTCCCGTGAGGCATTCAGACTGCAAATCTGGCAAACTTAGTTTAGCATAATTCCTCGCGCATAACCTTTTGTTCGGCGCTCCTGACCCCTCACCCGAGCCCGCCGCCGCTTCCCGTGTCCCGGCCGGGCGCGGGGGCCGTG
>JAHLSL010013598.1:270186-304189 GCA_025920805.1 Petroica traversi | reverse complement strand
GTAGTGCGGGCTCGGGCCGAGGGTCCTTCGCGGCTCCACGCGGCTCTTTGTGCTCATGGCAGCGGAGCAGGGGCTGCTGCTGCTGGGTGGCGTGGGGCCGCGCGTAGCGAGGGAGGCGGGCGGGCTGTGGCAGGTGGTGGTGGAAAGGGACCAGATTGGCGAGACTTGCGGCTGGGTTCTTCTAACAGTTCAGAGTATCCGCCCCAAGTAGATAGGTGACTTCTTCCGTGGTTATTTCATGGTTATTCACTAATAGCAACATCAGTGCCCTAACTGGTGAGCACACGGATCTGTCCAGCTCAGCGCTTGTTAGACAGCGGAGATGCTGAGGTAGGGAAGGTGGGTAAAGACATGTATGCATGGAACCTCACAGCTTATGGTAGAGGTACTGCAGTACAAAGGATTATGCATTTAGAGATTAACACAGGGTTTTTTGCTATTACTATTTTGTATTATTCAGTTTAAGGTTTCTTTCAGTCAGCAAGTGGTGATAGTGCTGCTGTAGAAATCACTTCGTCCCATGAGATGGGCGGCAGTAAAGCCACATGTCCCACATACTGAGCTGATTAAAAAGGACTGATTAGACCTAGTGTTTGTAACTATGCTGAGAGGGAAGCACCAGAGACAGCATTGTTGTTAGACAACTTTTTGGCACAAGGGCAAGTGGGAATGAAGCTGTCAAAATCAAGTTGATGTGGGAAGTCTAAGGAAAATATCTTTTTAAGAAAAGGAGGTGGTGGTATAAAAGACAAATTATACATGTTAACGTGAGGAAAAAGATTGCGCTGTTGGATGCTGTTGTTCCAGTTACTTGATGCACAACACAACTAACAAAACCTGGTCATCTGTCTTTTGCTCTTCTTGTGCTCACTCCTGTTGTAAAAATATACGTTCCCAACTGTCCTAGATAACCTTCCTTGGTTTTACCACAATGTTCTGAGTTCCTGTTACCCATGCACTGTTGTATCCTGAGGTCTGCTCTGCCCTTGACTTCCAGCTTCTCTCCTGCTTTTCCCTCCATCCTTCACTGTGCACGCTTACCACATTACTGACCCGTGCTGTTCCTGTGGGCAGGAGAAAAAGTACTAGTTTGGAAGTAGGTTGGTGTTAAATGCTTAAAGATTATCTCACCAGATGCTGCTGAGGTGCCTAAGGTCTGAACTTGTCTGGACTTGGCTGTATTGGGACACTGCTGGCAAGATAGAGATGTTATTGTTTGAAGCCAGCTGATGTAGTTAAGAGATGAGAAAGAAGAGGAGAAAGGAGCTGACACCCAGTTGGAAGAAAACAATACTTCAGGAAAATGTTTTCAGATTGCTACTATATCATTTGTGTAATCTGATAATGAATTCTGTATAAATGGAGATATGAACTCATAAACAATTCAGTTTTATTTTTAAAAAAGCAAATAACTGTCATCACTCTTACAAGACTGTGTCTTATGTTATTCATTAATGTGTCTGGCATGCACTTCACAGTCTGCTTTTGCATGCCTAATTTATGGGCTACTGAGTAATTTAGATTCTAGATGCTTATTACCTTGGTTTATACAAAGGGGAGACAAAAGAAACCTATTTGTTGTAAACCAGTACGCAGCTGCCACCAGTAATGCCCAGAAATCAGTACTAATTGTTGTCCAGCAGCACATAGGGAGCATATTTAACTGGCTTGTATAGGAGCCTATTCTCTCCTCTCTCACATCACAAAAATATCCCTTGGGGTATGAAGTCTGCTGGTTTGTAACATCCAGTCCATATTTATGGGCCTACAGAAATATTGTTTGAGTTCCTCCTGGATCTCAAGTGCTTTTTAAGATTGGTCAGAGCTGTTGTATTTTTGCTCTCTTATTCTTTCACCAAGCGGAATGCAGAGTATCCTTTGCATATGAAAGTAGACATGAAAGAAATTACAACATATCTCTGCATTTAAAAAAAAAAGTCAGGGTGAGCAGCATATGTGTATACTGATTGTGAGATGAACAATACTTGATAGAAAATAGCACATTGTAGATTGTTAAATTAAACAATCACAAATTTGCTGAGCTTTCTACATAATTCCTCTGTGCCTTTGTTGAAGAACTGATGCAAAAACCACAGGCAATAAAAGAAAACTTCAGGCAACCTGAGTATCATACTGATTCTATGTAAATTTTGCCTTTTGAGGTACTCACTGGAGGCAAAGAAGAGACTTTCTGCATATCATTCAGTGTCCTGACTACACACACCACAAGGATAAAACCCCAATTTTATCCTGCTGTTTCTTTGTTCATAGTTTACTAATCTTGTTCTTTCATACCTGTTTAAATTTTATAGGTATTTTGAAAGAGTGGTTATTCTTACTGTTGATATGACAGAGTTTCATTTGTTATAGGACTAGAAATCCACCAAACTTGATTTCTTTGTAAAGGACTGGCTAACAGGCTAGAAAAGTAAGATGACCCTTTGAACGCTTGTGATAGTTATACAAGCTTTACTTCTGTTTTCCTAACAGATCATTCGAATTATTAAAAAATAATTAAGCTGTAGTGAAATATGTTTCAGACAAATGTTACCTAGAGCTTGAAAACATCTAGAAAGAATAATTTCAGAGATTCTGGTGTAGTTGTTGCTATCAGTAGTTTCAAAATCTTTTCTGTAGAGCTACTGTATATTGGCAGTCTTGTACTAACCCAGTTTAAAGATAATGGCTGTTTCCCGTACCGAACTTTTTGTTTGCTATGAAGGTTCATTATGATCTTTCGAAATAATGTGACATCATTTCATCCTGTTCCCTTCTGTGAATAAATCTCTTTATCTTCAGTTTTTTTTATATAAACACTGGCACAAAAGGAATACAAAACCTCAGGGCAGTATCTGTCTTCCTTTCTGTTTCAGAAAGTATGGAGTACATAATGTTTTTTCTAGAATTACGCAGACACTGTGTCATACAAGCGGCTTGGTAAAGGATAAGAAGTGATACATGGCTGTCAAGCTTTCAAATTAGTTTCATCAAGAAAGTTTAAGTCACCGTTTTTTATAGTATCAAGTGGCACAGAAATAGCAAATGTGATGTCTCATTACAATTTTCCACTAAGCTGACTTGCAAGTAGTATTTCATGTCGTCTAAGTTCAAGACAGGGACATGGACTGAGAACAAGTATCAGTATGGAGATTGACAGAATGAAGGTTGAGTTCAACTCTGAACTTAGAAAGTCTCTGCTTATACAAAGAACGCATAGTTTTCACCAAATTAGAATATTATTTCAGAGAATTCTAACTAAACTTAAATTATTTATAATTTTTTTGTTCTGATCTATTGCATTTTTAGAAAATTTTTGTAGTGGAGTAAAAGTGACTCTAAATCCTTTCAACTAACAAACTTGTAAATAAGATGTCTCTAAGAATTCAGGATATAATTAAAATTATTAGCAACATTCAATTAACTATAAGCAATAGCTAAGACAAAGGCTGGTAGTCAGTAAATGGTACCTGACCCAATCATAGCATTTTTTTTCTTGTAGCATATTTTCATACTATTGTCAGTGAGGAGACAGTAATGAGAAGTGGGTCAGGTTATCATCCAGGTTATCCAGGGAATCCTCACTAAGTGACTTAACCTCAGTCATTAGGGGTCAGTGGCCCTGACAGGGTTGTCTTTATAGTTCTCAAAAGTGTGAATCTGCAGCTCAGGTCCTTCAAAGTTCAGGGATGCTGGGATGAGAGAGGTGCTGGTGCCTCAGTTACTGTGTCATACAGTGGTAATCTTGGTAACACAGTTCCTAACTCCAGGCTTTACCCTCTCTCTTTCTTCAAGTCTGTGTTCCCAAAAACACACATTCCTCACATGGAACCATGTCACCTCCTTGTTTGGTTCTCCACACTGTTCTACAGTAGTGGAGAAAGCAAGAAGGACATGTAGACCTTCGGGGGAGTAAAATCATCATTGTCTTCTCTTTCAATAACTTTCTGGTTTAGAAACACATACTCATAGCATTCAAAGTCTTGAATTCATAAAGCCTGTGTGTACTGAGATACAGTAGGTCTTGTTAACAGATTTTTCCTCCGTTTTACTGACATCTTTACCAGGGAGACAAGCTTCTGGGAGTAAGAAATCCGAGGTGAGTGGGTCATTTAAGCATAGTTACAATCCTCCCAAAAGAGATGAAGACCAGTGGTGTCATTAGTGACATATTTGTACTGCAATGATCGTTAAATACAGAAAATCTCCTAACTCTTTGATTTCAGCCACAGGCTGAAGGTAGAGGTGTTGTACAAGAGGACTTGTGCTACAACTTAACTGCTAAGCTAAGAGCTGACTGAGCCATCCAACTGCTTGGACTTTACTTACAAAGAAGCTTTGAAGATTATGGCTCTATAGTTCTGCCTGTTGTCCATGTTCTCTTTAAAAAGACAGAATAGACTCTTGTATAAATCTGTTTAGTGCCCTTCTGTGCCATCACTGAATCTCATGTATTTCTGTCATGTCTGCTTCAAACTGCATCATTCCTCCTACAGTCTGTGTAACAAGCTCCCAGGCCAAAATTCTCATCCAGCGTCTTCTTTTTCTGACCTGCAGAGGCTGCAATCTAGTCACTTTGCATATGAAAACTACTCTCTCAAGCACTTCCCTTCTTTTGTCTCTCTGCTCCTAGAATGCTGCTGTCACACATCGTGGTACATAAAGTACAGCTTTAAAAAAAAAAATCACCAAATTTCCTTACCAGTCCTCTGATCTCCCCCACATTGAAGTCTGAATTTCACAAAAATCCCTGCTGGGTAGGGCCCTTCTCTCACTGCCTGTGCACAAAGGGAGGTAACTGGCTGCTTAAAGCTGCAGCCACTCTTCTCCTTGCCATCTGCCTCCTTCAGATGCTTGGGTAAAAAAATTGGTTTTAATTGCTATAGAACAAATTATTGCTTCTAACAAGCAGCGTCTTACACAGGTGAATCATTACCGTGTACTTTCAGCTCACAGATCTGAGCTAAGACACCCTCATTTCTATTTAAATTGTCTAGGATCCAACAAAGAATCAATTGCACAGCCAAACAGGTGACTGGTTATTTGAGTAACTTTCTCACTTCTGTCTACCCACAGGACATTTGAATTATCCTATGCCAAAGCAGATTAAGCCAAAACTGAAAATGACAGTCTTAAAAAATATTTCTCCATGCAAATAACTTTGCTGAAATAATACCTAAACAACTCTTTAGATTGGTTGGTTGTTTTTTTTTTTTTCTTTTTTACATAAATAACTCCCTGCCACACATTTAACTCTACAGTGCACTGATTTCCTGGCTTATTACATTCAAAAAGCAGAGATACCCTGTCCTGACTTAACTACCAAACCATGCTGCAGGAGACATTGCTGTAGAGGGAATTCTAGGCTTCAGAAGTGCCCCGGGATATAGCAGATACATGGTGTCCTGCACACTGTGGGTAGGATAAGTAGAACTTGGGAAGTGTTCCAGCACAGTCTGTGGCTACCTGTCTGTTACAGGCAAAAGGTCGATCCATATCTACCTTGGAAACTGCTCTGCTGTCTCTCTTGATTTTTGGGAGATTTTGGGTTGAGTAGGGTATCTCCAGAGCACACAGAAATATTTGAAAACCATGATGTTTTCAGTGCATTTGTGATTTTGGTGAATAGTACTTCTAGAGGGAATTTTGTGTATGGGTACTAGTATTTATGCCAGCATCTCATTTTTTACAAAATGTGTGAAGGGTCTGGCCAAGACAGTTCAATGTTGGTGAATTTCCTCTTGTGTTTGTGTTAAAGTTGCCCGAAGAGACCATAGATTAGATTGGATCCTTAAGCATAGATAGAATCACTGCTAATAAAAGCTTTCAAGCTAAGACATAGGAGACAAAGGAGAACATCTTACCCAAATTTGTAGCAGGAGGAGCTAAAACAAAATGGTTGACCTGTGGGCAGCCTGTACTTTGAATCAGAAAGTAACCTTATTATTATGTTTACCTAATGTAATCTTAACGTTCCTTCTTGAAAGATGTTTTCACTTCGCCATAATATCTAAATATTGGCTTATTAATCTAAATACTTTCTTTCTTTTCAGGCTTTATAAATAGCAGCTTCATACCGGGCATCAGGAGTTTTTCCATGCGTTTTTCTTCCAGTCAGGAGGTTGATCTTATACCTATTGACGGTGATACTGAAAATTACTTGGAAGTTGGATCAGGAGCTGCCAATCAGACTGGATCATTCCCACTTGAACAACGAATGATGTCAGTTCAAACAGCAAGATACCTCACTAGTCCGTGGCTGACTCGTTTTGTTCCTTCAGTTTACACCCTAGTGCTTGTGCTGAGTCTCCCTCTGAACCTTACAGCAATACTCGTGTTTCTGAAAAAGATGAAAATTGAAAAGCCTGCTGTAATATACATGCTGAATTTGGCCCTTGCAGATGTTCTGTTTGTAAGCGTGCTTCCGTTTAAGATTGTTTATCACTTTTCTGGAAATGACTGGGTTTTTGGGCCTCAGATGTGCCGTTTCATCACTGCTGCCTTCTTCTGCAACATGTACTGCTCAATAATGCTTATGACGAGCATCAGCTTCGATCGTTTCTTGGCAGTGGTGTACCCCATGCAGTCCCTGGGATGGCGTACGCTGCCTCGTGCCTCACTGGTTTGTTTCATCATATGGCTCGTAGCGATAATCGGGGTTATACCTTTTCTCCTAAGAGAGCAAACAATGGAAATACCCAGGCTAAATATAACTACTTGCCACGATGTGCTGAGAGAATCTGAACTTCACAGCTATTACGTCCACTTCTTCTCTGTCTTCTCTTCTGTGTTTTTCATAGTGCCGTTTATAATTTCTACTGTCTGCTATGTGTGTATCATTCACTGTCTTAGTTCTTCCACCATTGTTGCAAAGCAAAACAAGAAGACACGTGCCTTGTTCTTGTGCGTGGCTGTTTTTTCTGTTTTCGTTATTTGCTTTGGACCAACAAATGTTCTCCTCTTAATTCATTATATCCATTTTTCATATGACAACAGCTTAGAGTATCTCTACTTTGCCTATCTACTCTGTGTTTCTATCAGCAGCATTAGCTGCTGTATTGACCCCTTTATTTACTACTATGCTTCTTCTCAGTATCAGAGACAATTTTTCAGTCTCTTCAATTGTAAAAAGACGTTTGATCCTAACAGTAGTAACAGCAGTGGCCAGTTGATGTCTACCACTAGTAGTAGAAGAGCTACATTGACTACTAATGTGAATAACAGTGTCTACAGGAAATTACTGGCAATGCATTGAGATAACATGTCTTAATATATGTTTGATTTTTACACAATTGCAGACAAAAAGAAGACTGTTATATCCAAGAAATGTAAAACCTTAAACCAAGTTGTTGTGTGATACATAGCTTTATAGATCTATTGTAGTAATATACGATTCAAATTAAAACTCTGGGTGTGTGTGTGCATAGATATATATATAAATATGTATAGTATATGTAAATAGGTTAATGTAGAGGGGAAAAATAATTTCTTTATAACAGTTGCTGAGTGTTTTTCAATTAAACTTCTTTCTGACAAATCCTTTGTGTTGTTCAGTTTATTGTAGAAATCCCATTTTAGTATTTTGAACTGTATTTGTCAGGTTAAATAAATTCTTATATATGGAATCACTCCACCTATCCAATTGTTCTTGAAAAAAAGTGAAAATACTTTTCCAAGTTTTTTTTTTCTCCTATTTGTCATTATTTCTAGAATTATCTATAAACTTATTTCTTAGCATTGGTTTTAATCTTGGCACACAAAGTGTTAATTTTATATTTTTATATATTCCACTTCAAAACTAACTCTATGGTTTTCAGAATGAGAGGAAACAAAATTCAGCTATTGCATGGTGCAATGTGTAACATGGGAGATAATTTCCAGCAGCTGGAGCTAGCTTGTCTTTTGGTGTTCCTCCCTTTAACGTATGCTAAGTGTCTTGGTTAGGAATATGGTATTTTTGACAATTAGTTCCACAAAAATTTGTGAGATTTTGTTTCATAATAAATCAATGACTCTCCAAAAATACATTGGAAGAGCTCTATTCATCATGTTGTTACTCTGTTTCCAAGTGTGCTTTCTTGCACGTGATTAGTCGTCATGCATATTTTCAGGACTTGAAAATATCCTTTATCCCTGCCAGTATGGACATTTTTCACATTTTACACCGTGTCCATATCTACTAAAATGACTATGGTGTTTAGGTAACCAATAGCTAACTTCCTTCTGTCAAGCAGTCTTTTGCCTCAAAGACCAGTAAAGCAAAAATAACAGAAATCCAGTTTTAGAAACAAGCATGTAGGTAATAGGACTGTACATAAAAATGGAAATCAAATTGAGCAGGAATTTTTTTATAGGATTTGTCATGGAAATCTTCCAAGAAGTACAGCAGTGGAAAAAAGCTGTCTTCAGTCCAGCACAAGTGATGCAAGACAATCTTTCTGCATACAGTGGGACAGTGAGAGATTTTCTAATCACGATCTCGTTGGTTTTTGTCTGCTCCTTAATGGATTTAATGATTAGGTATTGCATTACCAGGATTTCTGTAGATTTTTATTCTCAAGGTTTTGCCATTTTTTAAGTACAGGAGTGATAAAAATATACGTATATGTGGTTTGCAACCCTAAGACCCCACAAACGGACATACACAAGTTATATTCTCAGTTTGTTTAATATCACATTAGGGATGGTCTTGTTTTTCAGGAAAATCCAAATCCATCTTGAATCTATGGACGTCTGCTCTTTGCTGGCTGAAAAGAATTACCTTTGTACTTCCTGGAGTTACAGACTGTGGAACTGCTTTTTAGCCCAGGTTCAGAGGAATGCCAAGAAGATGATCAGAGGAATGGAGCACCTCTCCTGTGAGGAAGGCTGAGAGAGCTGGGGTTGTTCAGCCTGGAGAGGTCTACAGGGTGATATTATCGCAGTCTTTCAGTACCTGAAGGTGGTTGATAAGAAAGACAGGGAGACTTTTATCCAGACCTTCAGGGATAGGATATGGGGTAATGGCTTTAAACTGAAGGAAGGTAGAGGTAAAGTAGATTTAGAAAGAAATTTACTGAGAGGTTGGCGAGGAGGTGAAATGAGTTGCCCAGAGAAATTGTGGATGCTCCATCCTTGGAAGTGTTCAGTCCAAGGTTTGATGGGGCTCTGAGCATCCTGTTGTAGTGGAAGGAGTATCTGCCCACAGCTAGGGGTTGGAACTGGATGATCTGTGAGGTCCTTTCCAATCCAAGCCATTCTATGAATTGCTGAGCATGGCCATGCAGCAAAGCAGAATGTGGTAGCTTTTTGAAGAAACTGAACTAGGATAGTACTGCAATTTAAACTTACGTGCTTAAATTATTAGGAAAATCTGACCTACTTGCTGCAGTTTGCACTGCTAGCTGAGCAAGAAAATTAACAGCTTGTTTCAGGGGGAAGAGGAAGGAGTGAACATCTGACCAAGAGAAGTGAAACCATTGATGTATGTGCTGTTTTACCATACCTTCTGCTCTTCAGTCTTTCCTTCATTTTTGTCCATAATGTTGGGGATAAGGTGCATAATTTTCTATATGGTGCAAGCTAACAAGCTTGTGCTATGCAACATTTGGGACAAGGATGTCAGGGAGCTAAACATGCATAGGGAAGCTTGCTAAAGTCCCAGTTATGCCAGCTGCATGTTGTGGTGATAATGGTGGAGGCAAGATTTGTAATCAGCATGGTTTCTGTTGGTAAAATACCTCATATACCTCGTATACCTAATTTTGCATGGGAAGATTTCCTTAATTTAGCATGGCAAGGATTTTGTAGTGATTGGTATGTTCTCACTGAAGCATTGCATCAGGTAATGCCGAGCATGCATCTGCCTTACAACCTGCCACCTGCAGCGTGACTACAGACAAAATGTGGTCTGCTGGCTCTAAGTTCTACTTCCTATTTAGATGAACCCTAGCCAGAATCGTGAGTGTGGCTGTAAAGTTTGTTAACAATGTTTAGCACCAGGCAAACTTCATCATCTAAACTTCCCCACTTTAGACATGATACAGAAAAGGAAAGAAACTACAAGCCAGCTAGTAGGTCATCAGTTATGGCTTTGCACTGGAGCTCTCCAAGAGCTGGGGGAAGAATGAGAAGGTTCTAACATGCTGGGTGCAATATTTAAATAAATTCCTGAGTAAGGCAAGTTTAAATAATTTCATCTTTTTTTATCTGACCACAGTTTAATCTCGCAAGATGCTGAGCAAATTTTTAAAAATGAATGTAACCTCTAACATGTTTAAAATTAATGACCCAAATAAATGTTTTTTCATGATATTTTGCAAGTGCTGTAGAATGGCTTAGTCATCACTAATACAGCTGGAGAGGGTGAACAAATAACATGCTATAATGCAAGTCACCACTAGAGAGCATTAAAATAACTAGGTATGGCTGTTGTAATTTAACTTGTTGCAGAGACCACTGGAAACCAGATCTAACTATCATGCTGAACTGTAAAGTACTACGAGTATTTGGAAAAGTGAACAACTATTGTAATTTTGTTGGAAAAGTAAGTGGCTTTGTTTTAAACAGAAGCTGTAAAAAGGTTCAGCAAAGTTTTGGGAAATAATTTTACTTATCTTTGTGCTACCAGACTTACAGTAGTGGTGCCTGTAGCCTCCAAACAAGCTTCTCTCCTTAAAAGCAGGGTCTGACATTTTTAAATATGTCAATAAATGCACACAACTTGATCAAAGTCACGGTTGATAATGTCAACCTACAATAAAAATCTGTCTTGCTGTTCCCTCACTAAAAGAAAAATGAATGACCTTGAGACAAATTCTTCTTCATTCCTTAGTAGATCTGGGAAAGTCACTGTCCTTGCCGTGATCATTTTAGCTTTGTGTTAGGAACTTGGTCTTCACTGGTTTTTTGTGCCTCACTATCAGGTACTAGAGTCAGCAATTCTTGGGAAGTTCTTATATGAGTTTTCTCATCCTCCTGGATGGGGCAGCATGTGCCCAGGGCAGTGAAGGTGGTGCCACAGGGCCTGGGCACAGGGCTCCCAGTTCACACTCCCATAGGGCTCGCAGCCTGCTGATGCTGGCTTGCCATGTCTCTCCCTTTGACTCCTGTACAAATGGCAGGATTCTTTTACAGATGCTTCCCCCAGAAGGAAACATAGAAATTGGCTCCATATAATGCTCTTTTTTTTTTACCCCTTCAGTGATGTGTTTCAGTAATGTGATTTTTTTTGCTTACAAACTTGAAAGAGCATTCACCATCAGCAGTACAGGAAGCTAAGTTCCTAAGTCTAAACTTTTCAAATCTCAATTTCAGCCAAGCATCCATGTCCATCTGTTCAATTTATACTCCAAAGGGTGGGGAGCCTTTAGACCCCTGCTAGAAGGGGATATAGTAGTACACAAGCCAGTGGTAACACTGATGAGAAATGATGCTGCTAAACACTTCCTTTCTCACAGAACGGCGCTTAATTGAAAACAGGCATCCAGCTCTGGAAGGGTGCATTCTGTCACTGCCACCTCCTACTATGTCCTGTTTACTGAAACCTCCCTACTCACTGAGTGTTTCTTGTCCAAAACAATATCCCACACAGTTTCCATCATCATTTACTCGACAAGATGGCTTGGAGATGTACTTTCAAAGCACACAGGGTTTACTGTCACCTAGTTAGTCTTCACTCAACAATTTAACTCAGAGATTCAATTTTTTTTTTCTGATCACTTTTTCTCTTTTTCTCTCATCTCTCTTTTAAAATAACAATCCTTACTGCCTGTTCAATCTTCCATTGCTCATCAATACTGTGGCAAACAGAAAAATCACAGAATATTCTGAGTCGGGAGTGATCCACAAAGACCATTGAGTCCGACTCTTGAGTGGTCAAAGGAGGGATCTAACCCATGACTCTTGTGTTACTAACACCATGCTATAATAAAAAAGATTTTTTTCTGCCTGCAGCAAAACTGTGGATTTGTAAAGTGGTACCATTCACATCTGATATTTTTTAGGAATCATACAATGCAAGAAATTTAAATTCCAAAATTGGGTCAGCTAGCATAAATGGAGTAACTGCATAACCTGAATGTGGATAAGCCTTTACAGCTTGCCTAAAGCATGTATAGCTTGTGAGAACTCAGTCCCAGATGGGGAAGAACAAAGAGAAGGAGGGAGAAAATGTTGCTAGCCAAACTTTTACATTGTTTTATCTGCCTGTTCAAATGTTAATAAATCTCCCTCCTCCTAAATAATTCCAAAGACATTTTTCTTGAATGCTTTTCCTGTAAGTCACTGTCGTGGTTTGACATTGGCCAAAGGCCAGGCATCCACAAAAGCCAATCGCTCACTCTGCTACAGTTCGGCAGAGGACAGAAAAAAAAATTAACAACGGGATTGAGTTAAGGACCAGGAGAAAACACTCTAAGGGCAAAACAGGCTCAAATTTAAAAGTGTAAGGTAAATTTATTATTAACAGAGCCAGAGAAGGATAATGAGAAGTAAAATAAGTCTTTAAAACACCTTTTCTCCCCCTAGTGCCTCCCTTTCTCACCAACAGCACAGGGAGACAGGGCATGGGGGTTTTGGTCAGTTCATCACCCAAGATCTTCTGTTTGCCCAGGGAGAGGAGTCTTTTCTCTGCTATGCCATGGGGTCCCTCCCACAAGCAGTCTTCCCCAAATTGCTGTGGTGTGGATCATTTGCCCACAGAGTTCTGCCCTTTAAGGATAGGTTGCTCTAGTTTGGAAGCACAGGCTCTGTCTCTCTCTCTCTCTATCTTTGTAAGCAGGGGCCTTCTCTCTCTCTCTATTTGGATCTCCCCCTGGATCTCAGCTTTCTCCAGCATCCACTTGCTCCAGCATAAGCACTTTTCCCACAGGCTGCAAGTGCATCTCTGCATCCCCCATGGACCTCGTGGGCTGAAGGGGCACAGCTGCTTCACCATGGTCCTCACCATGGCCTGCAGAGCAATCCCAGCTCCGGCCCCTGCAGTGCCTCCTCCCCCTCTTTATCCCCTGACCTCGGTGTCTCCATGTTGTTCTCCCTCACGTCCTCACTTCCTCCTCTTCTCTGACTAGAAGAAAAACTGCTGCCCATAGGTACTACTGCCAGAAGTTCTACCAATTCAAAGGTTCCTGCAGGATCCCCCAGTGCCGACAGTTTGATCTCTGCACTGGGGAATCACTCACCATGTTTCCACTGAGGGCTGGGTGGCACTGGCACTGTTTAACACCTCCCCTCATGTGGGGCACTGGGAAGGAGAAGCCACTGCAGCCCCTGCCCTCCTGCCCATGGCCCAGCTGGCTATGGGTGGCCAGGCAGGCAAGGAGAAGCTGCAGGCTGTGCCGAGATGTGGCCGTGATGCATCGCCATGCACTGGGCCAGGACAGTTTATTTTCACCCTTCTTTCTGTCTCCTTTTTCTGACTCCAAGAAGCATATGCAATCCTACCCAGCAAAGAACAGAATACATCTAGTTACTTACCACAGCTTTAATGACCAAGGAAATTAAAAATATGCTGACGACTTTTGCTTTTGTCATTCAAAAACAAACTAGGAAGTATAAGAATACAATGCTTGTATCACTGAAAACTGTATTTACAGAAGCTCTGAAACACAGCATAGATATTTTATTTTGCTTTAATATTTTTCTCTTATTTCTATTTTCATGTTAACTTAAGTAAATTTTTTGTAAAGAGGGACCTTCTGCACTTCCCTCACTAGATGAAACATTTTTTAATTTGCTAAATTATATGGACTTTATTCATTAAATGGTTTCTAACCCTTTATTTATCTGTATCAGAGGTACTGAATATTATTACTGACAAGTCTTTCAAAATTACATTTCAAATCTTAAAACTGCTTAAGACATAGGCATGTCTAAAAGTATATTATCTTTTGTTCACCCAACTTATAAATTGTGGTAGGAAAAAAAGCAGTGTTTTGTATTCATCAAACCATTCTGGGTACATTTCAGGTCTGTATTTTATCATCTTATTTTATGAACTGGTATTAGTAGTGCACTGACATGTTCATTGAAAGCAGTGAAAATATTTTCTAACTTGAAAATCAATCATTAAGAGCAACTTCTATTTTGAGCTAAGTATTTTATTTCTTTTCTTCATCACAATACCTCCTGTTTGTACTCTAATGAAACAAGATGTTTGTGTTTTTAACTTCCTCACCCCCCCTTCCAGACCTGAACACAAAACCCAAACTGAGCAAAGAACTGCCACTCAAGAAAAAGCCACTTCTCCATTCATGGCTATTTTTTTACACTGGGGGTAAACTAAAGCCCACATGATGGGGGTTACAGTTCTCTTAAGAATATACAGAAAACTACAAATATATTGATGATATCTTCAACTTTTGTATGCTATTTCAGGAGCTCAAGGGAGGGAGGTACCTGAGTGGTTGGCTAGCGATACTGGAATCTAAATTGGATTTTAGACTTTATTTGTCATAATTTTCAAAACCATCAAAGAAAGGCAAATCCACTCAGCAGAGAAAGCTGACGATTTGCAGCTACACTGAGTGCTTCATGTACCCAGTCCAGCATCATATCCTCAGGCTCAGGCTGAGGACAAACAGCCCCCAGGTCCCAGGGGACAGCTGGAGTGGCAGCAGGCACCTCTGTGGCTTGGCTGTCCTGGCCCTCATGTCCCTTCGATCCCCCACCTCCCATCTCTCATGAGCACAGTTGCACACCTAAACTGAGGAGGAGGAGAAGGAAAGGCAGGAAGGATGAAGCAACATCCACTTAACTCCATCTGATGCTCTCTGCTGCACTCTGGGCTAACACACAGCAGCACACAAGCTCTAGGATGTGCAGTAAGCAAAGCTCTGCCTCATGTTTCTCTGGGGCTCAGGCGCTTGCCTAGCCTGTGGCCCCAAGCAAAAGAGCAGTTGTGCATGAGAGTGCTAGTGCCAGGCAAAGCCTGGGATTCCTCTAGCTTATGCAGGGCAGGAATTTTTGCTGCTCTCATTAATAGGCAGGTACTAGTCTTCCTTGTGCCACAAGCCAGGCACAGCTTCTAAGATTTTCGTTTCTCTGGTGAAAGAAACAAGGCTTAGCTTAATGAATCAGCAAAGAGGCTTCTTCCACCAAAAATTTGAGGTTTTGCCTGTTTGAGTAACCTTGGATAGGCTAATTCAGGAATTTCTGTTGACTGAGGAATAACCTCTCTTAGTCATGGTGCTAAAGAAAAGCAACTAGCTGCCTCCAACCTTCTCTCATAATTTCTTCCTCCTGCATGAGCAATATACAAACAGCCCAGACTTACTCTGCTCCTAACAGGGAAGGAGTAAGAGGAAGGTCCTGCATGAGGAGAGTGGGGCCATGGAGCTAGAGGTGGCATTACCCTTAGTGAACTGGAGTAGTCTCTGCTGGCCTGGGACCTGCAGGTATGTGAGGTTATACAGCAACCATATCGAATGCTGCCAGTGAACAAGGTACAGGCACTCTGGAGTGCTTGCACAATGGGAACCCACCCTGACAGCCCCCTGCCCTGCATGATACATGCATGTATTAGTCATTTATCACAGTTTTATTTTAATTTATTGCTATCACTGCGACAACAGCAGTCTCAAGCAGGAATTTCCTGTTTTTCTCACATAGAGGAGCAGATGTTTACTGAGCCATAAAACAGAGTCAATCACTGTTCATAATGACGCTGATAACAAAATCCAGCCCCACAGCCTATATCTGGGGCTTCTCTAGCAAACAACAAGTTACAGTCTGCAGCAATAAGACTACATGTAACAAAAGCATGACATTTTCAAAGATGATCTTTCAGTGCAGTTCAATGGGAACAAATTCTACATAGAAAAGCATTTGGAGCTCATTTTATAAACAAAACTGAAAGACCATGTGTGAGTCCTTGCAGGTGGTGGTAGCTCCTTAAACTCATTGAACAAATGTTTTGGGACAAAGGTAGGGACAAATAAATAGCATTGCTGTCCTTTCTGTAAGAGGCTGCTTGGAGAGTTTTTGACTCTTGCTTGTTGTATTGGAAAAGTACCTACTATAATTGTAACATATTTTGAATGAAGCATAATAAGGGCAGCTTCATTTGTCTCATAACCAGTACAGCTTGGTTTTATAACCAACTTCCACCATATGGTACATTTATTATTTATTCTAAAATCCTATTGGGTGCTGTAAGCAGTTCACTTTGATGGTGAAGAAAGACAATCAGACCTTCACATGTGTACTTCCCCCCTACCACCCTCACTTTCCCTCCAGTGGTCAATATGGTTTGTCCTAAGATAAAAATACCAGGCAGGTATTGCAGGAAGAACTGTCTGGATGCTTGCATAATTAATGAATTCCACAGATGGGGGAACTGAAATGTTTTGATGGTGCACATCAGCCTGCATAAGGGTAAAGCACTGATGGAGACTAGGCAAACGTGTCTCTTGATGTTGAAGGCACCTTCAGGGTGAATCCTGTCCCTGGCAGGGATGCCTGCAAGGAATACTCACCTTTGGAGCGTGAGTAAAAAGCACTACGGTACAGACATAAAATCCTAAAGTAGTAACACAGGTGCTTTGTTGCTTTGTAATTTTGACTTCTGCAAGACCAAAGACTCTAAACCCATACATTTCTAGCCAAACCTGCGCTTTAGAGATCAACTGTTGACCAGTCTTAGACTAGGTCAACCTAGACTAAGCTGCACCTAGACTTCCCTGAGAAATTTAGAAAGCAAGGGGGTCTCGCTGAAGTATGCGACTCAACAAGAGGGACAATGACCTGATTATACTACAATCAATAGATGACAGAGTGGTTATTTAGTTATAGTTCCCTGGCAATACTGTTGTATCAGCAATGAATCTAATCATAATCATCCACATAATCACTGTGCTCTCCTTCTCATACCTAGCTGAGAGCTTTCTCTCAGCAACTCCTTCATAGGTACAAATTATGCAGTTGGATGTTTACTGTGGCAGTTCTGTTCATTGCACTTCACATTTTAATTGCACAAAGAATGAAGACATTAGAGAGAGAGTAGCAGGGGTCTCTCTCTTTCCTAAGAGCTCCTTCTGTTGTGTAGTCAAGAGTTCTACCCAGAGAAGTCTTTTAGGCTTAGTTGCTGAGATTTCTGCTGGAGTCACTGCCAGCACATTTTGCATGTGTATTGGTTTTGGTATCATGGGCTTGTGTGTAGGGTGTAGCAGCAGGTTCTATCAAGTGTAACTGTTTCTTTAATTAAAGGCAAGTTATTACACTGTGCAATTTCAGTGAGATTCAGCACAATGAACTGCCAAAACTGTCAGCAACACTCACTCCATAATAGCTACTATAAAATTCAGTGCCAGGTAGGAAGCATGACTTCATAACCATCCAAACACTAAGCCATTTTGCAGATTACTTCCTTCTACATGTTATTCTTGCTGTGCGTTATGACTCCATAAATAAGCAGGGCTGGGAAAAGTTGATAGTATAGAAATACCCTCTACCAGTTCATTTAAAAATTATCTTTTGATCTAAACTGAGGATATGGCAATCATTAAAACTATGAGATTTTCACCCTTTCATTAGCTTTCACTATGCATTCAAGGGATTTTCCCTTATTTTCTCATTCTTTTCATTCTAGGGCAGGACTGAAGAGCCTTTCACCTACTGAAGGTCTGCTTTTAACTGGATGCGAAAGTGCAGCTGTCAGGTTACTTAATTACATCACTGACAGATTCTCCTCCTATTCAAATGCACAGATCTTGGACTGCCTCTCCCCAAGTCAGAGATCAGCTTAGTATGTCAAACATACATGATGGAAATTACCCTTTATAATCTACTGGAACCTTACACTCATTAGGAAAAAAAACCAGTGAGATATTAAACCATTCTGAAGAGGAACACTACTTACAAATTACTTTTCTTTTAAAGAATTTACAAATTGTACTAAAAGAACTGCCTATAGAATTATTTAAATTAGAAATGACCATTAAGATCATTGCATCCAACTGTTAACCTAACATTGCCAAGTTTACCACTAAACCATGTTTCAAAATGCCACATCCACATGTTTTTGTACACTTCCATGAATGGTGCCCACCACTTCCCTGGGCAGCCTGTCAATGCCTGACTACCTTTTTGGTGAATAACCATTTCCAAATATCTATTCTCTCCTGGTGCAACTTGAGGCCATTTCCTCTAGTCCTGTCACTTGTTATGTGGAAGACAAGACTGATTGCCACCGTACTGTGCTCTCCTTTCAGGTACCTCTAGAGAGCGAAAAGGTCTCTCCTCCAGACTACACACTCTCAGCTCCCTCAGCCACTCCTGACAGGACTTGTTCTCCAAACCCTTCATAAGCTCCATTGCTCTTCCACCTGAGGTTCTCACTCCAGCACCTCAATGTCTTTCCTTTTGTGAGGATCCCAAAAATTAAAATACAAGATTTGAGGTGTGGTCTCACCAGTGCCCATTACAGGGGGACAATCCCTGCCCTGCTCCTGCTGGCCACACCACTGCTGATCCAGGCCAGGATGCCATTGGCCTTCTTGGCCACCTGGGCACAGCCTGGCTCATGTTCAGTCACTGTCACCAGCACCCCCAGGTCCTTTTCCTGTGGGCAGTTTTGCAGCCACTTTGCCCCAGCCTGCGGAGCTGCCTGGGGCTGTTGTGACCCAAGGGCAGCACCCAGCACTGGGCCTTGGCCCATGGATCCAGCCTGTCCAGATCCCTCTGCAGAGCCTTCCTGCCCTTCAGCAGATCAGCACTCCCACCCAACCTGGTGTCATGCATGAACTGAGGGTGCACTCAATCCCCCATCCAGATCATCAATGAAGGTATTAACAGGACTGCCCCAATGCTGAGCCCTGGGGAACAGCACTGGTGACCGGCTACCAGCTGGATGTAACTCCATTCACCACTGCTCTCTGGTCTTTATTATCCAGCCAGTTTTTTACCCAGACAACAGTGCACCCATCCAAACCCTGAGCATCTGGTTTCTTGGGAAGAACGCTGTGGGCAATGGCCAAAGACTTTTAAAAAATATATGCAGAAAATCTACACAGCCTTTCTTTTGTCCACTAAACATGTCACCTTGTCATAGGAGATCATGTTGGTCAAGCAGGACATGCCTTTCACAAATTCATGCTGGCTGGGCGATGACACTCAGGATGATCTGCTCCATGATCTTCCCTGGCACCAGGGTCTGATTGACCATAGCCAGTTCTGGCCCATCTGGTACCTCCCCAGTTAGCCAAGACTGCTGATCCATGATGCAAAGTGACTTGGTGAGCTCCCTCAGTACCCTTGGGTAGATCCCATCTGCTGCCATAGACCTGCATATAAGTGGTATAGCAATTTACTGACTATTTCCCTTTGGATTATAGGAGCTTCATTCTGCTCTTTCATTTTGCTTCATTCTGAAGAACAGAAGACTTTAAAGTACCTCAGCCTTTTTCTCTTCCTTTGCCACATCCAACAAAGGATGGAAATTCTCCTCAGACCACCTTTTGGAGTCAATGTATTACAGAAACATTTTCTGTTGTATTTTATGGCAATACTTTGGCTGTTATATTTTCCTCTTTGCATATCCTCATGGAATCTTTATGGTCCTCCTGAGTTGCCTGCCCCTCACCCAAAGTTTTAAATCCTTTTTTTTTTTTTCCTGAGTTCACCAAAGCTAGTATTCTTTCCCAGCAGCCCATCTTTCAGCTCATATAATGTTTTATTTGACTGCTGAAAATTATTGAAGGATGCAGATAGTGTCCTTGGGCACAGACTCACTAGGTGAACTGAGACATCAAGTCCTTTCTTTTAGCACTGTCCAGTGGGGAAGGGATCCTGTATCCTGTGGAAGGGCAGATATGGCATAGTATTATCTGACTCATTTTGCTGTAACACTTACACATGGGTGGGGAACAGAAAACACAAGAGAAAGGCATAGGCAGCGATGTATATCCTTGTTGCCTTCCATGCACAGTGAGCTCCTGTGCCAACAGCTCAATGCTGACATCACACACACTGGCATCACTCCAGGGACCTCCTCATCTCAACACTCCAGGATGGGTTTTTCCTTAAAAGTAAATGAGTTGAATGTATATTTTGATAGCACCCAGAGAAATCAAGTGCAAACTGTACACCTACTGAGTAAGCCACTATGCAAGCCTTGCCCTGAAGACCTGATAATTACCATCCAAGAGGCTTTATTATGAGGATTATAATTACTGTATTTTCTTAAAGTTTTGATGCTGAACTTGAGAATCCAGCTTTTGTCTAATATTAAAAGAAGTAGTCCTGACTTTCCCAGAAGTAAAAATCCTTTAAAAACACAACTCGCACCTATTCTAATGGCTAAAGGTACAGACAGTAAATGAAAAAATATGTTTATTATTTGCAAAATAGTATCAACCTGTGACTGTCAACAGCTGATTTTTAATGCAACTACAGTCATGCTGTTACCACTGTCTAATTTTCAACAGATCTGGGGTTTTTTTTCCAATTGCCTGGTAAGTGGTAGTGTTTTGGGAACTAAAGAGAGAGGCCTAAAAAAATGGAAAATATATACTAGTTAAAATGAATGGCAAGCATTATTTTGCAGCTCCATGAACAAGCACTCTAAGAAAGACTGGTCCTGTTTGCCATTATGTTACAAAGTCAGTGATGAAATAGAGGAATTCATTGCTGTTGAGGATGAACCTGATAATTTTGTAAAGTTTTGCTACATGTTTAAATTGTTCACTTTATTGCTGTAGATATTGAGAATGTGGAAAGCAATGCAGGGAATGACCTTTCATATTTTTACTTCACATTTTTGAAGATTTTATGGTGTTAGCTCACATCCTGCCAGGTCATTCTTAATAAACAGAATGCAAAATGTCCAAACATTACAGTACTTTTTAACTTGCTGATAAGAGCACTGCTTAGAACGAAGAGATACCTGAGCTGAAATCCCCTTTACACATCTCAGTCCTCCAGGTAATGGGTAAAAAGGGGCAGTGTTTCTCTTCCTTCTGTTTCTCTGTAGATTTTCTTTTGGAGAGAAGAAGGCTGAGAGCAAGAAAGAACTTTTTTATGCCACATCCAATGATAAAGCAGAATCAGGATCTTCTGGATTAGAGACTTGACATCTCTTAGGCATGGAGCAGGCTGCACCTTTACTTTCAGCAGCTTCCCCCTGAGCCCTAAGGCCCAGAGGGCCCTAACTCAGTAAGGAGATGCCAAAGCGTACTGCTGTTTTGGGGCAGTTTTTTGTCTTTGCAGTCATGAGTGTTTGCTTTAGTGTCAGGTTTTTACAGAGCAGAAACAGCCAGAACTATTCTCCCCCAGCCCCACTCACAAAAATCTTCCACAAGAGGGTATCTGTAACTCCCAATAACACCAAAGGAAGCTAGTTTGTTCCAGCAGGGACAGCTTTGCCTGCAGTTCATCCAGAGGTCCAGGCTTGATGGGACAGCCTCCTGCTGCCCTGCTCAGCGTGGGAGGCTAGCAGGAACAAGGCTACTTTGTTTGCAGGGAGTCTGAAGCCAAATACCAAGAGTTTTACCTCTTTGGAACAGGTTTTTACCTGAACCACCTAATTACTTTTCATAAATCCTTCAGATCTTCATACAATATTTCATTGTATTCTCCTATGACAAGTGCTGAATATTTAATTAGATATTAATGATATGTTAAATGTCATTTTTCTCCATAAGTAGATGTAAATTAATTAATATTTCAATTATTTTCATGTGTACACCACAATATGCATGCTATTAAAAAAAAACAAAACTGTCTTTCATCAGGTCAGGAAAGTTAATACAGTTATGACTCCATCCTAGAAAAACCAGATCAACCAGATTTTCTGCTAAAGCCTAAACAAGCCTAAACACACTGGGCAGAATAAAATCCAACATTTTCTTTGTTTCAAATCCCTGGAACCACAGATTAGAAGGTAGATAGAAAAGCATTGTGCTCCATTTTGCAGAAAATGCATAGCAATAAGGCTAATGTTGAAGTTGCCAGCATTAAGTGATATGTTGAATTAAATATTGAGAATTAACCTTTGCAGCCCTAGAAATATACTTTCACTGAGCAAACATTTGTGAAACGTTTAGACTTTCCAAATTCCCACACCTATGTTCCTAGTTAATTTGCCATCAAACCCAATGATAGTACCTAATACACCCAATAGCTGTAACTACTATGCAGAATTTGTAGGGAACTAAAATTCAAGTACTGCTACTCCTGTGCTTTATTTTTTTATACTGTTTCACAAAAAGGTATTTCTTGACGGTTAAAAGACTATACAGAAGTAAGATCACATTGTTTCACAGTAAACTTATTAAACGTAGTGTAAAAAGATTTACTTGGATTTAGCAAAGGAAGCTTGTGGGTGTGAGCTCATCAGAAATCTTGCCCCAGGAGTGGGGGAAACTGGAAGGAGATCTCCGACCTCACCCTGCTGCAGCAATACTTGGTTGGGAGAGAGGGGAAAAACAGCTCCTCATTCATCAAAAGCCAGAATTGTGAGCTTAGTTAACTCAAACACAGCAGAAATAGTGCCAGACAATAGGGCAAGAAGCAGTGGGCAAAACTGATGCACAGGAAGTTCTACCTGCACTTGAAGAAGAACTTCTTAACCGTGTGGAACAGATTGACTGGAACAGATTGACTGGAACAGATTGACTGGAGAGGTTGTGGGGAATTTCACTGGAGATATTCTAAAACCATCTGGACACAATCCCGTACCATGTTCTCTGGGAGACCCTGCTGGAGCTAGGAGGCTGGATGACATGATCTACTGGGGTCCCTTCCCACCTGACCCATTATGTGAGAACAAGGGTCTCAGGAGGAACTGTGCCTGTAGAAGCCAAGCCCAGGCTTGCAGCGGATACTGAACAGGAACCCTGGCAGAAGCAGGGATCTGAAGCCTCTATAATAGACTATGGCTTGCGCCTAATATACCACTACCTGAGAACTAGAAACAAGAGGCCATCAAAAACCAAAAGAATCCCTCACAAGAAGCTGTTGAAGGACAGGCTCCTACTGAATGCTCTTATGCCTGCATCTTGGGGTGAAGAATCTCACTTTGAATGGTCACCTAGCAACTAAAGTAGTGAAAATTGCCCGGGACTGGTGCAATCCAGTGCAACTGGACTAAACACAACTGTCAGAAGAAACTGTTTCACCCCTCCTGAAGGAATTAACTCCTTGCTCCTTGCACTGGGGGCTTGATGAGCTATCCAAGTCCTGCTTCCTCCCTGCGCATCCCCCAAAGACATTTATCTGTTTCAGGCAGAAAGAGGAGAAAAGGAAAAGGTTTCCTGATCCTGTGCCTTGCAGCAATAGCCCCACATTTGTGGTAGACTCCAGTACTACAGTGCTGTGCTCAGGTGATCAGGGTAGGGTTGTTGGTGTACAGCATTGTGTAGGTTCACTTCTCCGTGCCACCCCAAAGGAAGTCAGGCCAGAACCAGGGACGATGTGGCATCCAGAGGTAGCAGTGGCATTCCTACACGGTCCTTCTGCAGCAAGACAGATGGAAGTTTTCTGTCCTTGCCATCCTCTAAGTCTTTCATTTTCACCTCTTCAGGTGAAAGTGGCTGCTCTGCACATGCAGCAAATAACTTGCAAATCATAACAGCTCTATTCACTTTGCTTCTAAATATGCATTGACTAAGTATTTCCATAATCAGCTTCTAGAACATATTACACGTAGGACATATACATGTTGTATATATGGAGTTCAAAAGTTTGAAAAATTTCAGCTGAGCAGAAAAAAATCTTTTTTCTAAATATGAAAGAATATAATTACTATAATGCTCACTAAACTTATAAAGTAGTTATACCATTCATAATAAAATTATTTTTAGTCATAACACTAGATTCTTTAATACTCTGGCAGGCTTCAATTTTTGGCTAATCAACAATATTTATTATGATAAAGTGTTTGTGGTTTTCCCCTGATTGTGCAGACAGTGGGAGGTGGGTTGAGACACTGGGCGGGGACAAGGGTGTATCCTGCCACACTAAATAAACACTGTGAGAACAGACAGTATGCATGTGTGGAAAGCCTGTGACTCAGCTCAGCTGTGTGCATCTCCTCCTCTCATCCTTTTTACTGGGAATTTCCAAATAATTTTCAGGTGTCCTGGTCAACTGACACACTTTTTCCATTAAACTCATTTCTTTGTGAACACTGGGCTCTGCTTCTAGACAGACCACAATCCCACTGATAAAATAATTACAGAAATAGTTCCAATCTCTGCATTTTTAAATAAACAGTCCCTAAGTAGGATAAAAGCAGCCCGCTTTCACTTTAATGACAATGATGGCAAGAATTCCTAAAAAAGTAATCTGCAAACCACTTGAATGATGGTAAAATAACATTTACTGGATTTAGAGAGAGGGATGACACCAAAACCAGGAAAAGACCACATATGCGCAATCCAAACAGACACGATTCTTCAGTGTTAGAGAACTGGGAGATGCACAGGTTCAAATAGATTTCTCCTTCAGCCTTTCTAATTTGCCCATACTGAAGCCACAACTAACAGTATCTGTTTGCAAGAAAGGTAAATCACAAGGCAGCTTGTACACAGATCTGCCCTATCCTTCCACAGGTAACTTTTGATGCAGGGAATTCTGCAAAGTTATGAAGTGCCAGCATCTCTCTCAAATGGTGATCTTTAACTGCAGTCCACTCTTGTGGGTGCTTGCCCAGCTAAACTTGCAGATCCGCATAGAGCATGGAGTCCTCTCCATCAGCAAATTGTGGGTTAGCTGGCACATAGAAAGAAACACAAGAAAGGACTGGAGGACATCAAAGTGTAACCTGAATGACATCTATACCGACACATGGCCATATTAAAGTTCAACCTATATCTCAGAAGAGCATGGGAAGAGCTATGGCAAATGACCACACTATTCAAAGAAAGACCCACTGGCCTGCATATCAGCCACTACAGTCACCATAAGCAGATGCACAGAAAAGGAGGAGCACAAATATAAATAGTATTTCCCCAGTTACTTTCTCACACAAATACTCCCTTCTGCCCAGGGAAATTCACAAGTTAGTTATGGTTGTCTCCACAGAGGACCTCTATTTCAAGAGTTGTACCATCTTCCTAGGAACTTACGGAAACCTCTTGTATAGCCAGCATCTTTTGTCAAGAAATTTCACAAGTTTCCTTCCTGCCGGATGTCCTTTCTGCCACGATCTGAATGTGGTTCAGAGTGTCTGAGTGGTTGACTCCAGCATCTAGTTCTGTAGAACCATTTGTGAATGGACTGAAGTGTTCCTAGGTGCCTAGACAGGTCTAAAAATGTTATTCAGTATTTTCTATCATGTGCCATAAATACTGTTGGACTCTTATCAAAGCCTAAACTGTTAATGTGACCATTTTGTATGTTATGCTTAGCTGTAGAAGTTAACTTTAATCCTGTTCAACATAGCTTGCAAGAGTCAGTGGTATGTCTGTTGCTTAACTTCCTTAATATTAATCTGTTGGCATAAAACTACAATAGTCAAGATATTAGTCCCTACCAAAACAGACAACACTAAGAGAGTAATTTATTCTACTTACCTTTTGAACTCTAATGTCATATATGCTTTAAATATCATAAACCAGGACTGTTGCTATGTGAACTGCCTGTCCCATTCAGTGCCCTTGGACTTTGTAAGCACATATCTGAAACACTCGCTCTTTTACATCAACACAGGTGTGACATCAACTAGACTGGAGAACTGATGCTGTTAAAATTCTGCCTCTCTTTGGATAAATATGTCATGATTCTTACTTAGTTGTCCCAGCCTATGGGCCAACCCACAGGGATACTATGGGATAGTACAAGTCGATGCACATTGTAAAGAAAAAAACCCTACGGCCTTTCAAGCATTTTCTTTCCCCCCATCCTTCCACTTCTGGCAGTTGCAATATTTCATCATTATGATGACTAGAAAAATTACAGTTGTTCCTATCTTATTTAGATCACTGATAAATTAAGAACATATGTATATACCATGGATATGCTGACATACCAGCTAAATAGTCAGGTCAAATTCACGGTCAGAAGTTAATAAATGCATGAGTCTGTTACAATTTTCACAATAAGTTAGGAGATGTGGCTCAAGTGTTGTATTTCATACTTGCAACTTACAGAGCTATCATAATTTTGACTAGCAGCTATTATAAACTTCTAAAGACTGCAGAATAAAAATGGGGGTAAAACAGATACAGTGTAAGACTCATTCCATTCTAGAACATGTTATTGTGGTTCAAGAAATAGTATTTTTCTAAAAGTTATTACTTTTAATTATATATTACAAGTATCAATTTTCAAAGATAGGTAAGAGACATGTCCCAAAAATAGAAAGTTGATGAAGCAACTACAAAGAGAAAAACTGCTTAGAGTAGTAGAGTTTTCAGATTTAGGAATTTTTCCTTAAGCCCTCTTTTACTTTACAATGTTCATATTGTTCATATAATTTTTACATCAGTCAGCCCTGTCATGAATGAATGTCAAGTTTATCTGTTCAACCTAACTAAAGTCTTGGCTCAGAGACCTTCTATGAAGCTCTCAGAATTAATTTCTATTTTGTTCTTTGCAAACATTGTGTGCACAGGATTTCACTTGTTGCCAATAAATGGATGCTGGCTCTTGTCATTCATTCACAACTGAGAAAATGGCATTACTGCTTGGGCAAGCCCTAAGTTCAAGGAACCATCAACAATTCAATCCCTACAGCTGTTTTAGGACTTACCCATACTGTGATAATCCCATAATGTCAACAGAACTGAGGTAATCGAAACCATGTGAAACTGACATGTGCAGAGTGCACTGGCCAAATCACAGCTCACATTCTATCAGCTGCTCACTTCAGCAGTAAAGCACCACCTGCCTTTTATTGACTACAGCTTAGATTAAAGCAACTTTACAGTTTTAACTTGGTGTAGATTTCATGAGACTCATCTGAGGAAGACTGTTCTTCCTTTCATATAACTCCTCTTCAGCCCATTCCTACTTTTCCACATACACTTTTCTCCTGTGTAGATTTGCTGAGGATTTACTTCAATGCTGCACAGTATGCTGCAGTTCTGGCAAGAAAATAAAGGCATCTTGAGAGGGCAAGGAAAAAAGTATCACCAACTCATGACTCATAAATCACTGCTTTTCCCCTTGATTTGTGAACTCCTTTTCCGTAGGCATCCTCTATATATGAGCTAGAAAGAGTCAAAACCCCTGAGTTCTGAGAACTGTGATGGGAGGAGTAGGAACAGTGGGGCAGCAGAACACTCAAAAATACATATATTTCTAGTAAACTGAGAAACATTAAAGGGATGGTAGAAGTAGATGCATGAGGTACTCCTCTTTGAAGGTGATCAAATGTGTGGCTCAGTGTCACTCTGTTCATGCTCTTTATCTCAGACTCAATAAGCAGTTATCCCCAGTGTTCACCAAACTTTGTAGTTTGTGACTGGTATTTTTCCACACCTGTGGTCTAGCTCATCAAAACAGGTACAAATCCCATGGGATTTCTCAGAGGTCTACTGCTACTCTGAAGCCTAGCTGGTGGTCGTCTTCCTTGGTGCTCCACCACGTGCTTCTCCCTCTGAGCTCCTGGTTTTTCATTTGATTGGGAAAACTGTAGTTGTCCGTGTAGTAGGGAAGCAAGAATGCAGGGGGGCTTGAGCAAGCTTCTCTCCCAGAAGGTAAAAGCATTATGAACTAATCAAGATTCCTCTCTGTTGTCTGACTCACAATTGCTCAGTAATGTTAAGTATGATCTAAGGATCTGAAGTCTTCCTAGCCAGAATCAGATTAGACAGAGTCCAGAAAGCATTTCAGTAGCTTCTTTTTTTTTTTTTTTTTTTCTAACAGAGGTACTCCCCTTGTGATTCACTGAGGGTGACTCACAAGGTAGAACACTGTATCAAATCTTATTGTATTCAGATTCCAATCAAAAGTAAGACCAGTGAGGTCAGTGCAATAAAGGACTGGGATTTTATTCAGCAAGAAACATTGTTGTAGAGTCACTAATGGCTGTGCTGGAGGCATTACTTCTGCGCTCAAGGCATCACCTGATTCTCCTGTTAGCATGAATTAGACATACCTACCTCATTCCTGTGTGTCTAAACTTTATAAGTGCCAGTGGTGGACATCCTACAGATTCTCTAAAAAATAAGTGCTCAATAAAACTGGTGCTAATTGTTAAAACATTTTTCCTAATATCTTTGCCAACACTTCAGCCTACTCAGTGAACATGGAAAATATGCCACAGCCCTGGGCATATTTTTAAATATGTCATCAAGTCTCTCCACAATCTTCTTTAGACTAAACAAAGTCTTTAGAATACAAGTGTTGTTCAGGGTGTTCCAGTTGTTTACATCATCTCTGGACTTTGTCCGATTTTCTTGAGGGAAGATTTGTATGAAGTAAAGAATATCCAACAAATAATATATTGGTGCTCAATGGAGCAGTAAACAAACTACACAGAAATATGTTACAGACAACAACCTTCTTTGATGAAAGACAACACTGTAGGCACACAGTATGTTTGTGATTCACTCTGTAATGATTCAGATTACCTGACGACGAATTATTTCATACACTCCGCCCAATATTCCTTCCAGCACAGAGGTACAAACAAGACAAGAATTGTAATAAACCCATACTGAAAATAAACTTCAACTCCCTTCAAGACAATTTTACAAACTCAGCCTAACCTATTGGCTGTGCTGATGAGTTCTGAGAAATCTGCACATCCCTTTCTCTGCTTTCTATCTATGCAGAGAGAGTTCTTCTTTTCAATAGCAGGAGGATAAGGAATCAGTACTAGCTAAAGAGGGGCTCTTCAAATACATCTATACATATAAGTAGAGGTGCAAGTACAAGATTATCTGCATTTTCATGAGCACACTCCATGAGTGAACCACAGAAAGACTGACTATGATGCCATAACTAAACCCCTTTCAAAATGCATATGCACAAGAATGTTGAGTTAAGATTGGACAAAAGCCCAAACTAGGCTTTCAATTTCTTGATTTTACTACCTTAACATGCTCTTTTCATGTAGCTGCAGGCACACTTGAAGACAGATGTACCACAGGCTAAACAACTGCAAGAAGCTTTGCTTTACATTCCGCTTAGACCAGACTGTTTTGTTAAATTCACAAGTCCTTTATCACTGCAAGGTCATAGTTAACAGGAGTCCCCTCCGTACTTCTGTGTTAGCACAAAGAAGCCTGGTTTCCGCTGTCTATGTTTCTACCCCTCAGGCACTGGGAATACCTAACATTTTAACCTAGACCTTTAACCACATTTCTTTGTCATGTCTCCAGCCCCACCTTGCTTTTGAGAAACGTGAAATAGATGATCTGTTAAGTGTCCTTCTCCGATTTGGTCTTCCAAGTGAAAATCCATGAAGAGTTAAAAGCCAACCACAGAAACAAACACAAGACACTGCTGGCAAAAGGTCAGGACCATCAGGATGGTACCCAGTGACCATGAAGAGATCACCTAAAATAACCAATACTACCTAAATGTTCTGCCAGCACAATACCCCAAAATGCCATCAATTACTATGCCACCTACATTGACATCTCAAGTAGTAACAACATAATAACAAATCAGCACAACAGGCTGTAAAGAACATACTTTCCATGGCTAGAATTTCAAAAATCTGCAAGAATCTTAGGGCAATGGGGTAAGGGAGAGTACAGAACAGACTTCCTAAATACAGAGTGAAACAAAATGTATCCTTGCTCACAGAGAAACAGAAAATATATAGCTGCTGCCTATAATCTCTTGTTTCCTAGGCTTCTTGTTGGGACACACATACAGCAAGGGCATTAGTGACAATCCTTATGTAGTACCTAGCAAATCTGCCAGCAAGGCCAGCCTACTGAGCAGGAAATAAAGAACTGTTCAAAGGCTCAGGAAAATAAGCAAGAGAGACTACTTAAGATTGCACAGAGGATTTTAAGAATGATATACAGAAGGAGGAATTAAAAAGGGCTTGATCATGCTGAAATGAGTCACCAAAAATGCTTATTATACCCTCAGTCCTGGTCTTGTACTACTAAAACAGAGCCTTGCTGTAACTTAGAAACCAGGTACTCCCCTGGTTTCCATAACAGGTGGCTAGCCTGAGGGCAGGCTAAAGCTCTGAGAGATAATGCATCAGGTCTTCTGAATCAAAACTTAAATTAGTTTTTAAAATTAAATTCTTCAGATTGTTTCATTTGACCCAACCTTCACCTCCCTCCCAGAAAACTTGCACTGGCCACATTCTTTGAAGGATAATTTAAGTATTGTGCCAGCCCTACAAGACATACTGATTTTTTAAGTCAGGGTATTTTTATTTCTTCTCCCTTCCAAAACCAAGCTCTTCTTGGTCCTTAGGAAAAAAATCCATATATTTGTGTCAGACATCTGGCACAAACAACCATCCCTTACCTTCTTCCCCAACAGACATGCCGTATAAGTAAAATAAGCCACACATTAAAAACGTATTTGCCATCCAAATACAGAAATTCCCATGGAGAGAAGTACATAAAACAAACTCTACATAATAAAACTACTCCCACCCATTTATTCTAGCATAAAAGTCATGAGCACTGTCAAGTGCCCTGCAATGAAGTCACGTTCCTTTCTCAATTAAGAACGGGCAATGAGCATCGTGACAGTAACACATCTTCATGATTACAATACATCACCATGCTGTTAAAATGACTCAAGATCCAAGAGTATATCCCAGAAGGTCCCCTGTGCTAAACTGTGTTAAAACCAGTCACCAGCTACTCAAAGTGCAAGGGAGGGTACATTTCCAGTAATGGCCTTTGTCCCTAGGTGCACGAGACTCTCATGACAACATGCTCCAAACAAACATTGACAGAGCAGGGAATTAAGAGCTGCTGTTCACTTACCTTTTGTCAGTTTTGGGTATGTTTTAATAACCACTGATGTACAAGAACAAAGCTCCCTTCAAGCCACTGTATTAAAGATGATTCTTCCCCACTCAATATAATATAACATAGGAGTATATATAATTTTTATATTTATATATATATGTACACAGACACACACACACACACACACATATATATGCAACGGAAAAAGAAATATATAGCAGAAAACCCAAGAAACTACCACTTGTAACAGAGAATTAAAGTTTCATAGCCTCTACTGTCACAAACTTAGTCTTCCTGTGGCAGCTATCTATCTCAATTATTATCCAATGATAAACAAACAAGAACACAGTTGTTTTTTGCTTATTTGCAAAAAACAATGTTAGTTTTCTTTCCAAACTGCTTGATAAATAGCATGCTGGAACTCCAAATAAGTCTGACAAATCAACTGTCTTAATAAAGACATCTAAAATCAGCAAGTTTTGACACTGCTCTGTTGAAAAGTCCTCGTGATTTGAACAAGCGTGAGACCATTTCCAGTTTCTATTAAATATTTTTTAAGTCATGAGGCAGAACTAATTTATAGACTATATGTGGGAAATCTTCTTAACAAATATTATCCCTTCTGAAAGTGTAAACTAAAAATTCTAATATCTCAATAAACTGAATAGAACAAAATCAGAACAAAAGCCTGGCACTTCACAGACAGCACCAGGAACTGCTTAGAAGTGCCAAAGACCATTAGTTTGCTATAAATAAAATAATAGAGTAATTTGTGTTGGAAGAGATCTTTAATGATCATCTAGTACAATGCCATTCCATGGGCAGGGACGTCTTTTATAAGACCAGGTTGCTCAAAGCCCCATTGAACCTGGCCTTGAACTCTTCCAGAAATGCCCCATCCACAATGTCTCTTGGCAACCTACTCAGTTGTCCCACCACTTTCACAGTAAAGAATTTCTTTTTTTATCTTTTATATAAATCTACCTCCTTTTTATCTAAATATGTTAGCCCTCTTCCTATCACTACAGGCAAAAAGGTGGTTTCTTCCCACCTTTCTCAAATACCCCCTCTACATAAGGCAGCAAAAGGGTTATAAGACAGGTTGATAGAGTTTTCAGATATTAAAGTCACCTGAAATTCCCTCTTATAAGCTCCATTTTTAATTGATTTGGAATCTAATTATTTTATATTAATATAAGATCTTGAAGGGAGATAATGTTCACTCAATTGCATGTTTCTGACACCTCTGTGAGAAATCAGACAAATTACAAACCTGTGTTGGCATCGTTTCCTTACACTCACCTGGAGCAAAGTCCAGAGCTGCATTTCCAGAAGATGCACTTGCAGTGACACGTGCCTCTACACACAGCTGCAGGGCTTCTCCATTTGCAGCTCTGGTCTGTCACGGGACATCCAGAACCAGGTTTTGCTTAGCAACAGCAAAGAATACTTTTCCCATGTCTGCTGGGTCCAAGCAACAGAGAGAAGGAGCTGTTTGCTCTGAATGTAAAGGGGACAAAAAGATGGACTGGATGGAATAAATCAAGAGAAAACTAAGAATGAAAACTGTGACTGGGCACAGGCAGGAGTGCACTGACTACAGAAAACTGGATGAGACAAAGACTGACCACTCCACACAGTAGATATCTGAGAGGAAAAGCTCTGGGGACTAGTAGAGGGAGGTTTGGTAAAAAGCCAAGTGAGAAGACTCTAGCTCACTGGACAAAGAGATTAAAAGCAGGATTAAATGCCTATGAAGTGGTTTATAATGGTGAAGTAAGTAAAACAGCACTGAAAGTGAGACAGAGAGACAGGGAGGGAGGCTGGAGGAATGGGTTATGACTATCCCAGTGTTTAGCAAGAAGGCTGGGACTTAGATGAGAAATCCATAAACTGTGTGGATGACAAACAGGAACTGTGCTTTAAGTACGCAGTAACTTGTAACAAAGACTCAAAAACAAGAGGCCCTTAATGTCAACTCTGACACACAAAACTTCCCAGTTCCATTTACCTTCATCTCTGTACTCCCAGCTGTATTTCATGACCATCACAGAAAGAGCTCAAAAAAAAAAATTTTTTTCAGAACCACGTTAAACACAATATACTCACATCACGCTCATTCAAAAAAAGAAAAGAGACAATTTTATCACTGATTGAATATTTTAACACTGTTTAAGCATTTTGCAGACTTGGACAGACAAAAAGCATTACTGTCTTGAGTGTGAGCTAGGGTTTCACATGTGGTTTTAATTTTGGAATTCGGTTAGCAGTGCACTTGATTTGACAACCATGAAAACCTTATAAATTCATATTTGTGTGGATAAATAGAAAACACTGATGACATTGTTTTGTGCTTGATTTTGTTCCTGAAATCCCTATTTGCAAAACCAAAAGAAAGTTGGTGTATTCTAAGCTCAACTGAGGCTGCCAAGTGAAAACATCACTCACTTACCCTTTCTTACTGGGTCATGCCAGTGGAGTACCTCAAACACATCTGGGTTAAGCAGCAATTACTCATTTTCCGGACCATCTGTCAAATGACAAGTGTAGCCCATATATGACATATCTGGGCCCAGTGCTGTTTAATTTATTCATTCATGACTTGGATGAAGGGCCAGATGCCTCCTCAGAGAGTCTGCTGACAATACAAAGCTGGGAGGACTGGCTGATAACGGGAGTGTAGTCCACCGACCCTGACAGACCGGACCTCATCAGTGCCCTTAAGGATCTGAAGGGAAGCTGTCAAGAAGATGGATCGGGCTCTTCTCAGTCGTGCCAAGCAAGAGGGTAAGAGATAACAGGCAGAAACTGATGCACAGGAAGTTCCACCTGAACACAAGCAAGAACTTCTCTACTGTGAGGGTAGCAGAGCACTGAACACCCAAAGAAGGTGTGGAGTCGTCTTCAGAAGTATTCAAAAACTGACTGGACAGGACAAAATTCTGAGTAGTGCATTCCAGGGGACCCTGCTTGGGCAGGGAGATTGGACCAGATTACGTTCTGTGGCCTCTTTCAGCCTGACTGTTCTAAGATTCCACATTTCTGTGATGCTGAAGCAGGGAAGAAACCCGGAACGCGTATCGCAGGAGGCAGCTGGAGTAACACGCTCCCGCTAAATGTTCCAGGGCCCTGCCGGTGTGCCCCAGAACAATCGTGCCCCGCTGCAGCAGCAGCAGCAGCCTGGCACG
>JAHLSL010013598.1:213170-269786 GCA_025920805.1 Petroica traversi | reverse complement strand
CCCCGGCGGGGAGGGAAAGCGCTCAGGGGCGAGCAGCCGGGCGCGGCGAGCAGCAACCCTCAGGGCTTGTGCGGCGCGTCGGGCTTGGCTTCACCGCCTTACAGAGAACCGTGGAGTCCTCTCGCTTGGAAGGGACAGTAAAGTCCATCTAGTTCCGAACTCCCTCCCCCGCCACAGGCAGGGATACCTTTCACTAGACCAGTTGCTTAGAGCCCCGTCCAGCCTGACCTTGAAACACCGCCAGGGATGGGACATACGCACCTTCCGTGGACAACCTGTCCCAGTGCCTCATCACCCTCACATAAAAAGTTTCTTCCTACTATCTAGTCTAAATCTACTCTCTTTCAATTTAAAACCATCCCCTCGCGTTCTGTCACTTAGTGGCCTTGTAAAAAGCCCCTCTCCAATCTTCTTGTAGTCCCCTTCCCTTCCCCCCCTTCTTTTGAGATAAACATGAAAAAACTTTAGTAAAGACCATGTTTTTCCCCTGTTCTAAAAAGCTAGGTATCTTTTAAAATGTTTAGTCTGTGTTATTGCGTGTTGAAAATGAATATTGCTTGAGGGGAAAAAACCTAAACATTCATACTAATATTTCACTGCATGAAGTTAATTTTTCACCACCTTTTATAATGAACCCCACTGCCATATCTGTGCGTGCCTTTGCACTGTGTCCTCCTATATTTCATACCGGGCTTATTTACCTAATAAAATCGTATGCGTAAAGATTGTGTAAATATTGAAACCAGGCATAGGTTATATGCATATATACATGTTGAAGCCAAGCATACGTCATATTTTCTCAAGGGTTAGACTCTAGGTAGCTGGAAATTGTGTTGTTCAGAGTAGAGTTCCTGAAATTAAACTCTCACTTAATAGCCTAATTGTCTGACCCGGACGGAATGAGGAATTTGGAATTCTCGGGGAAGAGGAGAGAGGGAAAAGTAGTGTGCGCAAAAGATTTAGCTGGGTGCTTGATATCCTGGAGTAGAGAGGTGAAATGAGCTGAAATGTGATCGCATCCCAACCAATGGAGTTGCACTAAGCCAGAGGCTTATTGTGACAGATTTCAAACAGGCTGATACCATTACGGCATTGTGGCGATTCTGGGTTGCAGATCCAAAAACCAAGATAAGCTTAAACTTAGTCCTGTGGGGGTATTACTAGTAAACTAGTAATTTTTGGATACTCCGTGCTGCTGCCACTTTTGTGTCTGCAGGGTAGGCATAATCCTGTGTTTGGTATGTAGCTGGTTATATCTTCTGGACAAATGGCAAAGGTGTTGAAACAGTCTTTTGTGGGAGGAGAGGACGCTTTTCCCGTGGGCAGATCATTAAGTCAACTGCATTCTCTGTGTGTGAGTCAAGCGGGGTGAAACTCGTCCTGGAAAAGAGCTCGATTGTTATGGAAAACGGCAAGTGGTGAAAGAGTAAGAAAAGGATGTAGAAAATGCACATACCTAACAAAGGATTGGTTGCTCGGTGAGGGAGTGTTAACTGCAGGGAAACAGGACACTGTCTCCTTATATGTATAGGTTGCTAATTGGACTGAAAAAAGCTTCCCAGTGTATGTAGTCAGAACTTCTGAGGCTCGGATTAAAGTCAGCATAAAAAAAAAGTTCTGTCTCTGAAATCACTATGTCTTACAAGTAGAATGTAAATTTATTTTTTCTACCTAACCTCTGAACTTCAGTTGCAAAGCATTGTTTTATATCTGACCACAAAACATTAGTAAGAACAAAGGGGTAGTATTTGCTCTTCTAGTACAATAATTTAAGTCTTTGGAACAGAATTAAAATAGCATTAATGCAATTTGATAAAATCAATCACTTTCTGATGGACAGGTGCTTCACTTAGCATTTTATTACTGTATCCTGATCACTGCTACCAGTTTTGAATGTAGGGTCTGCTTCCAAGCGTCTCCAGGATCTTTCTCAGCTAAGCTGTAAACCTAGCAAAATCAGCGTTGCTTAGCTCATTATCACTATTTGGTATCTGCAGGCTGTGGCCTTTAGGCTGGTGTTGTGGCTTCTCCTATTCATAGCTCAGGTTAGGGAACTAAGGTTGCTGCATTGTAATTAAATTTTGCAGTCTTTAACAGTATTCCTGATGTAATCATGGGGCTTAAATATCTAAATGGAGAATTTTTATAATTCTGCCTTGTTGTAATTACACCACATTGAACTAAAATTACTATTTGGCATTTGAATTAATTTTCTTTAGGATAGGTATTTTGTTAGAATTTAAGTTTTTGTTGTCATGCAGCCTACTGCAAAAATTTGTCCATGTCATTGTACTGGCAGAAAGTTTCTTTGCACTTCATTTTCCAGTGAAGGCTGCCTGGGCCTGGAGATTAAGTGCTCAAGTGGATCTAGGTTAACTTAATTCAAAACTCTAAAGAGTGTCAATATATGTATATTTCTGTATACATCTTCAGAAGGTTGCACAGTCTAGACAGGAGTTTAATGACGTACATCAGACTTTTGTAGTTATAGTTTGAAAGGAGCAGCTATCTAAAGTGGGCTGCTTTGGGGAATATCTACTGGGAAACATGCACACTTGTGTATTTACGTATTTCTTGTGTAAGAATTTTTTGAAATGTAAGGTGTAAGCATTTTTTCATTTGGAACTTTATTATTTATTAACAAAGGGGCCATGTTTCAACATCCTTCATGGCTGTTCACTGTTCAGGTACTCAAACTCTTTCATATATTCCAGCTGGGGGGCTTTGGCTAAACAAATCCACAAATATTGGAAGAAACTGAGTTTAGAAGTTCTCCCCAAAGCAGTCAACTTCCATGTCCACACAGTTTAGCTGAATGCACATGGATGTCAGCAGGTGAATGTCTGACTTTCTGGAATGGTTTGCATTCCCGGACATTGCTTGTCCTGTCTGAGGGGGACTGTGTTGTGTGTGCAGGGGTTCTGAGCTAGGCTGTCCAAAGTCTGTCCTACAGGACTCAGCAGTCAGAGTGCCTGGCTCACTCTGATGGTTTGTAAGCTCTCACAGCATTCCAAGAGGCAGAGCAAAGCTCATAGCGACAGCAGTTTTTGTGTATGAAGCAGCCTTAGCTGTCAGTTCTACCCCTTGGTATTTTGAGTAGAAACCACAGAAAGGGTCTCTCATGAAGGAGATCCCAGAAGACAGACACGTTGCAACTCCACGCACAGAGTCAGTATGTTCGAGTTTCTGCTCAGATACACCGTAATGCATGTCATGCCCTAGAGAGCACTTGTGCCTGGCTTTGGACATGGCCTTCTGACTTCCAGTTTTAGCTTGTCCGAAGGGCCTATGTTCTGTTTTTACTGCATACCTGATTTTTGGGCCATCTAAACTGGCAACACTTCTGCAGTTAAATTAGTCTGCTGTGAAGTTCTCCAAGTCCCAGCACTGAGGTGATCTGGCACTGCTGTATGACAAGCTAATGGTGCCCTGGGGTAGCTGAAGAAGTTTCTACTGTAGTTGTTAAGTTGGTAGGAGCACCTGGCAGCCCATTTTAACAAGACACTTTTAACAAGGCATTTTAACATCACTGGTGACATGGAAAAGTGTTTTGGTTGCTGGTTGAATCCTTGAATAGGGGTAAAGATGGTCTTTTGGACAATAAGTTTAAAACAAAGGTAAGATGAATCGTCAAGTGTTTGAACATCAGTCTTAATTTTTTCTGTTGATAAGGCTGTCTGTAAATGTTCCAAGTAAATCACTGTATCTAGTTTCTTTTTTAAAATGGCAAAAAAGTATGTACTTAAAAATAGCAACAATTTTTTCTTTTAATTTTAGTGAATAATGGATCCAGCAAACAAAAAGGAAGAAGCTTCATTGGCTTGAAGGTTCCAAGTGTGAATAATTCTGAAGACGTGTACAAGGTGGATGAATTTATAGCAGAAGTCCTCACAGGAAAGCTGACTACAGTTTTTCTTCCCATTGTTTATATCTTTGTCTTTATAATTGGTTTGCCAAGCAATGCCATGGCCCTCTGGGTCTTTTTTTTCCGAACAAAGAAGAAACATCCAGCTGTGATTTATATGGCTAACTTGGCATTGGCAGACCTTCTTTTTGTTGTCTGGTTCCCACTGAAGATTTCATACCATCTAAATGGCAATAACTGGCTATTTGGTGAAGGTCTCTGCAAAGTATTTGTAGGATTTTTCTATGGAAATATGTACTGTTCCATCCTCTTTATGACATGTCTCAGTGTACAACGGTACTGGGTTGTAGTGAATCCCATGGTGCATTCAAAAAAGAAATCAGAAATTGCTTTGGGCATCTCCATTGCTATCTGGATACTGATTTTGTTGGGCACCATTCCATTGTATCTTGTTAATCAGACGGCCTACATTTCAAATCTTAACATCACAACATGTCACGATGTGTTGCCTGAAAATGTTTTGGCTCATGATATGTTCAGTTATTTCCTCTCACTTGCAACTGGTCTATTTTTAATCCCAGCTATCATCACTGCTTTTGCATACATACTAATGATCAAAACCCTGAGTGCTTCCATCGTAGATGTAAGCACTGGGAAAAAACGAAAAAGAGCAATCAAACTCATTATTGTTGTCCTGTCCATGTATCTCATCTGTTTTACACCTAGCAACGTGCTGATTATTGCGCACTATTCACTCCTCAAAGCCTATAGCCAGAGCCATCTGTATGTGTGGTACATAACTGCGCTGTGTCTTTCCACTTTGAATAGTTGTATTGATCCATTCATCTATTATTATATTTCAAAAGACTTCAGATACAACCTCAAATATGCTCTTCTTTGCCAAAGTGTGCGAACTACCCAGAGGATGCAAGTCTCTGTCTCATCAAGCAGGTACCCCAAGAAGTCAGATTCTTACTCTTCTAGCTCAAGTAGGACCAATAAAACAACCTACTGAGTTTAATCTTAGGAAAGTGAACTTTTGTTATTACCGATGAAAGGATGTGAGTGACAATAGACTTACTTTGTACAAGAGAGTCTGAAGAAACACCTGTGTTTTAATTACACTGAAGGCTGGAATTTGGAACTACCCTTGACAGCTGCCTATTCTGTGTAGAAATCATAAGCAGATAAATCTTCCTGTGACTGGGGAAAAAAGACATTTCAGATGCTGCTGACCTAGACGTGAGTTGTGGCTGAAGACGTCCTTGTTGAATATAAAAGTTGCTAAAAAGCAAAATGTCTCTGGAATATTATGCAGTATTGTTAGTATTTTTAATTAACAGAAAAATCTGCGTTGTGTAACTGTAATGCATTAAGCATCTGAACAGATTTTGTGTATAGGACCTTGCTCTGTGTACCTGCTTTCACTGAACATCACTTGAAGCTGTAGAGCAAACTAGAGGAGAATCCATTTCACCATCTTGGATTAGACTGCTTATTATATAATATAATTTATATATTGTTTTCCAAGTTACTGTGCTATAAATACAAACTTAGGAGAAGCTTCTAATGTTATCATATTTGAGTTGACAAGCTGATCTTATTGTCAGCTAGCACTGGGATAAAATTTTCATTGAGATTATCCACTGTTACTTAGCATTTGCCAGTACATGATCTTATATGGGGATATACAACAAAGTTTGGATGGATAGCTATTTGATTTTATGAAATGTGCCTTGTATTTTTTAAGACATCTAAATAAGATTTTTTTTAAGAACACGTTTGACTTGGTGCTTTCTTTTCTTCTTTTACATCCACTTCAAAAGTAGTTCAACTTGCCTGGCTTCATGTAACAAAGATATTATTCCTAATAGTAAATTAAAAGTGTGACAGCTGTAGCTGTAATGTCTAAACGGGTAGAGTAAAATTTACCTAATGACACATTTGTTTAGAGAGCAATGAAAGTAGGATGTTTTGTGATAGTATTTCAGAGGCCCAAGCTAAAGTAGCAGTGTATTTTTAATAAATGTCTTATTAAGGAGTGGAGAATTTACAGCTCTAGATGACCTGGAATACAAATGCTTCTCAGACATAAACAGCTTTCTCTGCCCGTTTCCTGACAAATGCAGGGAAATAATAGCATACTTATTACTGAACTGAAGGCGTTAGACAACATCCTTACTGGAAAATAACTGTACATAGGAGGCCGTAGTTCAGTGGAAGAATTTGGAATTAAGACAGTTACACTGTCTTCACCAAAGGTTGTCTGAGCGCTTCCTGGAGTCTGTGAACTTCATATTGCTAAGCAGACCAGTATGCTTCCTGCACTAGTGAGTAATATGCAGACAGGGCATTCAGTTCATGTGCTTACAGACCTACCTGTGCGCTGTCAGGAGTACAAAGGTTATAGGTTTTATGCTGTAAAGATGATAAATTTTCAGTGTGTATCTATATTATACCACAAAGAGGCTGCGTGTGATTCACAGATGACTTTTAAGTATCTAAAATATGACATGCTGAACATAGCCAGTCTTTTGGGGGAAAAGATTTATTTATTGTCATTATTTAATCAGAAGTGCACTAAGCACTGTTTGTATATCTATACTCCCTTCATTGTTTCTTTCCTGTGAAACAATCAGACAAACTCTGTTGCAGCTCGTGTGAAGGCAAGCGCTGATCATCTTGACCATTTCTCCCTTCTAGTCTTCATCTGCAGGTTGGCAAAGCAGGCTGCAATGAAGGATCTTTCTTACCTGAAGCAATAGTGGAGGTCTGCCAATGACACAAGTAAGAATTAGATGGCACTGCAGTATGTTGAAAGCTTCTTGAGAAAGAAGTTCTAATAAATAGAATGGTTTCTTTTAAATGAGGCTCTATGATGTGTGGCAGATTTTGGAGAATACTATTCAAGGAGCTCACAGTCATTTAAGTGAAGATTTCCCCCGTAAGTATATTGCAAATCCTGAATTTAGCATGAATTAGTTTGCTTCAATTAACAAGGCAGTTAGACTAGGCTGGTTGTTCATTCAATTTGATTCCGTTCTTTGAATTGATAATTATGTGCCCATGGAGCCAGGTAGTGATGGGGTAAGAACATATAGTCTAGGAGGGTGGAGGTAGTTGCTTAAACCTTTTTTGAGGGGGGGTGGAGAAGGTGGGGATGTACTCTTGGGCAGAGTTGGTTGGTATAAAGGCAGTTGTCTTCAGCTTACAATAAATATATTCCTGAACAGTTCCAGCTTTGCAGTTTAAACACTAAGAGATACAAAAAAGCCTCCCTACCTATTGCTGATTAAAGGTTTAGATGCTAAAAAATCAGTGTGACATTCATGAAAGCATCAGGGACTTGAAAATCAGTGTATTTTATGTGCATGGTGTCAAGCTTTCACAAGCACCTCAAGCTTATGCTGCACCTGAGAAGTAGATTAGCCTTTCCCCTAGCCCAAGTGCACGATCACAGTTTCCTCATGCTGTCACAAGCAAGTGTGACCTTGGGGTGGATTGGATCAGTTCTGGGTTAAAGTTAAACCAGGAGGATGGCAGAAAGTTTACTTTCGGCTTGGAAAGGTATTTGGTTGTTTTGCTGGATGAGCTCTTGGTTCAGAACAAGAGAGAGGCTCAGACTGTCTCACCACCAACAGGCTTCGACTGTGCAACTTCAGGGCAAGTCAAAGCACAGTAGCTGCAAAGCCTCTGCCTAACCTCCCACACAGCAGGGAGCAAGCCTCCACCCATGACCTTAGGAATGGCTCTGCTCACTCAGGTTCAGGCTAGATCCAGCTCTGCCAGAGTAATCTTCTCACCTGTGCCTCTGGAGGTCAGCAAGACAACAAGGTATCAAGGTTCATGTCAAGAAAACAGCAGGAGTGCTGCACAAGGCACCTGGCTGACATACCAGGTGCACAGATGTGGCCAGCACCACGTGCATGTTGCACTATGGAGCATAGTTGAAATGTGCTGAAGTTCAGGAAAAAATGGAGACAAAGGCTGGGGGAGCTAAGCTTGCCAGTTGTGAGGAAAATTGCTGCTGAGAAGGACTGTGACTTAGAAGGATGAGGGATGTGATTCCTGGCTCTGCTGGTTTTACTCCTACCTGGGTATCTGCCTCTAACTCCTTTCTGTTGCTGTCACACATGCTCTGTCTCAAAATCCTGCTGCTTGCAGCATGAGATTTTCCTAAGTCTAATTTGGTTGGCCTAATTTGAGTGTCATATTGTCAACCTCACTTTATTCTCTTTGAATCACAAACCTCAGTCTTCACTGGGTGGCCCCTTATTCCTTAAGGAGAAGAAAATGTGAGTAAGTCCCTGAATGTCTTGTCCATCCACTTGAAATTTTGTAAGCCAATATCATATTCCCTTTGCACATGAGGTGTCATAGCCAGTTCTGTCCAGGTCAGCCACTCTCAGCAATAGTCTTGTTTCCTTTCTCTGAGACCTTCCTATTTCCATACACAGTCTTTAAACAACACAAAATATTTGAGCTTCAGTGATGGCTTTTGTTTTGCACTGTGTTGCTTCCCCAATATTCCCTAATATTCAATGTTTATTTTTTTTCTCCTGTTTCTTAGCAATGAGCCAATGTTTTCATTCAGCTGTTTGTAACTACATCTCTCCTGAATGGTTGCAGTCATTTTACAAACCATAGTTCTGTATGCCAAGTTAGAATGTTATCAGCAAACTTTTGTTCCTCAGTGCTCTACCCTCTTCAGACCACTTATAAATGTGCAGAACAGTACAGGTCTGGCACCACACTGGTGAGTAACTGGCACAGTAAAGACTGACATTAACCTTCCCTCTTATTCCATGGCTACCTACTTGATATGAAAGTCTTTGATCAGAAATTTTGCCAAAAAATCTTTTGGAAAGCCACGTAGACTGGATATGCTGGATCACCCTTATCTTCACTTGAGTTTGGCCTCTTCCAAGAGCTCCACAAAGTTTTTAATTCCAGAATTCTCTTTACAGAAACAGTGGTTACTTTTACCAGAAAGGTCAAGAAGTTCATTGTGATGTCCCTTCTTATACCCTTCACTAACTACTTAGTACATATATTGAGTTCATGGAATTATATTTCCCTTGACATGTCGGAACATTTTATTGATTATAGCACTGGCTCCCAGTATTCAGATGCAATTTTGGCAAGAGATAACACAATTCAGTTACTAATTCCATTATTTTGTCTACGTTTTTTTGTAGCTCTTCAATGAATACCACCTGGGCCCACCAAATTTAACTTTCATTTTGTCTGACTGTAGTATGATGGTATTTAGCACATTATGCATAACTGCCCTGGGAATCAAGCAGCATAATGCCTGCCTACAGTAACAGCCTACAGGTTTCATTACAGATGGATTTGATCTGTCCTATGGTCTTTGAACATGGTTAATAAACAGCATCATTCTTAAATACAGCATAAGGACAGTAGCCATCGTCATTTTGATTCAGCAACAGCCAGGAGAGTATGTATTACCTACATGTTTTGTCTCAGGAGTGATAACCTTCTTTAGGTTTGCAGGTAAACATTCTCCAGGCACTGTTTGCTAGCAGGACCAGTACAACAGGCTGCCTGCATAGTCAGCTCTCTGTCATCCAGGCCAAAGGAGGTGGAGATGCTTCAGATAATGGAAAACAGACTAGAGATTGTGAAGGATGCATGGAATGCTGTGCAGAGATGCTGGGACAACTTCCGTCAATCCATAAGGACTCACCAATCCAGTGCTAGCTTTTGTAACTTGGACTTTACAGTCATTGAATTGTGTCTGCAACCAGCTACCCTGGTGGTCTGGCCAGCTCTTTGGAGGCCAGGAAGAGGGAGAAAGGCCTATTTATGTGAACAAGGAGATAGGTAGGTTCATAGCTGCACTGCTGCTCATAAACTACCTGGCATTGCTCCTGTCGAACAAATAGAGTCAGCTCAGTGGTACCAAGGTACTACTATTAAGGTCTACCTGGTATTAGCTGCAACTAAATCCAGTCAGAGCCAAGTGTCTATGCCTCAGTATAGATGCAGCATTCCAAATGCAGAGATAGCTAAAGTGTGTCCACTCTCAGATCTCTGGGTACCCTGCTTCCCTGTCACATAGCTGTTGAATGCTGTGTGCAACTTGTGTCAGCATGGTGCTCACCAGGATATTGCTTTTGTCAGAGCATAGGAGTGCAATCTCTGATCACCAGACCCATAGCTAGAGCCCTAATGTAGCTGTAGCCCAGAGACTGCACCTTTGGCAGTAGACCTTGCTCCACCTGGTCTCCATAGGATTATTATGCACACTGTAAAGCAGAGTCCTGCTGCTAAAGTTAGGCCTGCATTTGCAGGTCTGCATGTCAACAACAAGGTCTGCAGGCAGCACATACGGACTAAGCCTCAATCCTTTGTTTCATAGGTGTTAGTAATATACAGTAAAGTGCATTAATGAGCAAGGCAACAAAATGTGGGAGAAGAAAAGCCTAAATATGACCAGTCTACATATGGAACTTGAGAGGATTAACTCTCAGCTCTATCAATAGGTAACCTCCAGGTATTACAGCTCCCATGACCTGTCAGTTAATGCAGAGAGCTCTGGGGAAACAATGGACGGGAGGAATGCCTGTATTTTATAGCAGTTCTAAAAACCAATGTATAGTAACTCTTAAGGCTGGCAGGATTTTAATTGCCAGGCATGCATCAAGTGGTGAGTGCTCTATCTGAGAACAAATGTGTGGCATGAGTGGATATATCTGTTGCAGTTACCAGCTACATTTGGTTCAGCAACTGCATTCCAGTTTTTGTGCCTCACCTTCAAGAAGCAAACTGCTGGGAATGGAGTTCAGTAAGTTTGAGACTGAAGTGCTGTTTTTCTGGTAAAACCTTTTCCCCTCCCTCCCCCAGTTATAGCACGTACCAGCCCTCAGGAAGGAGGTAGTATATGGTGGTGTAGCAGTGCGGAACACCATCATTATTCATGCTTCCTCCACAGAATCTGAGCTCAGGACAGTATGTACTCGGTGGTGTGGTTTAGCAGCTGAGTCCATGCTTCTCCAGCCAAATGACTGCAGTGGGATCTGCTTTATCACATAATCCTGTGGACTGCAGCAAGTAGAGTAGCAGAGCTCGTTTGCGTGGAGCCTATGTCTGTATATGTAAGCACTTGCGAAAAAGGAGTAATTGAAGTGGGTAAACCAAAGGGTATGCTGTTATTTCAGAGGGGCTACCCACTGAATAAGGGGAAATTAATGAAATAATTAACTTGAAGAAAATAAATTAAAAGATAAGGTGTGATGGGTAGAAGGAGTTTCCTTAATGTCCTGAAGAGTGTCCGGTGTCGCACATTTACAAAAGCCAGGGGCATATAAAGAAAACACAAGAAGCAGTCAATGAGTCAAAATGACTTTGTAGGCTCCGGAGGGAACACCACGCTGTGGTGTTCCCTGGCAGTGACTCAGGACTGGCACATACTTTCAGCTTGATACAACACGACCCCTTGACATTTCATCTTCAAATCCCAGTGTGGCTGTCTGTGAGTGGATGAACTGAACATGGTTCAAAGTGTGAAAGTATCTAGGACAAGCCCCTAGCGCTAATTCAGGACATGTTGGAGGCAAGTGGTGCTGTATCTCATTCAAATGAAGTTGCATGCTTTTGTTTGAAATTGCTGCTGTGTCTTCAATAATTTCAGGAGCACAGCTGGGAATGCTGGGGGTGGCTGTGTTGTGGTGATACTATTTGTGAGCTGGGGTGAAGTGTGCTCTTGCTATGAAGAGTGATTTGATGGCACAATGAAAAACTGAAAGGAAATTATGGAACTGCTATGTCGTAATTTATGAAGACTGTGTTGTGTGTATTACTGGTTGCCTGGCAGCTGCCCATGTCACTATGACTGGTTAGATGGTAGAGTAATGAATACTGCAACAATAGCTAGTTAGATGATCCTTAGTAAATATCTGAGTGGCTGCCAGACCCTGGGTGAGCAGTCAAGGCTGAGGAGCCTTGCAGCACTCCCAGCAAGCATGGCATTTTGGTAAGCAGGATCAGCAATGGAGATGACAAAGGAAATTACTAAAGGTGATGCCTGGTGTGCTGCTTGTCAAGGGTTGATTGGTCTGATGTCTCTGAAGAATGCAGGTGCCTTGGTTTAGGTTTGCTATTGAAGGATGTAGAGCTGACTCCAACATCAGCAAAAGTCAGCCCACATTGAGCCAAGAAATTGCTGAGGAAGAGATGGCAAGAGAGAGGGGAGAGAGAGAGAGTCCACCCCGGCTTCCTTCACTTTGGTAACTGTCCTATAGCAGAGCAAGGGCAGGTGAATAAAGAAGGTTCTGTCTCTAGGAAATGGGATAGCACAGAGTGGAGATAGCTCTGCCAGAGATGGGGAAATGGCTGTGCCTGACTTTGCTGCTAAGGTCACGGCTTCCACTGCTTACATCTCAAATCAAGATAGCATGCCTTTAGAAAAGAGGGATGTCAGCACCTGTGTTGTTTCAAGAGCCTTTTATCTCTCATGTGTGGGGTAAGTTTAAACAGTGTTTGGCACGAACACCAACCCTAGAGTCACTGCTGGTTGTAGCACCCCGAGACACTGAACCAGACCTGTCAGATGTGATTGGAAAGAATGGAGACTCTGCAGGGCACTGTGGCTTGAGGACCATTTGTGTTCTTTGTTCATTTGTTCAGGTAGCAATGTTCACATGGCACCCATCCAATGCCAGCTGATGGACAGTTTCCCTTAGCATGAACTCATGGTACCTTCTTTGCTGGGCAATTAATTCCTTCTTCTAAATGAGAGCTCCTCACACTTTGTAATTGGAAGTGGACTCAAGACACACAACTCTGCTTCAGTATCTAACCACCCTAAATTAGTAGGTAGACACCTGCAGAAAGTAGTTCATCATGCCTGGCAGCCTCTTTTCTCCCTCCCAGAGCATCCACTTCCCCATGAGAAAGCAAAGCCATTGCCGTGAAGTCAGAGATGCACGCTCCTTGGCTCTTGGTGTTTCCGTGGAGTGGACGGCCCACCCTGGAATCACACCCGCACTGTTGCACACCAGCCTCCTTGCTTCAGGAGGTGGCAGTGCTGGGAAGTGGCTGGCTGCTGTTGGGGCAGACAAAGGGACACGGCGTGGTGCAGGGCCACGGCTGCTCAGCGAAGGGGGAGAAGTACGTGTCACACGCCAACCAAGCTTTCAGCCAAGCCCAGGGAGGTCGGTGGTACCCAGGAACCAGCTGAGGACTCTGTCCATCATCTGGCGAAAGAATGTTACATGCAGGATCATGCTTTGTGTAACTTTCTGAGTATCTGCAGAGCTGATACTGTGATTAAGGACTCCCTCTTCTGTTTCTAACTGTTCCTGCACATTTTCTTTAACAAACACACAAGCGTGAAGGACTGTTTCATTGTGCCGTGCTTTATTTTGTAATTCCCCGTTTCAAAACACACACATATATCTAATGTAAGAGTAGAAGAAGGACGTAACAGGTGATATTAAATATCCCTGTTAGGTTTGGGATCAGAGAAGCAAATTGCTGGGGAGGTATAGGGCTCCTGGAGTGTAACTTTCGAAGCAGGATATTCTCACAATATTTTTTCAATCTCTTTTGTGGTTTTTTTGTTTGTTTTTTTTTTCTTGGATTTAAACCACTTCTAAAACCAAATCTTCAAAGCATAAGATCATCTGAACAAGAAAAGATGTTGCTGTCTAAGTCTCGTAGTCCCCAGATTTCTGGAATAGTATGACTTGCAGAAGTTTATTATCAGTGATAGTTGATTTTTATCTTTATTTCCAGAGCATCTGAGCCCATGTGAGGCTTTCCACTGTGGAAATGTTGTTTCACCTGCCACTTCTACCAGTACTTAATGTGTATTTACCATGGCCATTGTAGTTACAAATAATTTCGTGCTGCTGAGGGTGATGGCTGAGGCTGCTTCACAAGGGTGGACTCAGGAAAAAAAATGTACTTCGTAAGTAAGGAATCAATCTTTGAGCAAAAGCCTTATATGTAATGTTTTTTACCACTCATCTTCCTCAATGAGGAATTGCAATACTCTTGCAAGATGCTGCAAGTCCTGGTCTCCTTGATATCATAGGCAGAACTTGGGCTGGGTTTAATTTCTTGAGCTGCAACCCATTGTGTTACGTGAGATTCTGGACCTGTCCTCATTAGTGGGAATGGGAGCATCTGCCTTTCATTTTACTGCAGACTTCTCTTGACAGTGACCTGAAGAATAGGGAATGCCTGGACTCAGTCACCTGACAAAAATATTTTATAATTTAGGAACTTTCTACAGATCAGCAACATCTGTAATTTTAGTTGTTGGAAAGTTCTGTGAGTGGCATAATTTTACATAACTAACTCCGAAAATAAAAGACATCAGTACCTGTTACTCTTTAATTCAATGACCACTGGAAGATACAATGTGTGCAATTAATAAAGGTACCAGTTAGAAGGCTGTACAGTTAAGGCAGTAGTTACTACTGAAATAATACTAGTTTTTGCCATACCTCTGCCAGAGCATGACTCCAAGGAGCATTAGCAGCCTCTGGTATTTGAGATTGCTTTTTTTCTATCTGAAAATAAGGATAGTTGCACTTTTCAACACAATAGAAAGAAGACGTTTGCATGAACTTGCTCCTCCAAACCCACCAGCCTCTTATATCTGCCCAAAGAAACCAGAATATTCTAGAAAAAGAGAACAAGCAGGGATGGTGATATAAATCGAGTTTTTTAATTCAGGGATGGTAGGGCTTTGTATCATCAAAAGTACACCTAAAATCTCATTTAACACTAGTCTCTGCCTATGTGTCAGTGTATCATCCTGCTTTCACTGGAAATAATAGAGTGCCAATGAACTTTAAAACAACCTTTAAATGATGGCAAAAGAGTTAATTTGGAAGAGACTTTCTATAAAGGTAGAATTTAATTCCACTCTAAAATCACTGCAAAAAAGGCAAAAAAAAAGTACTTGCAGAGGAAATAAATTCATAAATGTAAAAACATTGCACATTATCTTAGTCACTAACATTCTTCTTTTCATAGTTCAGGGACTTTGATATTTTCAAATATCTGAAAAGCAATTAACATTTACTTAATTATGCTCTTTCTAACATAGCAGCGGTTTCTTTGCTGCTCTTTTAATTCTGCTGTACTGAGTGTAAGCGGAAGGTAAGAAGACTGCCATGATGTTGAATAAATGGGCTTCCCTTGAACTTAGTAGCATAAAAACATTTTTGGTTTCCATTTCTTTCCTAGTCTTGTTTGTTTTCAGGTTCTTACTGAACTAACATTTCCACTTGCAGTAACTCCAAGATTCTCTCATGAATTCTCATAGTCAACTCCATTTATAATGTCCCCATTACACTTTTTGTTCAATCTATGTTGATTTTATCTGACACTATACCTCTTAATTTCATGAGGTCCTCTTGCATCCTTCACAGCTGAACTTTAGCATCTGTCTCTATAACTTGTATCAACAAGAAAAAGTGTCCATTCATTCTCCTTCCCTTTCTGAAATCACCAATGACCATGTGCCTGTAACAGAACATGTGCCTGTAAGACACCATTGCTTGTTCTGTTCACTTGTAAAATCTAATAATTTATTCTTTATTACCTTTCTTTCAGTTAGACATTTTCTGTGTGATTCTTCTCATGGTGTTCTGTGGCAGCCTAATTTCCTTAAGAGTGAGGAATGCTTTCTAGGAGCAAGGTGGGCAGTAACCAGGGAGGTCAGTCATCATGTACTCCCTCCTTCAGGGAGTGTCTGCAGGTTTGCATTATGACTCTTCTTTACTTTTCTCCAGTGTACTGTGTTTAGTCATGTTCCCAGCCTTTTGGTTTTCAGGTGGGTCTCTGCCTCTTTATCCAACATGACAGCAGACCTAATGTTCATTGGCTCTCTGGGTAGCACTTGGCACTGTACCAGCGAGTTTTCCTTGCTGTGGTCCCGAGCCAGAGGCTCCCATTGTTCATCCACCTCAAGCTCCTCTAGAGTTCCAGGTTAGATTCCATCCTATCCTGGCTTGTTACATCTTGTTTTGAGGATCTGTCCTACAACACCTTTTCTCCATTCTCTGGGAACCTCTCCGAGCTCCACTACAGTGAAAACACATGCAAAATATACTTACTTAGGCTTTCTGCTATGGCCTTATTCTGTTTTAAAGCCTTCATTCTGTATCCCCACCATCTAGTAGCTCTTGATGCCCTCTTGAGGTTTCTTGATCCCATTGCACTTGGCAAGAAGTCGTGGCTAGTTGCAGAATGCTACTGTAACGTTCTGGAGAACATTACATTACTGTAGACTTTTCCTACATTTACCCTCTAAACAGCAGCATTGACCTTAAGTGCCTCTGAACTTTTTCCCTCTGCACGCGGTAAGTTTGGAATGAATTGTTAAGGGCCATTATTGGAATATGAAGCCTGACTTCAGCAAATCATATGCCTAAATTCCATTATTTTAACACTGACCTGTATTAAATACTTAAATTCTCTGCAGAGTTTACATCTCTAGCTAACAAGTCTGTGTGCTATGGTTCTTTCCTCCATAATTTTTGATGATAATGCTTCTTGTTTGGTATGCTGTTGACAATGCTGACCCCTGTACAGAGCTTTCTGTAGTAAAGCAGTGGTGAAACAACTACATGTGCCTCGGAGCAGACAGGTGGGAGTTTCTCTCCCTTGGCTCCTGCAGCTTTGGCAGTTGTTGCCAGCTTGAGATCTGGACGGAGCAGTTCTTCAGCAGGACACTAAGGGGCAGCCCCAGACCAAAAGAACACTCCTCCTTTCTTATATACACACAAACTAAGAGAACACTATATTTGCCTCATTTTTCTATATTGATTTAACATCAGTAGTGCCCAGAAATACTGAATCAAATTCATCTGCAATGCTTTTTCCCTGTTGGATTTTTAGTATTTAGTTTGCCACTAGTGATGAAGAAGGTGTGAATTTATTTGCCAGTCATCTGTAAGTGGGTCCACCCGAGCTCACAGTAAGGGTAGAAAAGATGGAAAAATGTGGTGAGCTCTGCATCTGGAGCTGTGGTGGCCACCCCACACTTCATGGCATGGCCAAGCACATGTACCAATGTGTAGCTGTATGGGCCAGGGGCCCTCACTGTTCAGAGATGTTCCTTGGCAACAGAGAGCTAGTCACAAAAGACCCTGGAGTCCCATTCCCAAAATAACAGCTGCTGTATGAGTACTTGGAAGTCAGGAAGGAGGAACTGAGGCAGGAATAATTCAGCAACCCACTATGGAAAATCTGTGTAAGATTTTCTTACTACTACAACTTGGTCAGTGACTTGCTCACTCTCCTGGGATACAGGACCACCCCCTGCAAAGAGAGGTCCCAATAATTATGAAACATAACTTGAACCTAGCTGAGAAAACCTTGTGGAAAGAACTGGACATCGAAGTTAATTAGGATGAAGGCTGCTGCATGTTGATATGAGTTTGAATTATGAAAAAAACATGAGTCAGTCGGAACCACTTTATCTCCAAGGGATGGGACTGCCCTATTGATCAGCAGATCTAATGCAAGGGGAGTGAGTGTTGTGGCTTTGTTCGGATGGTGATGTATTGCCAAGTACGTGCTGTAAGGTGAGCTGCCACAGGGTGTGTGGTCTCTGGTTACCAGGCTGCTCTGTAACGGGACCCTTTGCCACTACCTGGGGCACAACTGGCTCAGACTCTCCATCTACACCAAGATATTGTACGCTATTTTGGCATCCTTCCTGGGCGTAGATAGACAACATTAAATTCATAAATTTCTTGGCTGATACACAGCTGGATAGATCTGTCCATTTCAGAAGCATAAGAGGAAGAAAGAACTGTAGCCAGAAATATTTCTAAACTCCAGTTTAGGGTTAATGTAAGTTTTCTACTCTATTTTACAGATAACAGTACATTCATATACAGTTGATGTTGTCTTCACAGGCTAGTGATGGCTGGTTGCTCAAAGAGGTAGGAAATGGTGAGTGATTTTCTATGAGGAGGAAAAGAAAGCAGAAAGTGGTAACTGAAGTCAGTACCTCAAATACAGACAATGCTCCAATTTCTGTCCTAAGTGGGTATCACTAGAGAAATGACCACTATGAGAACAAGCAGGGTTCAATGATCTGGACAGTTTGGTGAAAAAGTCACTTACATATTTGGAAAAGAGGTGTGTAACTTGTTCAAAATAGGACTCCACTGAGAATATAAGGAAACGCTTCAGCTGGGCAGCCCTTAAAGTGTAACCCATAAAACAAGATACCTAGAGAGTGAACCACCAAATCCAGGTGGTAGAAACTACTATCAAGACATTTAACTGTTCCTTGCTATTCTGTTGCCTATGGAATCATAGCAGTTAAAACAGCTTTGAAGATGTGATCTGGAACCTGTAGGGAAGGGAGACATTCCTTATGTAAATGAATAAATGAATCAGCCACCCTGATATGGAAACAAGCCACCAATGAGAATGCTAACAATCCTAAAATGAGAAAATGCTCATTATAATTTAACAAGAATTTCTGATTCAAATTTAAGCCTCATAAATTCCTTAATCTATTTGATACACTCTCTAGTCTAATCCAAGTTCTAATCCAGTATAGGATTTTTATTGTGTAGTACAAACGTCCTTATGAGCCTTGCAGTTGTGCTTCCCATCTCACCTTTTCCCACTTTGGGGCTACAACACTGGCTCCAAATATGTGCATACCAAGAGCTGTGTGAGTTTGGGGAAAATAAATAATGAAAGGATGTGGGTGGGAGGCTGACTTGCCTTTCCTAGTGCAATTATTACTTTTGAGAAATGTTGCCCACATGCATTCTGACAAATGTTGAAAGCCAGAAGCCCTAAGTACAAGACTCTCACACTTAAGCTGAATAGTATTTTACTGTGGCTTAGAATGGCACTTTATGAATTGCTCTAGCTTTAAGGCAGCTTGTGTCATGTTGTCTCAAAAAGAGATCAAGGAAAAACCCTGGTGAATAAGTGAAAGCTCCTTCCCAGCTGCGGAGGAAGAAGACTGCTGACCTATGTCAAAGACCGACTGCTTTTAAACAAGTCAGAACTCTGCTCATTTTTTTGAGGAGCAGAGACCAGTGACAAGATTTTCTGCCTATGGTCTGACTGCCCCATCTCCAAGCAGGAGGGGAGGAGCAGCACTGTGGAGCCTTGCAGCTGGGTACATGTTTACATTACCCTTACTAAAATAAAAGGAAACAGTCCTGCACGTTGGGTCCTTTCTCATATTTACAGGGCAAGGAACAACCTTCACTTCTCTTAACAGTCTCCAGTGAAATCACGGAATCACAGAAAGGTTTGGAAGGCACCTTGAAGATCACCTGGTTCAAACTCATCTGCATTGGCCAGGGACACCTTTCACTAGACCAGGTTGCCCAGAGCTCCATCCAGCCTGGCCTGGAACACTTCCAGGGATGGGACATCCACACCTTTTCTGGGCAATCTGTGCCAGTGTCTCATCCCTCTCTCAGAAAATATATTTTTCCTTATATTGAGTGTAAACCAACAGTCCATCAGTTTGCAGCCATTGCCCCTTGTTCTGTCACTACATGCTCTTGCACAAGTCCCTCTCCAGCTTCTTATTAGCTCCCTTTAGGTACTGGAAGGCCACAATTGGATCACCCTGGATCTTTCTCTCTCCAGGCTGAACAGCCTCAAGTCTCTCAGCGTGACCTCACAGGAGAGGTGCTCCATCCCTCTGATCACCTTCTGGAAGTCACGGCGACTGACTCATTGTGAAAGCCCAGCTAACCTATCACTTACACAAGAGAAGATGGCAGAATTCAGCCTTACAGACATTTTGTGCTGTGCCAGGTGAAAACTCTGTCCCTTCCCCTTCTGACAGCCATCACTTCCACAGTGCACATGTTAATGTTGAAATACTCATTGCAAAGGCACAATTAGGAGAGTATATAAGGGTCAAGGACATTACATGAAGGGGACAGTCAAGAGATTGGTTGAGTCAGGGGATAGGCTGCTTCCAAGTTTATTTTTGAGTTTGAGTGAGGAGTCAGGACTATTTGAAAGTCAAAGTATTTATGTTAGTGGTAGGTGGTGCAAAAAGGGCAAAAATGATCAGACTGGATATTAGGGCAGCCATCTTCCCCAGGGGGACAGTGCAACTCCTGAGGAGATTACCCAAGAACTTGTGAAATCTCCATCCTTGGAGGTTTTTAGTATTTACCTAAACAGAAATGTGTCTGTCTAGTCTGATACTGGAGATTATCCAGCTTTGAGCAGGCAGTGGGACCTAAGCATCTCTAGAGGTCCTTTCCCACCAACACTGCAGTGATTTGGCAGGCTGTGATGGGGAAAGTTTGGTCATGAATGAGGAAGGCACCATCCTTCACCATGTCTACAGGCATGCTGCAGTCCTGCATTCTCTCTCGACCACATCTGGTGCTGCCCCTGTGCTTAACCTGCTGGAAACCAGAGTGCAGGGTGAGCACTGATGGGACAATGGTGGTTGCTGACAGAGTCAGGTCTTGGCTTGATAATGAGCTGCTTTGCAGTCTGTGCTGAATTTAGTTATCTTCAGTGCCAGCTAGATAATCATCCTAAATCAGATTGTGCTGGAGTGTTGGATGAGGAATTATTCAACAGTTCATAATCATGAATTTTGAGTAGACGCTACTGGGACCTGCCTTCATAGAAGCTGTGAGACATCTGCTGTCACTGGAGCCACCAGCAGGATTTCGCTAGCCAGGGAGGGAAGGACTGGACACAGCAAATTGTGTGGACCCCTTGACAAACAAGCTCAGTGCATCTGTTCCCTGTGTATGCCACCTGCTAGTATGGAAAAGAAGGTTTCTTGCACAGGTAGCTGGAGTGAAAGTAGCTGTAGAAAGAGTCTGCTCATATTATATCACTGTATAAATTATTGAGCTGATGTTCTGGAGATAATAGAGGAAACCCTTCTTTCTTCTGTCTTGAGGATGGCAGCTCTGAAAGTTTACACCTGCTTCCTAGAAGTTGTACCTCCTGTAGACTCTGCTTAGATAATTAATTTGCAATATTCATTAGCCAGAGGATCAGTGTAATAATATATAGACAAACAGAAGGATTTCATGCTTATGTATTGAGTCAGCTGTGGTTTTTTTTCTGGTTGTGAGTGAAGCTGCAGTTGAATAAATGGCAAAAACTACATAAACCAACAAAAAACAACCAAGTATTTTGATGTTTATCTGGATAATATTTCTGAGCAATAGTTACAATCATTAATGAATCGCAGGCAAGACAGAAACCTGTGGCTGTAGCTGCATAAGGGGCTCCATGCTTTTTCTTCTCATCTGCAGACAGAGGATTCCCAGTGGGAAAGATGTGCTGTGCCTGATATCACTCATATTCTTCTCTCATATGTTCTATATGATCCAGCTAGATCCCAGGGCTGCCTGTTTGGAAATGACACTTTACACATGGTCACTTCCCTTATCATTGGAATCCAGTATTTTACGTGTTCCACCCCCTCCTTCCCTCCTTTTTTTCCCAGAGGCCCACACAAGACTCCCAGATTGTGGAGACTTGTCACAACAGCACAGGCAGAACAAACATGTCTGAAGGCACAGGAGGCAGGCAGGGTGTGGGCTGAGATATATGGTAGTAGTCAAAATTAGGAGTGCTCAGAGGATTTCAGACCTAAAAACAATGCCCACCTCAATCTCTTTCCCTCTGGCTGGAATAAAACAAAGAAGGAACTGCAGGTCTGTGCCCTGTTCATCTCACAGTTGTGCTTGCTGGACATTTGTGTGCAGCAGGTACAAGGCTTTACTGAGGGAAAGCAAGCCCTCAAGCAAACTCACAAGTGCTTTTCCATTTCATGTGTCTGTCATGAAAACTGTGCTGTTTGTTATTTTGGGTGGTAAGTAGGCCCTACCACAGTGAAGCTGCTGTTTCCTGCATCCCTCAGCCATCACTCCCACCAACAACAAGTTCCTGGGATTGGGGCAGAGGTCACTTATTGCCCTTTTGGCAATTCAGAGAGAGATGCTGGACTACAGTTTTTGCGCAGGGCTATAAAATGAAGACAAGACTGTTGTTCAGTGTACACTGTTATTCCAGGCACACCTTCCACTGTAACTGGTTCCCCAACTTTCTCCTGAGGACACATGTACTATTGCAAGAATTTCATTCAGCAAGGGACAGTGTTTTAAGTGTATGGAGATATCTGACAATTAAAGTAGATATCTCAAGGGATATGTGGCAAACTCACCTATAATCCTACCCCCAGGGACCCAGGTACCTTTGAACTCTGGCTGCCAGCTCTTAAACTGTAGAAATGCTGGATGACAGATTAGAAAGTGTTCTTTAAAAAATGGAGGAAAGTTGTTTTATATCAACTTGATGGTTTTTACTATTTTCTAATTTTGACCTTCAAGGCCCTGAATGAGCATGTCTGTAAAAGGGTAAATGATGAAAAGTATCCCACATGTTCCAAATGCAACCTTTACTCTGCCTGGTGAATATTTTAGTGACCCACTTACAGCAAGAGGCTTTTATTGAACAGAGTAGGCAAATGCGGAGGGAAACAGAAGACCCGTCATCCCTGTGACAATTATACGTCTGTCTCTATTTGTGTAATCCACCCTCTCAGCCTGATAAACAAGAGCCTGTGCATGGGTTTTGAAAGGAAGGTGACCATCACCTTCTGCGATCTGGGTTTTTTCTTGCATACACCTCCACTAGCCTGTAAAGCAGGTAAGTCTTAACCTCTGCATGATGATATTTTTCAGGACTACCGTCCTACCCTGACTGGCTTTTAAATCTTTCTCCAGGGCTTATTCAACATAATGTTTCTCTTACACCTGATTTCTACTTTCAGTTACATTTTGAGTCCACTACTTTGCAAGTAACTGCATTTCCATCTGTTTTCTTGGTGTTGCTTCCCTGTGTACCTTCTTGCTGTACACTCAGTGAGCAAACCTTGGGGGTGCCTAGCTCACACCTGTTTACTACAGGCAATTTATAGGAAAAAGGATCAGCCCAAGCAAACATGACCAAATAAACTGAAAGATTATACTTATCCTTATTATTAGTGATCTTCATCTGACAACCTTTAAACTGGTGTGGAGCTTTCTGTATAAATCCACTTTCACTTCCACAGACGGAATTTGTCAAAATAATTTTCTTGAGAAACAGGTAGGAACATATGCCTTCATTTTTCCTGTGTTTTCAGCTATGGGTACAAAATATTTCCTTTTACAGCAGTTTTACAAAATGGATACACAGTAGATAATTTTCTTAAATAAAAATCCTTCCTTTTCATTTACCTTCTTGAAGCAATTCCTTGTGAGTTCAGTTCAGTGGGGGTTTTTATTACAGTCTGTCCTTGCTCACACACAGCAAACAGGAAGCATAAACTGAAAGCCTAACTTTTCAGTACTGGCAACAATGTCTGTCCTCATCCGGCTGCCTTCCATTCCCGGAGACTGGCCTTTGGTTTGACTCCTGTGCAATGTCAGTATCTTTGCCCCACAGCTCTCCTGCTCACTGCTATGACCACTCCACTGGAAGATGCAATGGACACCTTGATCAGGATTTTCTATCACTACTCTGGCAAAGAAGGAGACAGACACAAGCTCAGTAAAGGAGAACTCAAGGAGCTTCTCACCAGTGAGCTCACTGACTTCCTTTCAGTAAGATGCAGCTTTGAACCTCTTGAGTGACTGTTTTGTGGGTGGGTTAAGCAGCTATCCAAGTGCTTCAATAGGAATAGCATCTCCTTGTGCAAGGCCCATCCTGTCACAGTCTCTCAGATAACAGTTCTTTGTGGAGCTATAGAAGAATATGATGTCAAATGTCCCATTTGAGAAATGCGTTTTCAGAGGGTGGTGGAGCCCCAGCCCCCTCCCATGCACCACTGGCAGCAGAGATGGGTCCTGGTGCTCTGGATACTCCATGGTGCTTTTGAGCAGGAGGGCTAGGCCAGCCTAGAACCAGTAGCAAGGCCAATACTAAATAAAGGTCAATTCAGTTTTTTGTTTCTTTGTTTGTTTGTTTTTAATAATAGGGCATAGATAAGTTAAGTCCATTGAAGAATTAGATGCAGCAACCAGCTCTCCTAAGATAGGAAGCTTGTGCACACTGGCCACACAGAACTGCTGCTGTGTACCCTGCAGAGAGGTGCTAAGAAAATCCTTTCAGTGATAAGCTGCTGATTTGAATATCTCTTTGCATGTTTGTTATGTTCTACTTTACACAGCATGGATGCTTTAATGGAATCATAAGCATTAAAAATAATGTTTTTGTGTATTCTCTTAATTGTAAAAATTATTGTGGACCCTATGACCACCAGCAGGATTTTCTTTACATTGTATCCATTTCCTTGAATTGGATTTTATTTTAATCTTGGCTATTGATTTGTTATTGCAAGATTCAATGTTCTTGCTCCCACTGAATAGGAGAGTTGTTTGCCAACCAGAGATCTTCTGAATATGATTAATAGATATATATTGTCTATTTATGAGTAGCCTGTTGGAAATATATATATATTTTGTCTATTTATGAGTAGCCTGTTGGAAATCTAAGTACTGTTTGTCAGGGCATGATACAGAGAAATGCACTTTACAGACCCATCTTGACAAATGGGATCCATGCTCAATATCTCCTAAAATCTGTTTGATTCATTTCAGTGTCTATTTAGTACCTGTATTCCTTCTAAGGGCTGCACTGTCTTTAGTGTCTGATATTGTATGACTAGAGATGTATTAGTGTTCAGGTGCACATTTGATGCAGCCTTTTAATTAATAACAACAGCCTCAAAAGATAGGAGTTGTGCCAGAATTGCACATTCAATATCTAACAGCTAAGTCGCTTTTTTTTCTCTCTAGGGCCAAAAGGACCCCCTCCTGGTCGATAAAATTATGAATGATCTGGACTCCAATAAGGACAATGAAGTGGATTTTAATGAATTTGTCATTCTGGTTGCTGCTTTGACTGTGGCATGTAATGATTTCTTTGAAGAACAGCTAAAGAAAGAGGAATTTTAAAAATCCTTGATGTAATCAATCTCCTGGCCACAAATGCAAGCAAAGCATGCCTAGTTAGGTAACCCTCACTGGTGTTTAGTGAATGTAAATCATCATTCCTCCAACTGTTACTGCTCTAAGACATTTATGGAGCTAATCAACAGCTGGTGTAAGCTGGACCACAGCCAGCTTACACTACTTGAGATGTGGCTTTTAATATTTCCAGTCTTTGCACTCCATGCATCTGTAACATGCCTTCCTTAGTTGCCCAGGTCAGGGCTTGGGGTGACAGATCATTTGGCAGGAGCTGAGATTTCTATTTCTTCAATGTCAGTGGAAAGTAAAAGGCATGGGAATGTTACTTATATACTTCCTGAATGGAAAAATTTAGAATGAGACATAAAACTTGCAATTTAGATTTTAGTCATTTTATAATAATCTTATTTTGTAGCTCAGAAACAGCAGAATCTTTTTAGCTCTGCTCTGCTTACTCTAAAACCTTTTTTAGATGCTGCTTCCCACACTCATATTTCGGATGTGGTCACAGCTGTCTCTTTCTGCCTGAGCATACAATACTGCTTGCCATTGTTGAGGGTTCATTTCCTCCATGTCTCCAGCTTCAATTTTGTTCTGTTGGCATTACTGCATCCCAGTAGTCAACCTCTTCACTTGACATAAATGAATTTATTCGTATCATAAATTATTCAAATACTTAGTAGATTTAGACAGCAAATTTCTCAGAGGGCTGATGGAAGTACTAGGTCTTTGGGGGAAATGTGCTTTCATTATTCTGGCACGGTTAAAAGGAGGCCTTTTTAAGGACCCCTTGTGGAGGATTTAATGATGGAATTCCAGGGAACAACTTTGAAATGTGAGTAATCTTATGGAAAAATGATTATTTCGTCTTACACTGATCCCAATCCTGTATGGAAGCAGGGACCCTTTGGCAGGCAAAGAGAGAGTAGGCCAACCCCTTTCCAGTATTAGCTTTCTCTTGGGTTGAATTAAGAGTATTTACACACTCCTGATTGAATTAAGTATACTTCTGAAGCCCTGCAAATCCTCAGTGGCAGGATATTGTGGCTTTTTTTCTTGCATGGAGAGCTCTCTTTTTTCCTTGTTATTTTGTTGGTAACTTCAAACTATAATAAAGGACATCTGAATTAAAAGAAGATTTTGTGTTTGTGTAAGAGGTTATTAAAAAAACACTCCCCAATGAAGATGGGCCCTGCTAGACAACATTAGAGGAATGTAGTTCACTTGTCTCTCCTTCCCAGACCTCCAAACATCATTTAGTAAAGTGCACACTTGCATGAAATTATATATGAAAAAGAATTTGTAATCTATTATAAGCAGGGGATTCTACAGGGTGTAACAGATGTAACAGGGGGCAGACATCATCTAGGCCACCACCAATGGTATTATCCCAGAAAAAGAGCCAACTTTGCAATGGTGATAGAGCCACAGCATGCTTTAACTCTTCAGTGACAAAGTTATACAAGATTCACACAGTATCTTCTAGACCAACACAACAGAAAGTACAGAGGTAAAACGGGCAACAACTGGACAACTTATTGTCCCCTTTAATGTCATGCACCTCAATATTATTGCAAGTGTTGGACCAGAATGGCAGAAGTATCAGCCAGAAAGCATAAGACTATTTTTATGGCATCTCATGGGTCCCAGGCTGTTGTAGCCTCTAAGCCCTTCTGTGTCCTCCAGCGGGAAGTGAAAGAAGAGCAAGCAGTCTAAAGCTTCAACTCCAAGCTAAAAGGAGTAAGATTATCCCAGTAAAACCCAGTTTCTTCTTTAAAACATTTGAGAAAGAGAAGAAGCTCCAGAAAGTTCATAAACCCTCTGCCCATCCCTGGGGAGCCCTTGTACATGTGCAGCTCATGTGCACAGCAGAATAATGCTGGGCCACAGCTGGCAGCAGCAATGTGCCCTGCAGTCAGGGCTGTGATGGAGAGGGCCATCTCAGCTGAATTTACTTGGGGTTGTGTGCATCCTAATTCCTCTGTGGAAAGGGCTTACTTGCACATGAGCGGTGGGTGAATCAGAGGAGAATGACTCAAATCGTCTTTTTTCCAGCAAAGTTCTAGAAAAGCTCATAAATCGCTTGTCTTGTTAGGTGTTTCTTGTTATTGTTTTAACTGCAAGGACAAATGTTAAACTCTGTCAGCTCTGCCAGAAAAAAACCTGTTTGTACGAAGACTGGAAACCAAGCAGAGAAGTAAGAAAATGCACAAAACACATTGAAAAGCTCAAACCCACAAAGCCTTTGCAAAATACGGGATAAGACTGTTAGCTCATCCTATTCTTGGGCTAACTATGAGCTGAATCTCTGCACCAGTGGCCCTCTCTCACTCCTCTCCTGCAGAAGCCAAATGCTCTGTTTGATATGCTTCTAAGAAAGATATATGAAGATCACCTGAAAGTTTTGAATTGCCTCAGAGCCATAAAAATTGTGAGCAATACACTGTTCTGTAAGCACTCCTCAGGAAAGAAAACATAATTGAAACCATTTATATTGGCTATGCAAGACAGTAAATGCATGGCCAACCTCACATGGGCACTGTGTCCTGCAGATGAGAACATTTTGGGTTTTCCTTCTCTCCTTCAAACCTAAAGCAGGATTTTTTTCTCATTCTTTACTGACTTTTTCCTGCTGACTTCAAGCCTTTCTCTAGTTCATGAATCTAGGAAGCACTTTAAAGTTTTACATGCAAATCCAGCTTGCTGTGAGACTTTCTGCAGAATGCCTCAACTTTAGAAGTGATGTCTAATTACAGACATCTTTTTCATTTGTTTTATCAGGCTGTCTGAAAATCCTATAGAAAATAGAACACCAAAATATAGCCTAATATTTTCAAGTTACATCAAAGACCAATAAAAATACAACAATGCCAGACAAGATCTTTTCTATATATTGTGAAATTGCTTTGCTTGACATCTAAAGAGCAGATTTGCAGAAGATAAATTCCATTATCTTGAAAGCTTCAACCTCTGCCACTTGACTTTATTTCAGTTCAAAAGAGACTTGAAGTGCCAGTGAAACTGGCAACACAAATCCTGATGCATTACCTGTTAGTCAATTTATTACTTCTTCAGATGCTTTGTCCAACTAGCAATCCTGAAGAGCTGTTCATGCCACCACCATGAAGACAAGGGGTTTGGAATGGAGCTGTGCCCCCAGCTTGTGACTTACCAGCTGGGTCCAGCAGGAAGGCATCACCTTTCCCACTCTTCAATGGAAGCTGTGGAGGTGCCATGGGACAATAATCTTCCACAGCACTGTGTTCTCCCTGTAAAAGTGAGAGACAAAGTTGCCTGGAGTGGTGGAAAGGGAAAGAGGAGTTACCCCGGGAGACCCCAACAGAACAGGTGATGTTTCCAATATCCAGTAATGTTATTAATTGCAGTCTACCAATTGTAGCCAGTGTCCCTCAGCCCCCCACAGCAGACCCCTTTTCCAGGCTCCATGCTACAGCATAAAGCAGAGCAGGGCCAGGAGAAAAGCTCTCAGGGACAGCCCAGAGTCCTCATACCAGCTCAGCAGCGGACACAAAAGATCCAGCTCCTCTCTGATCACAGTCATGAAAAGGTTGGGTAAAAGGTCGCACACAAAACTTGTATCTGAAATCATATTAATCTATATAAAGACTTTTGACTGGCAGGAAGATTTAGATTTAGATTAAGATTTAGACTCTGATGTGACATCATGCACATGTCTAATAAGGGCTTTGATTGACAGGCCATCAATTATTACATATGTCTTTAGGGATAATTAAGTCTGTTGAATAGCACTGAATTATTTGAAGAAAAAAAGGGTCACATTTTCAATTTTATCTTTCTTCTGCCACATGATATGGCATGAGAGAGAATGTTTAATTTATGATCTGGAAATCCGTTTTCGAAATGAATTCTGTCCACTTCCTTTCCTCTGAGTTGGAGGATGGTGGGCTATAGGTCCAGGGCAGCCATCAAAGAGAGCACATGAATGAACTTCAGCAGAAATATTTTGTAAAAAAGAGCCACCAAAAAACTTGTCCTTTTTAAATACCAACTCTCAGCCACCTGCAATCAGTTGTGTAAAAGGGGCAACTCCCAAGGAAGAGAACTGCAGCTGCATCCACTTATTTTGCCCTTGCAAGCAGATTCTCAGCTGATGTAAAATGACAGAGCCTATTGCACTCAGTGGCATAATTTTGCAGCAGCTGAGAACATGTGCTTGAGACTCTAAATTAGCCTTCAATGGAAAGCTGTGTTTCTGTAAGCTGGTTGGCTAAATAAGGACATGTCTGTAAAACTGCAAATATTGCAACAAGACAGCAAAGAGGAAGACAGAAGGCGTAGTCACTCTGAGCCCAGGTTCTTTGGGGAAAAATCAGTGGAAAATGTTCCTGTTACATATTTGCTTTAAATTCTAAGCTGTCCTCTCGGGTCCTGTTTGACTGCATGGGTTGCAGAGCAATCATAACAGTATAGTTTTCAAATATCTGTCAGTGGACTCTGCCTTAAAACTCCATATTGCTTTGCCTTTACATTCCCAGTAGTTGCATGAACTCAGAAAAGCACTCTAGAATAAAGCTATGGCAGGAAAAAAGTCTGTGTGTAGAACAAGTTATATAGGGCAGAAAAGCAACTGAACTACCTGGAGCACTACTCAAAGTTGTTTTTAGGAGTTGAAAAAATGGTGAGAAGTTGAGAATGCTGCAGAAAGATGCAAATTCCTCAGCTCTGGTTTGGGACATCAAGTGGCAGTAGCAAACAGATCCCTGTGGTTGAGCCGTGGGTCTGGATAAGACACTGGGCTGGAGAGTTCCATCCCACTGAACTATTGATGCCTTCAGTGGGTGAAAGGAAAGCTGGTTTTGCCCTTGAACTAATGACCTAATTCTGCAGTTTTAGAAGAAAACCTCTCTTTCAGGGGAGGGTTTTTTGGGTCATTTTGGGTGCCCTAGGAGTAGCATTGCAAGAAGGAGAACAGTTTATGTTTGAAATGAAAAAGCCATTACCACACTTGAGCTAAAGATGCTAGCAATGGTGAAGCCTTTAGACTTCAGGAGGTGGAAAAATGCTGACTAGGTGACCTCAAGGTCCTCCAACGTGTGTGATTTTTACATTGACACGAGATATTCCTGTACTTTCACCTAAAAGCATTTGGAGCATAACTGATCAAATTGGTTGCAGGCTGCCCAGTACTGGGGATAACCGGTAAAGAATCACATACACAAAAAATAAAGGACTATGCAGAGGGAGCAGTTGAAAGGATAAATATACCATTATGTTGGGTATCCTGACATCTCCTATCTGACTCATACTGACTACCTGAATTGTGTAACAATTCACAGTATTTCTGAAGTTGGGTCCATTACTGTGATGTCTAACACTACCAGAATTGTGTTGAATTACAGTTTTTTCCTGGATGAGAAAGATTCTTCTCAGAGAGAGTCACTTCAGCTAAGAAATTCTTGTCCTTCTTGGATAAAAAAAACCCCAAACACATCTTAAAATACCACTTATGAAAGTGCAGCTTTGTCAAAGATAAAGTTTGTACTTCAGAGATTAAACAAATTCTGGAACATGATTCGTGGAAATACAGAGATTTCCCAACACATCTGAAATTATATTCTGTGTAATAAACTACCTCAGCATTGAAAACAAAGTGATAAATGTTCTAGTAGCCCCAAGCTGGACAGGAAATATGGGGGAGGAGGAGCAGGGGCTGTTGCTTTGGGGAGGGTCACTGGCAGAAAGTTGCAGCTGTGGGAAAGGATATCTAGAACAGGACGTGTCCTGGGCCATGAGGTAACACTTCCAACCAAAGTCTGGGTGCAGTAACTGTGCCACGTTTCGGCAAGGAGACTGTTTTTCTGGAAGGGGACGATTCTGATCAGAAGAGCTGCTGCAGCTGGCAAAGGCAAATTTGGATGGAAGAGGCTGCCTGGAGGCCATGCTGACACCTCTGTGTGGCTCTGGTGCTGAGGCTTACCTGCAGCAGCATTTAGGGTGGAGATTCTGTTCAGAGGATCCATAAGAAAACGAAGGTCCACACCAAAATTAAACAGCACAAGAAAAATACGGCACCTCTAGTAACTCCAGAGTGATGGCATGTGCCTTTTTAAGTCACCCATTCTCATATCTCTTTTCTCCTTCCTGGGGTAAAACTTTTCTCCCACTTCCTGGCCAAGAGTGCTTTGTGTAGATGCTGGTTGACTCACAGGCAGAGCTGGTAGTGATAACCGCCCTCAGGGTAATCTCGGTGTCTGAATATAATGTTTGCTTGATTATTTGTAACCCGCTAAACTGTGAGTTTCACAGTCTTTGCTTTTAGTCAATGCCATAAATAGAGTTAATGCAACACTTATCATCAAGCCTGCATGATGCTGATAGGCTTTCAGTTCATAAATCACATGCGTTTGTCATACCTCTAAGCCACTTAACGTGACAAATCACGCCATCTCTTGTGTCAAACTGCCCAGAGTTAACAGGCTACACTTACTTCACCTTATGGAAAGTTCAGCTCTATTTAAAGCCAATTTAGACACACACAGGGAAGTAATAGAAGTGGTGTTACAGAAAGATATGTGGTGAGGCTTGGAAGAGGCTTGTCATACCCAGCACAAAGCTGAGGCAGACATGTAGCAACAGAAATCAGTGATGGAGCTGCCCACTGATTGCAGAAGGAAGAGATTTGGGCTCAGGTTGGATTGTGGACTGTTAGGACACCTGCCTGATACTGAAACAATGCAAGAGTAAAGGACTGAAGCTCAAAATGTGATCTCAGACTTTGTGTTTCTGCTGCTGAAAATGCTCTCCTTCAGCTGTCAATTCAGCTGATTGGGTTCTTGCAGAAAGGATATATCAAACCATCGACAGGGCCAATTCACTTACTTTATTCATGCTGAATTCTCTCTTTCCTACTGTATGACCATAGTCCAGGTGCATAACCTGGGCCAGGAACAGGAGCTTCTTACATGTTTGTCTTTGGCTCAGACAGAGTTTAAAGCGAAATCTTGTGCTCATCTATATCAGGGACATGGTTTCTAATGGCCTTCAGGATGTGATTTGCTGTACAGTCTTCCCCTTTCTTTTCTGTGGCATTATTTCAAAGCAGTGACTGATTGTGATTTAGCAAAGATGGGACAAAAAATTTAGCCTTCACTGTAGCATTTATGACACTACAGAGACACTGGTTTTCTTCCTCACCTTGATCTGGACTAACTGTTCCCATTGTTCAAAAATAATATACTGAAGGATTCACAAAGAGTTGAACGTGTGTGATAAACTACAAGTGATGTATAGCAATCTCCTGCTCTTCAAAGACAATGATGTTGGTGTGAGACCTGCAGCCACATGATAAAAAGACAGGAATGACTAGTGCCACATCTCCCAGACACCATGAAGGAAATTAAAAGCTAACTCCTGAATGAATTCTCAGTTGCAGTGGGAAATAGCATAAGGGAAGTAAATGTAGCTCTGCACAGTATATAGCAGCTGACATGATATGAAGTTTAAAGTCCAGTCAGATGTCTCACACTGGGCATGACCCCACATGGCATCTCTTCAGCCAGCACTGAGCAGTAGTGAGAAATCAGCATGAACAGCTGAGGACAGAGTGCCTGAGGCAGGACTGCTGCTCTTCACTGAAGCGGTTGCACTGCAGCCTCACTGCTGCTCCTATCAGTTCAAGAAATCACCAGTCACAGACAAGCAGAGGAGCCCCCACAAGATATGCAGCAGCCAGGCTGGTCCCTGTGGTATGGATCTTGCTTGGGATTTTACTATACAGGAAATATTAACTCATCTTTAAGGTCCTGATGCTAGAGAGAGGTTTGGTCTGCTCCAGCTGCTAGTGCAAGAAGTCAGGCTGCAGCTGAGGAGTGAGAAGAGCTGTATTAATGAGCTGGGGACGCACAGGACCCTTTTTGAGAGCTCCCTAAGGAGTGTCTGTAGCTCAAGCACTTCTCACTAAGAACTCTCACTACCGAGCACTTCATGCGTATTCTTCCTGTAACAACTACTTCTACTTTTTAGGAGAAGAAGCTGCATTTACCATCTGTATTACAGGTCAGAGTATGATTTGATCACTGTGGGGGAGGGTAAATGGAGTTTGTTTCACTACTGTCTTTATTCAGCTTTATTTTCTCCACTTCTTACCATAGTTGGGATTTCTTCTTTTCTATAACAGCTGACAAGACACAAGCTTTGAGCACGAGTGGGGCAGGCAGGTCCTCCAAAGCACATTCCTGAAAAGCCCACCCATGAACGCTGCTTTAACAGCCCGAGGCTCTGCAGATGCTGGGGTGCCTAAACAATACCTGAGCTGCAGCAGAGCAGAGTGAGTGCATCAGCACAGATCTCACCAGCACCTTGGCTTCCCATCATTTCTGCCAGGGAAAGGGGCTGCTCCCAGGCTAAGTCACAGTTGTTAGCAAATCACGGTGCCAATCAACTGAATTATTTAGCTTGTGGCAGAGTGTCACTGGGGAATGCATTTTACTGTGTTAAACAATTTGATATTAACAAAAAAATTGTCCTTCAGGGTGTTACCATGACTCAACTCCATGAAAGAAAAATGACACTCTTCTTATCCACCAAGGGTTTGTATCACATTGAAGGTGCTTTTCCCTTCTGAAATGCTGCAGGGGTGTTTTGAACCCAGTACAAAGTGATTTTTCTTTGCTTCGTTAGTCACATTCGCATCTCCTGAAATCTCAATTTCTGCAAGTGACTTTTAACAAAAGCAGGCAAAGGGAGGCTAGAGGGGAAGGGGACCTGTGATACATGGAGGAGGCAACAGAGCTGAGTGAGAAGGCGGCCTCACATCCTCTCTCACCCTCAGACAGCTGGGATGGGAGATGAACTCCCTCTTTCCCTTTTGAGTGATCCCTTTTGGAGATCTCTCTGCTTGAGCTCTACCTGAGGCAGCAGAGCCCCAGCCAGCAGCAGCAGCAGCACCTCTCTGCATGTGATTCCTGATCCCATCCCAAACACTTACCTTCCTCAAGCATTAGAGCTGCAGAAAGGAAAGCATGTGAGACTAGGGGCTGAGGACAGTCCTGTGTTTGAAGACACAGTGAGTTACCCCAGGCACTGGGATGCTTTGTGATGAGGCTGCTCAGGATGTCATCATGTTTCATCAGATCCTGCTGAGCCCAGAGCTGAAAAGCAGGGGAAAAAACCAGCTTAGCACCTCTATTAAAATTATCTTCCTCATGAACAGCAAAGGGTGTCTGAGTTCAGCTTTTGCATTAATGTTACACAGAATATTTGTACACTCATAACAAGGTGTTGCATAAGAATTTCAAAGTCACCATAGGCCCTGTGTGAGCAATAAATTACAACAGACACGATGGCTCCGATTGTCCTTCCCACCAAGTTGTTCATTGGAGAAGGACAGTCCCCTCACTTCATCTGCCAGGATGTCCTCCAGACTTTGGGGCTTCCTGTTTTTCTAGGCACCTCCACTGGTGAATGCTTTGCTAAGCCCAGATCTCAGCTATTCACGGGCAAGAGTTTAAACTATGGTGACATCACTGTTGGTATGTTTCATTTTGAGTAGATCCCCCCACATCTGGTTTAACAGAGTCATAATATTTTAGCTGCAGTGCCATGTGTCCTTCACTAATTTTTAGAGCTGAATTCTGAAATCTGAAATGTTCAGTAACGAATTTGCACAGAATCAAATATTCTATCCTTCACTGAAGATCTTCAAGGACCCAGTGCAAGATAATGTCCCAGCCTGACCATTCAGGAGTCACTGAGGCAGTCACACTCCCACCACCAGAGACTTTCACTGCCGGGAGTCAAGTCCCTTACAGGGGGCAGCTCCAGGGAGCCGATGGGTCCCCACTCAGCTCCCTACACACCCCACACTCACAGGCAGACCAGCTTTCCTCACTGGCTTAAACCCAGGTTTCCCACTGCACAGCCTCACACCTCTGTCTCCTTTAAGTAATTTTATACTGGTGCAGCAACAGATTAAAAACCTCAAGCTGTTGCCTCCAGAGGGGGACCCTGAACGCAGGAATGCCTGGGCTTTTATACCCTCAAAGTTTATGCATGTGAAGGTCTGTGATCCTCCAGCTGAGTCCTCAACTCCTGCTGTATCTCCGAGTGCCTGGTCACCTGGCTGGTGCCACAGGTCCCTGGGCCTTCTGGAATTCAAAAGGCTGGCAGTTCACAGGCTCATCCCTTGGGTTCAGACTCCTGCCCCACAGAGCTCAGTCTGCAGCTCTCACTGCAGCTGCTCACCAAGCTCCCTGCACTGAATATTCCTCAGCATGGAAGTATAGGCTGGGGGCTGGCAGCTCAAACTGGGACACTACAGCCACAATTTGGGATTGGATTCTGCAAAATTACTCTAGGCAGGGAGTGGAGCAGTCAAGCTATAATTTTAACCTTATCAATCTATTTAGAGAGTGAGCAAAAGAATAGCAAGTAAGGCTGGGCTCTTCTGCAGCCCCTTCTGATCCTGATGGTCTCCAAGGCACTTCTCATCTTCCTGACTGACCTTCCAGCCATCCTCTAATGCAAACTGGGACTAAACCCTGCAGTTTTCCAACAAAGCTTGCAATTCCCAAGGAATTTCAACAAATTTCAGATTTCAAAATCCCTTGTATAATATTCTATTAATCCTTGCCTAAAATGACAGTATTCAAACAATTCAAGGTAAGCACATGAAGAGAATCTATTCAGTCTCACTTCATGCAGTAATTAGTTGTTCACTTCTACAAAGCAGTTTTACCAACCTTTGAATCTGCCGACCTTATGCCAAAGTTGAAATATAATTTTCATTTCCTCAGTAATTTTTTTTCTCAAAGAATTACAGAAGTTTCATGTGGGTAGGGAACAGTGTTATAGTTTACAAAAGCAAACTGTAAGACAAGAATTACATTTTAATAAGGTCAGAGCAACAGGTATGTAGACAGAATAATATTTATTTGTTTGTTTTGCAACCCACAAATCATGTGAAATGTCAAGAAAATGTTTCTGATGTCTATAAATCCTTGCAATGAAATCAAGTGCAACAAGCTTTAAACTTTGCAAGCTTTGCTCATATTATTTTTAAGTTTTGTTGAACCAAAGTGACATTTGACATGAAAGCCTAGAGTAAAAGGATACATTAGCAAGAAGCCTGAGGTGAGGAAAGGGCAGTCACTTTCTGCAGAGTATTAATGGTTCATCCTGGTCAGGGGAAAACAAGAATACACCCTACATCTAATGCCTCTGCTGAGTTCCTGATTTTTAGTACTCTGCAGAGTTATGAATTTTGACTCACAGGCTCAACTTTTAAAAGTCTTCTCAGGTTTCACTTGAGTTCTGTGATGAACATCCCCTCGAGAACCCCACATTTTCATGATTTCTGTATGAAAGCTGTTTCTGGTGGGAGAGCTGCCTGAGCCCTTGCTGCAGAGCCCTGGAGGGATGCTGGCACGGGCTGCAATCCTGCCTGGGATGCAGGGGTGCCCAGCCAGGCCTGGCCAGCGGGAAGCACCCGGCACAGGCACGGCAGGGAGCTGCACGTCCCAGAGCAGCAGAAGGGAGGCAGGAAGCCCCGCAGGTCCGAAATACCCCGGGACTGCCCCGGGAGGAGGGAGGGATGCTCCTCGCTGCTGGCTTTGGAGTAACTGGAAATAAACACAGCGCGTGAGTGCCCCATATGCACAGGGATGGGCTCACTTCCCCGGAGGTTTTCAGCTATTCCACCAGACAGATAAGCAGGAAAGACATCTGCCAGAGAGGGGAATTCAACCTTATTGAAAATTTGTGGCTGCAATTTGGACCCTTGTCATGCCCACGTACTGTGTCACTGCGAGAGGAATTCAGTTACCATGGGTTACCCTATCAGTACGGGGACCAAGTGCCTCCCCTCCCAACAGCTCTATAAAAAGAGTCGCTCCAAGACACCCCAGCGGCTCCTGCATACCGGCACAGACCCGGAGAAACTTGGCCGCAGGGGAACGGCCGCCAGAGGAGGTGTCAGCATGCCGTCTGCTTTCCAGTTTCAGTGCCACCTCGTTCTCATCTTCCTGGCAGCTTCCAAGGGAGAAACCAGATACCTAGAGGTGAGCAATAGGGCTGATGTTTAAACATCTCGCCGTGCTTTTAGCTGCTGTCTTCTAACTTGTACTCTCTGCTTTCAAACATTGTTCTTTATTCTCTTCATCTTTCCTATTCCCACTTCTCCCGCATTAAACTTACACCTGGGTAACATTAACGCTACAGTCCCATGTATTCTGTACTACCCTTCTATTTATTTATGTCCAGCAATTTCGCTGAGGATTTAAGAGACTCTCAATGCACTTAGCTGCTGGGCTCACCTCTTAGATGCCAGGTTTATTTCCCCCCTACTGCAGGTTGGAAGCTTTGTGCCTGAGCTCTTCGACAGCTGCTCTGTTTCTGGAGGAGGGGTGCAAAGTGCTGTGCCTGTTCTTGAGAGGTGCAGGGAGAGGGCTGCGTTTCACTTTGCCCCAGACTTTTTTTGCCCTCCATCTTTCATCAGGTGAGGGATGCTGGTGAAGATGACCCCTTCCTGCTACTCAGTGAAGACCTGAAGCGAGAGCTGTCTGCAGGACAGATCTACCGGCGGTCGCTCAGTGAGTTTCTTTGCTGCTCTGCTAGGGACTGCTGGCAGGTGGGAGAATCCTGGGGGTACCTCAGGGAGGGGAAAGGGCTAATTGGGAATGACAGAACTGCAGGAGATTTTTGCAAGACTAAGGAGAAGAAGGACAAAGCATTAAACCCGCAGAAACCTGTGGTGTGAGGCGGAGGGTTGGGGTTTGTATTTGATGGTTCCAAATAACTGGATGGGGATTCCACACCCATGTCCCTAGACAGGGTCACATTGCCAAGGGGTGGGGCAGGTGTAGCTACTGTGATTAGAGAGAAATCTGAAAGAACCGAGCGTTTGTGCACTTGTGCACATCTACACTGAGAGTTTTCCGCTCGGAGATGCGCTGATGCGCTGATACACCATCCCCCCGCATCCCCCCGTCTCACGTTTGCGCTCACACCTGCAAGTTACTATTTATCCTCCGATGCTCAGCAGGCTCCTAATTGCTTCAGCTGGCTCTCCCTGTCCTCGCTGCCAGCCGGATCCCAGTGCGGGGGGGTCTCTCCTATTCCCGTCCTTCCCTGCACGGTGGGAGCTGGCACGGAGTCTCCCTCCAGGGCAGGCAGAGGCGGCAGCCCTTTGTCCCTGCTTCCCCAGGGTGCATTGACATGCTGAGTATAGAGGGGCAGTTCACCTTCACCGCCGACCAGCCACAGCTGCACTGCGCAACCTTCTTCATCGGGGAGCCCGAGGAGCTCATCACAGTGCACTACGACTTCGTAAACATCGACTGCCAAGGGGGAGACTTCCTGAAGGTAGGAAGCTGCAAGTCTCTGCTCTGCTCTGACCTGTGAGGTGCTTGCTGTGTGTGCAAGGGGCAGGAGAGTGTGTGTGCCCATCTGTGTGTGCGTGTGAACAGAGCAGGCTTTCACAAAGCAGCCACCTCTGGGACGGCTCTTTCTCCTCCCTGGGGCACTCTGAGTGTGTGTTTCCCCCACCACCACACCTCTAAACCTAAGCCAGATGCAGGATGAAGATCCCTCTCCAGACTACAGCACTGGCTCTTCTGAACTTTTCCAGAAACAGCTCTATGGAGTGTGCACACCTGAAAATTTGGTCAGTAAGATTTTCTTATTGTATTGTGAATCCCACGCGTCCTGCAGATAACGATAGAGACTCTGGATTGCTGTTATTGCTCTGGGACTTCTGCTCACAGGTCATTTAGCAACAGATTAATAGTGAGTGGATCATTGCAGGCTTTCTTTAAAATTTCTCTGCTCCAACTTTTCAGGATATCGGCTCTGAACAGAAAGAGGCTCGTGACTCAGAGCCATTTATATATTCCAGTGTCAAAAAACTTCACCAGCACGTTTCTCTGGCAGGCAGGAGCATTCACCAAGATCTGAACTTGGTCAAGGAGAGAAGGGGAGGCTCGATGTTGCCTGGCTGCCCTTTGTGCTGAACTGGCAAAGCACAGAAAAGACCACATCCCATCAGTGGCAACATGAGATCCAGGAACAGGGAGAAAACTGCCCTTTAGGCCTTTCCTGTCTCCTGTTCCCTTTACCCTGAAGAATTCTGACCTTCCGTTCCACACCTTGGCTACAGGGAGGCTGATTTCAGTCTCTTGTGGGTGTAAGGCTTTTGTGTCTGGATTTATGGTCACTCTCGGAGGCTAGAAAAATGCCAAGTTATCTTTTATGGTTAACTGAGCTTTCCTTTCTTAGGTAGTGGTGTCCCAGACTTCACTGTTATCTTGCTATATTTGTATACATTTATATACAGCTTTTCCCTTGTGTAATTTGAGCCCCTTCAGAAACTTACAATTCTGGCAAATCCAGACACAGATCCTGATTTTTATTTTTTTTTTCATCAGGAAGTCCCACATACTCACATCAGAATTATTAACTGAAGTGGTGGCTGAATCTGGTCCTTGAATTTTGGGAGTATTTACTGAAGTGTATAAGGAATTACCTTATGTGAGAGCAGCTGGGAGTGAATTGAAACTGCAAGGCAGGAAACTGCATATCTATGCTAGATAGAACTAATATGTATCTCTACTTCTGATACATTTCTCTGAAGATAGTGACAGAAAATCTTTGCTTTTTTTTTTATGAAGGAAAAATTTGTCGAAGTTGATGCTTAAGGTCCAGACAAATAATGCAGGATTTGTTTTGCTTTCTAGTGGTTAGGATGGAGTGAAAGAGCTGACACAAGTGAGAGCCGTACTTCTGCCAATAATTCCTTCCCAAAGTTTTTTTGTATTCCAATATCTCTGGAAGGCCACCAGGATCATTAATGACAAGCTGTAAGACATGGTTGGTGGAAAATTACAGGCCAGATAAATTGGCATAATGCCCAGAGTTTGAAAAGGTTGCTTACATTTCTTGTGGTTCCCAAATCAAGCTGGTCAAAAATTTCTTAAAGTAACAATGAAATTGCAAAAAAAAAATTAAATAAAAATATTTTTAAAAAAGAATGTGATGATGCTGAAGCAAAAAGAGATACTTCTCTTAAAAATAAAGATAAGAAAATTGTTACCTGAAGGAGATAAAAATAACATTGGAATTTATATATATCTCTTTCCTAAACACAAGTTGAAGCATGAATAATTAGTTAAATGTTAGAAAAATCAATAAATACAAAGAATTTTTGCTTTCAGTTGTAGCTTTGAACAGGTTAAACAGGTTATATGGTGTCAAAAGGAAAGAGTGTCTGTTATATTTCATGTTTCTGTTCTCTGCTAGCAGGGAAATAAGCATAAGTCTTGTTTTAAATTACGAAACCTCTGTAGGTGTTTGATGGATGGATACTCAAGGGAGAGAAATTTCCCAGTTCCTTGGATCATCCCCTCACCACTTCTCAAAGATATGCAGACTTCTGTGAAAGTGGGAATATTGAGAGGAGCATCAGATCATCGCAGAACGTGGCAATGATCTTCTTCAGGATTCAGCAACCAGGCAATGGATTTACTGTCACGGTCAAGAAAAGCAGCAACCTCTTCCGTAAGTTTGCATTCTATACCACCAAAGGGGCTTGAATTTGGGGCAGGAAGCAGAAAGAACATGTTGCTTTGCACTGAATTTTCTCACTGTGGTTACCTGCACTGACGTGGCTGCAGTAAGGCAGGTGGAGCCATTCCCACCTTGATTTGGGCTCAGTGAGTGTCCCAAGAAAAAACATAAGGAGCTTAAAAGATCACACAGACTTCAATATGCAAGACTATAAGGATCTTTCTTTCAAATAAGATCCCTCACAATCTAATGTTCAAACACATTTCGCTAGAACAAATAGTATTAATTTAGTAACTTCAATCTCAGCACTTTCTAGATTTGGGTGAACAATGAGGAAAAATATTTGAAGGATTTTAACAGTAAAATCACTGTGTTGAATATAGTTATGAGAGATCATAAGGATCAAAGTTCTTTCCCTAAATCTCTGAGCTAGCAAGGCACAAATTATCATAGAATCATAGAACAGCCTGGGTTGGAAGAGATAATAAAGAAAATTTTGTTTCAAACCCCCCCCCCATCTCCCCATGGCCCAAAATGCCACACACTAGACCAGGTGGTCCAGAGCCTCATCCAACCTGGTCTTGAACTCTCCCAGCAGTGAGGCACCCACAACTTGATTGGGCAACCTGTTCCAGTACCTCACTTAAATTGATTTTTCCAGAGAGGACAAGACATTTAACAATTATTGTTCAGGCCAGTCTGATTCATCTGCCTAACCAAGCAAAGAGACCAACAACAACAAAAAAACCCAAACCACCAAAACCCCCCCAAAACAAAAACCAAAAAAGTGACAGCATGCCTGCCCTGTCCTTACTCCAAGTTATTCAGACTTGAGCCTGCAAGCTGGGTCCCCACTCTGGTGTAGCTACATGCCTGTGATTATGGTGTCATTATGGTATTCAGCTGCTGGAGGTGGCTTGTGTGTTTCACCATCCTGCTGAAGCAGCTGCAGGACCCCAGATCTGTGCCCGGGATCCCTTGGGTTGCTCACATAGATGATAAGTTACCCCTTTACCTGAACTCTTAAGTTTGAACTTAAAGATAAAATCATGCTCTCATTTCAATGAGATACTTTGCAGAGTAAGGAACTCGGGTTAAGAGGGGCAGCATAGGATTTAGAGGGTTGCTGCAATATCCGGCAATAAGCTGTCAAAAATCCCTCCCTCCACCATGTTAAGCCATCTTCAAACCTGTAAACTCTATGAGCCCTTGATAGCATGAGCCCCTGATGTATGGATTTCAGGTGTGAGCTCTTCTCTTGATTGTTTCACCCTCAGGTTCTGCCAGATATGTAGTAAACAAAGGGGAGGGAATTTTTAAGGAACGAATGCTATGCAAGAACCTCAGAAAAGGCCACACACCTTTTTTTTCAGCATTTGGTTGTAACTCACAGTAATTAAATTATCTCTGCATCTTTGGTACTGGAATCACATAGCTTTTTTACATGCAGTGGTGACTGGACGAATAACTCTTGCACCTTTTCCTGTGTCCCAGCTTGCAATGTCATCTCTCAGACTCCCTCAGGAAGGTTTACCATGGTAATTCCTCACCAGCACAGAAACTGCAGCTTCTCCATAATCTACCCAGTTGTGATAAAAATATCTGATCTTATCCTGGGACATTTAAATGGTCTCTTTTTAAAGGTGAGTTCTTTATTTCCTAAGAAAATACCAGCATGTGGGATTTTTCTGGGCGCAGAAGAGGGAAGGGGTGAAGCAGGGATAACCTTTGGCACTGGCTGCTAAGGCATGGGTGCTCCAGACGACTTGTGTGCACACTGAGGGCTCTGGTTCCTTCCAGAGAGGAGAGCTGGGGCTGTCTCTGTCACTCTTGTCTCTGTCATTTTGCCATGGCAGCCAAATTATGCAAAATACCAATAATGCATGTAATGATTGCTTGCCATAACAAAGGGTAAAGATTTAATTATAAAGAAAGGAGCACTCTCCCCGAGAGCTGTCTGTCTGTATTTAAATTAATGAAAGCAGCAAACGCTCTGAAGAGAGAAAGGAGACATTAGACAGCAAAATATTAACATGGATAAAATACAAATGTGCACGCAACTGATCACCTGCTCCACATGCTGAGCATCCTCTGCTCTGATCTGGGGTATTTGGTGCTTGGTGACAACCTGACAGAAGAAGACAGGAGCTGCTGGCAATATCTGTGCCATGGAGGTCTAAAAAGATGCCAATTCCAAGATACCCAGAAAAATAGAGCAAGGAAATTTGTTTTCTCCTGGCAGTGAGTCTGGCAGCCTGAGTTCTTCAAGGAGGTTGCCAGTGTCTGAAAAAGCCAAGCTTTAAAAGATGGGCAACTGAATTAGTTGACTTATTCAGTGGTGAGCAGAAAAGGACAGCAAAGGAAGGTAAAGAAACCAGGCACTTAAGTGACAGCAAAGGGGTGACAGCCCAATGGTGCTCAAGGTGTCAATGAAACATATTTTTGGCAAACACCATTAATTTCAGGAAAATTGTGGGTCTAATACACAGTCAGCCATTGTTTTTTTTTTAAAAACCTACTCTTTTTGTTAATTTCTACCTTAATTTAACTTTGCCACTCTAGTGCATTTTAGCTTATTTTTTTAAATAAATATGGTGTAATGGAACCGAAGTTCCTGCCTCCCAGCTGAATGCAGGCACACATGCAGCCCATGCCTGCATTAATTTGATTACCCGTCTAAGCATCCAGAACCAGACTGCTTATCTGCACTAAAAGCACTTGAATCAACACCTTATCTACTGATTAGTAATTTTCAGAGTCTGTCTAGGTCTTTCTTTGGAATCCCTTAAGAAAATTAACTTACTAATGTCAAATCAAGGTAGCATTGCTCGGGATGAGAAACTGATTTTGCACAGCTTTAGGCATAGGGGATTTCTAAAACCTATTGTTAGCTGCAGTAATGTCTGCAGAACTGCTACATTTTGAAGATAAATGGTAAATAACTTTTAGCGTCTGCCTTTTTAAGAAACCATCCGCAGGCTGTGCAGGAGTGGGAGATTTTGTAGAGCTTCTTGGAGGAGCTGGCTTAGACCCATCCAAGATGTTCCCACTAGCTGACCTCTGTCACTCCTTCCATGGATCTGGTAAGAGCTTCTTCCAATTACCTCAACATAATAAAATAATTAAACATAATAAGACACGCAGAGACCCTCACACACCTCTGGATTTCCTGCGAGACTGGTGAACATCACATCTGGCAGAACATGAGAGCTAAAGCTATTTAAGCCTGGTGGCATGACCACTTTCATTTACCGCTTTAGTAATCATGATGACAAGGCTAAATTAGACGTAGTTTAAAAATTCTTGTCCTATGACAAAAATAAATATTATAATGTTAGCACATAAAAAGGTCTGGAAATTCACAACAAAGGAAGGCAGATAGTTACATTTTCAATTAAGGAGCTTTTCTCTCATTTACTCAGTGTTTCCAAGGCCTTTTGTGCTGCAGGTGTAACACATACCCCAAAAGCCTCAGAGCTCCATTTTCTGCTTTGAACCCTGTTGGGGCTTTGAACATGTTTCACGGTTATGCTGGTCCAGTGACTTCTTTCTCCCCATAAAAATAAGAATTTCCAGTTTCCTTAATATTCAGTAGCAGATTGCAAAGTGTGGCAGTGATATGACAGACTAACCCCTGTGGCACACCTGTCAAATCTCAGGAGTATCCACAGGACACTGGAGAGGCAGCATTTCCACAGAATTGCAGAGCAGGAACATGTCTGGCCCTTGCCTTTCATCACACCACAACTTAATAGTCCAGGCACTGTCCAAAGATTTAACTGGTAAGTGCTGCTGTTGAATGATGATACTGAGCACTGCAATGAGATTAAAATATGTTCTCCTGGTGGTGTGAAGGAAGTGAAAATCCATCTCAGCAGCTCCTGCTCTCCTGGTGACACACCAGATTTCTCCCCAAGTGAGGAAGGTGCTCCAAGTTCCCCAAAGAAAAAGGCTTTGCCAAATTTCCACTCAAATGGCTCGTCTAAAGCAGCAGTTAGTGACAAACTTAATTTCCCTCAGAGTGAGCCCATGTGCTGGGCAGTATCATTTGAGTTTGTCTTGATGGGACCCTTACATGCTCTTGTTCCTGTGAAGAATGTCCTTACACACAAACCCACTCATCCCTCTAACAGGAAACATTTCGATGTTGCTAAATTTGGCTGTCTCCAGGATAGAGTGCTAGTACCCTTCCCCATCACTCATGGTTATCTAACAGCAGCACATTGATGTGGAGTGACATTTGCCTGAGGGAAGGGTACTTGATTAAATACCCAAGCCTTGTAAAGCAAAACTAACAAACACAAAAGTTAATCAGCAATACCACCACCAGCAGATCATTATGACACATAGATTTGCTTTATTTCCAAAATCACATGAATCAGCGCTTTATAGTTCCCATCATTACATATCTCTTTTCCCTCACTCTCTGTCGTATAAATGTATCCTTATATCTCCTTTATATCTCTTCCCTGATTAGCCCAAATGAAGATTGGCTGTGACAACACTGTGCTGCGAATGGTCTCCAGTGGCAAACACATCAACCGTGTGACATTTGAGTACCATCAGCTGGATCCGCAGGAAACAGAAACAAGAAAGGAGAACAGCATTGAGGAATTCTGCTTTCCTAGTATCTGAGAAACCAGGACACACATCTTCACATAGCTAATGAAAAAAAGGTCCTATAATAATGTATTTTTTCCTTTAACTAGCTGGTGGTGTCTAGCCTTTCTGTAAGCATAATTCTTTTCTCATATATATCAGTCATTCCATCAGCAAGCAGGAAAAAGCAACAAATGTGTTAATCTTCGTTATCATCATTATATTCTTTCTGCAATGTTTAAGCTCATTTACCATATCCAAAATCAATAGCAAGAATAGAAGGGTATGTATGTTTCCTGTATAAATATTATTAGGAAAATAGACAAAAACCCTCTCTGGGGATATATGAAACTCATAATAAATATAAACTTCATGCAACAGCTTTATCCTTTTGTATCAAGTATAAACAAACAAACAAAAAAGGATTGTGAAATACAATTCCAGTTTTGTAAGAGGAAGCCCAACATCAGTGTGCGTAAAAACTACTGGTTTACTTATGACTAGAAATGTACTATTTATTTCTAATGACTTGTTTTTAATAAAAATTTATAGCATGAGACTTCCTTACACAAATCCAAACATAAATAAATGCATTCAAAGAGTTGGCAAAGAGTTCTTATTTTGTATTTTTTCTGAAGAGGTCTTTTAACATACTGGTTAAACTTCCTTAGTCTTGTGCAGTTTTCTGGAAATTAAAATTTTGAATATGTGTTGCTGAAAAACTGTGAACTACTATGAGCAAAAATTTGGTTTCTCTAGGTTGCTTACACCTCCACAGAGAGTAAGTTTCAGCAGTACACTTACTGGTACCTTCCCTCTTTCAGATTTTTTGGTCAGGTGTTCTGCTGCCCCAAGAAGGCCAGGATACAAAAATAAAGATTTATTTTTCCAGATGTTTGGTGTTGGAGAAAAGGAGATGCAGCCTTGAAGAGCTCTGGGAAGCACAAGCACAGCAGAGGACCAGAGCTGTGTCCTAGCTTTGAGAGCAAGGTCTCATTGGTGTGTTTTCTGGGAGTGATACCTGGCAGTAACAAGAGCAAACTGTTTCTCCTCCAGGGCTAAGTTAATGGTGAAACCTAATTAATCCAGCTGCATTCCTGAAATCCTTCACTCTAAATTATGGCTCTTAATCTCACAGTCATTCACCCAAAATCAACTGTCTTGATTATGCAGCAGCTCTGCAGTAATCTCCCTGACTGAAGTGGATGAAATCCACAGGATGCCTCAGACTGTCCGTCTTCTGTTTTTGGAAGCCCTGTTTTTGTGACTGACTCATGAGCAGATGGATCTCTTTGGTGGACTGTCAGACTCAGGTGAGAGTATCCACCCTTTAGGGCTATGTTTATGGAAAAAGTGGGGATTGTAGGAATGTTTCACTTCATTCCAAGGAAAACACACAAAAGTGCTGCTGGCTGCTCCATGACAGAAGCATCCCTGACCCACATCTCTGAGTGGGGGATCCTTGGCCACTACATCCCCGCTCCAGCCTCATGCAAGCTACCATGGGTTTCTGAGCCCTGCTGAAGAGCTGGCAGTGTTGGTGCCACCAGCATCAGAACCATCAAATCCTAGAATTCCAAAATCATAGAATGGCCTGAGTTGGAAGGGACTTTAAATGTCATGTGGTTCCAAACCGCCTGCTGTGGGCAGGGACACCTTTCTCTAGACCAGGTTGCCCAGAGCTCCATCTAGCCTGGTCTTGAATACTTCCAGGGATGGGGCATCCACAACTTCCTTAGACAGCCTGTTCCAGTGTTTCCCACCCTCACGGTAAAGAATTCCTTCCTAATATCTAATCTAAATGTACTTTCTTTTGAATCCATGCCCCTTGTCCTATCACTGCATGGTCTTGTTAAAAAGTCTCTCTCCATCCTTCTTGTAGGTTCCCTTCAGGTGCTGCAAGGCTACAATTAGATCATTCTCAAGCATTTCTTTTCCAGGCTGAAAATATCCAATTCTCTCAGCTCATCTTTGTAGGAGAGGTGCTCCATCCCTCTGGTTATCTAAGAGCCTCCACTGGTTTCTCTAACAGCAGCATACTCCAGCAGGTCCATGTCCTTCCTGTGCTGGGAGCCCAGAGCTGATGCAGCTCTGCAGGTGGGGTCTCAGCAGAGCAGAGCAGAGGGGCAGAATCCCCTCCCTGGCCCTGCTGCCCACGCTGCTTTGGCTGCAGCCCAGGACACGTTTGGCTCTCTGGGCTGGGAGTGCCCATGGCTGGGTCATGTCCAGCCTCTCACCCCAGCACCCCCAAATCCTTCTGGGCAGGGCTGCTCAGATTCAGGTGCAGCACCAGCACTTGGCCTTGTTGAAACACATGAGATTCCCACGGGTCCTCTCCTGGAGCTTGTCCAGGACCCTCTGGATGGTATCAGGTGCGTTCAGTTTGGCGTCATCTGCAAATCTGAGGGTGCACTTGATCCCTTTATCTGTGACGTGAATGAGATATTAAATCACAGCGGTCCCAGTACAGGCCCCTGAGGGTCACCACTTATCATTGATCTGCCCTGGGATGCTGAGCCATTGACTCTACACCGTGGGTATAGAGTAACCACCACACTCTGAATGCCCCTGTCAAGCCAATCCTCCTTCACTCAACAATCCACCCATAAAATCCTTCTCTCCAATTTAGAGAGAAGGATATTGTGGGGGACTGTGTCAAAGGCTTTACAGAAGACCAGATAAATAACACCTGTACCCTTTCTCTTGTTCACTGATACAGTCACTCCATCATAGAAGGCCACTAATTTGGTCAGTCAGGGAGAAAAAAATCAGAGCTCAATGGAAAAGATTTTTTTCTGAAAAAACTTGAAGTGATAGAGCATCTCTGTCCCTGAGTATCTTGCTCAGTTCATCCTTCCTGGATGCCTGTCACTGCAAGTAGCCCCACCAGCCTTTCCTGAGCACCCTTCAGTGAACCAGGGCAGTTTCTGGGCTGTGCCATTTGGGAATAAACTCTTATGTCAAACTGTTCCCATTCATATGCTTGTCTTCAAACCGGGGAGAGGATGAAGTCTCTAGAACTAGGAAATAGAGGAGTTGAAACTCCAAAAACAGACTTCAGTTCCCGTAGCTGAGGGAGGACCTAGCCACCAGTGAAGGTAAACTCAGAGCCTTTTGCTTCATGCAGTTTCATAGTGGGATTTCCCACCTTATAGATTCTTTTCTTTTCAATGCTGACATGGGTTAAAACCTCCAAAACACAACGGCCCTGTAGAAAAGATTCTTAATGCTAAGAAATGTGAGATTTCACCTTCCAAGTTCTACAGAACTTTTTTTGGTAAGAAAACTTATTGTTATGGATGAAGGAGAATAAAAATCTACACTCTACATATGATGGGCAGCACCACCTATTGATGATGTTTCATGTGTAGCACTCAAGCACATAATGGTTTTCCCAGAACTGACTGTCTTTTAATCAACATAAATTTAGGCAGCACCATCAATGGTATCACTCCTCTTTGATGGCTGTCGTAGACAAATGTGGATCCCAGACTTTCTCTGATCTGCACTTCAAGATCTGCCTCATGCAGAAAACCAAGTCACTTCAGTCTGTGTAGGTGTTTTTATGGAGGCCCCCATAATTTCAGGAGTTGCAGAACTTCAGTCACAAGAAGTCAGCTCTTAGATGCCAAATGACACTAATCCTCAAGGGTTTAGTAATGAAGAAATAAGGAAACAAGAATCCCTTCCTAAATGAAAAAAAAAAAAAGACAATAATTGCACTGCAAGGAAAAAATGTTAAAAGGCAACTGGAAATCTTGAAAATTAGTAAAAAAATAGCAGGATTAGAAATAAGTTAATAATTTTAATATCTGTTGAAAGAAACAAGGAAAGCACTTATCAATTATCAAGGTTATAGCCTGGAGGCTGACAACAATGTGTTTTGAAATGTTGGCTTTGATAACAAATTTTATGTCCAGTATTTGTACACCTTGACATCCATCACTGCAGGCAAAATCATAAAATCTAACAATTAATGATAAAACCCACAAAATCATTGGTGAAAGGCGTGAGTGACAGACTTAGTGCAGACTCTGATGTCTGAGAATAAACCACTTCACCTTTTTTACTTGGCATCACCACTGACTTTTTCTTAGGGAAGTGACATGAAGGGAGTCATGATACCAAAACAGCACGTGGCACAAGAGCTCTGTGCTAGATTTAGAAAGAAAACCACAGACCTTGAACTGATAGCCAAAACTCAAGCAATGACTCTTCAGCACTACAAAAACTAAAGATCCTATTGTTAAGAATTGTTGTTTGCAGGGAAAGGAAGTAATCAGCAATTGATCCTGCAAAAAAACCTCTTCAAAGACATGAATCAATTCCTCCATTGCTGGACTAACATTAAATTCATGGTGGCTGTTCAGAAAAAATAATGTAGTGAGTTGCCCAGACAGAGGCTGAATTTCCCACCTTAAAAATCTCAAATCCATTGATATTTGACAATGAAAACTCTTTTACTTCAATTCTTGTGATAATTCTTCAGCTGAAATGTCTGGGGTTTTTTTCCATCTATACCAGGCATAAATGAAATTTGTGAATAATAATGCAGAGATTTAATAGAGACACAGCCTTTGTTGTTAAACTAATTCAGAAGAGAAGAAAGAAATATTCTGGAGGTACTGGGAAAAAATTCTGTCCCTAGAAAAGTGACCCTAGGCATTTGAAAGACCCAGTCAACTGGTTTGTCATGAGTTTTTTGGCAATGGAAAGGGGACCATTGTTATGGGACCCACCAGCACAGAGCAATCACAGATCACAGAATATTCTGAGTTGAAAGGGACCCACAAGGATCACAAAGTCCAACTATTTATGGTCTCCATACTGGGATCAAACCCAAAATACTGGTGTTACTTGCACTGTTCTGTAATGAACTGACATAATATCAGCCAAGAGCCTAATAAAATACAACTTGATACAGGAACAGATACAGACTTATACAAACTGGTATTTTTAAGGAAAAAAATCACTCAGCAATTAGGGATTATTTTCAATAAGTAAGGTACATTACAAATCTTTTATTGAAGTTGTTCCAATGACACTAAATTGGGAGGAGCTGTTGACTCCCTTGAAGTTAGGGAGGCCTCACAGAGAGACCCAACAAATTAGAGAGATGGACAATCACCAACCATATGAAGTTTAACAAGGGCAAATGCTGGATTCTGCACTGGGATGGGGCAATCCTGGATGTATGGACAGACTGGGGAAGAAGAGGCTTGAGAGCAGCACTGTGGAAAGGGCCCTGGGGTTCCTGGCTGATGGCAAGTTGAACACAAGTCAGCAGTGCCCTGGCAGCCAGGAGGGCCAAGCGTGTCCAGGGGACATCAGGGACAGCATCAGCTGGGCAGGGGAGGGGATTGTCCCCTCTGCTCTGGGCTGGGGTGGCCTCACCTCGAGTGCTGGGGGCAGGTCTGGGTGCCACAGTGTAAGGGAGATATAGAGCTATTGGGGAGCCTAAAAGGCTACAAATACGGTGATGGGCCTTGAGTGAACCCTTATGAGAAGCAGCTGTGGTCACTTGGTCTGTTCAGCCTGGAGGAGACTGAGGGGAGACTTCATTGCAGTCTGCACCTTCCTCATAAGGGGAAGAGGAGGGGCAGGCACTGATCTCTTCTCTGTGGTGACAGTGACAGGACCCAAGGGGATGGACTGAAGTTGTAACAGGGAAGGTTTAGATTGGATATCAAAAAAAGGTTCTTTACCCAGAGGGTGGCTAGACACAGGCTCTCCAGCACCAAGACATGTTTGGACAATGCTCTCAGGCACAGGGTGTGATTCACAGGGATGTCCTGTACAGGGCTATGACATGGACTTTGATTCTTGTGGCTTCCTTCCAACTCAGGATATCTTATGATTCTTCAATTCCATTGATTTCTGTCTTTGGAGGTAGAAGTTCAGAACAATTGTAAGTTAGAATTACCAACAATTGTGAGATATTAAAATGATTTCTTGCTTTTTCAAGTGACCATCTGTTCCCAGAATTAGATTCTTTCATCATAAAACCGTAATAAAAAAAAAAATCATAGATTTATTGGCGGTAATGTGCAATTCCCTGTAATAGTGCAGAATAATTTTTTTAAGTTGAAGTTCTTCTGCTAAAATTATGTTGATTTTTATCTTTCACAACTGGCAATGAAAATAAGCACTCAGAGCAAGGCAAGTCTGGTCTTTCTGAATGGCAGTCTAAACAACTTCCAAAACATATTCTAAGTATCTGCTCTGTGAAATCATGCCCTGCTTTCTCTGTGGTAAAGTTTCAATCAACAGTTAGGGAGGAGTTTCAGGAAAGCTAAATAGTAAGGAAAGTAGATTTGCAGAGCACATTAAGTGCTTGTCTATATAACCTCCTTCCCACCTAATGTCTGCTCCTGCAAATTTAAAACACATCCAGTGCCATCACACTCCCAAGTAGATTTTATGTATCTGCAGGGACTACATTATTTTTTGCACATAGGGCACAAAAAGCTCTGAACTCCATTATCCTTCACTGAAATATATGTAGTACCAATTATGTTACAGAGATGAAACTAATTTTTAATGACTCTAAGAAATTTCACTTGCCTTCATGAAATGCATACTTCTTAGGACCTCAAAGCTGTACTTACTCAGTTCTAAACACAGCTAAATTATACTTCAAGGAAGTGATTCATTATAGTCATTTTTATTCAGAGACTCATTACTTATGGTATCTGAGTAACTTTCTTGTAGATAAATTGACACAGTTTTCAATTTTTTCCCCCCACTTTGCTTCTTATCTTTAAAGATCAGCAACAACTAATCATAGCAGCTATGGATTTTGTACGCACATCATTTCCTATTAAAGGAAATGCAGTGTATTACACGTGAGTCACTACAAAATGAAAAGTTTTCATTATCTGTTCTTTTGAATAAAATTGATATTCATGGTACCGTGCTGCTGCAAATTACCATCAAACCATCAATTACAGTGTTGACTAATAGTTTTTTTTATAACTTTGCCCCTCAACAGGAAAGCAAGCAGATTTATAACCCAAAATTTGCCTTCCATCTATATACTGGTGCTCAGTGTCCCTCATCAGGACTCACACAGCATTTTGAAGACCCCCTAGCATGTCCTTCAGGTCAAGCCCATGATGTGTGTTTCAGGAAGGGCACATTGCTCATGGATGTCCCACCACTTGGCACCCACTGTGCCCTGGCAGCCAGGAGGACCAGCCTGTCCTGGGAGCATCAGGGACAGGAGCAGCCAGGCAAGGGAGGGGATTTTCCTGATCTGCTCCAGGCTGGGGCAGCCTCACCTTGAGTGCTGGGGGCAGTTCTGGGTGCCACAGTGTAAGAAGGATAAAAAGCTGTTAGAGAGCACCCAGAGGGGGGCTATGAACCCTGGAAATGGCCTAGAGGAGAAGCCATATGAGGAATGCCTCACTGCTGCTGCCAGGAATTGGCATACCCCAAAGCTGGAGGAGAAACATCTTCTGGACTTTAAGCTCACAGGCACAGCACCCTAGCTCTCCTCCTTTGCCCGGTGCCATCCCTGATTCTCACTGGTCAAGTGAGGATAATCTTGGCTCCTCTCCTGCAGGGTTTCTCCTACCATGGCATGTTTCCCACTAGTGGTGGTGAGGAGGTGCCTGGGGAGGGTTCTTTTTTGTAGAGGAGAGCAGCAAAAGCTGCTTTATCAATCAGTCTGACCATAACCAGGGCCCACTGACCACTGCACATACCTTGGCCATGTGCAGATAGAGGCAGGCACTGGCATGCGTTTAAATAAAACATTATATAAAGTTCAGTTATTAAAACAGTATGAGGCAATAGTAGAGGGGATGACTGAGTACTTGTCACACAACAAAAAAGAATTACAGAATTATCATAATGGCAGATGATACAAAATCATAATAATTTGTCTGAAGAACAATCACTGTCTTTGGAAAAGTCAGCTTCAATTAACCAACAGATACCAGCAGATATCTGCAGCACATTAGAATGGGCTGTACTCAAAGAAGCTGGATGGTGATGACTTCTTCTGTCAGTTTGTTCAGATGTCAGAAAATCAATTACAGAGATGGGGGTACTTGCAGAGAGTACCTGACTTCCCCTAGTCCAAAGCCCCTTCTAGTGGTGAGAAGTCACACCAGGAGTGTGGCTAGGCAGGAGCTGGACACATGCAGCTCCATGACCTACAGCTGTCACCTACTGCAACCCAAACCAGGCATCTCCTGATATAAGAACTCTCTGCATGTGGATTTTGCAGGTCCCAAAAAGCCCTTCAATATGGAGCTGGGCACACAGGGACACAAACAAAACCTAACCTCTCTGGAAAGATTTCACAGCTTTTTGAATCAAGAACTCTATATTTACAAAGGAAAAATTCTCTTCTGGTGAGTTCTTTGGTCCCAAGAGCTACACCCAGCAGACAGGACATCAAGCAGGTTCAAAGCACTTTTTTGTCACTTCTGTGAGGATCCAGGATAAGACAAAATCAACAATATCTCTAAGTAGCTGTTGGCCTCAGTCCTGCTCAAATTCAGGTGTTGTAGTAAACTAAGCATTAAACTGGGCACCTTTTGAAAGAGACTCAAGTTTTTGGTTTCTCATAAAAATATTTTGGTTTGGAAATGTGGCCAGTTTGCAAGGCAAACAAGATTGATAAGGCATGTTTCTTACACTGGCAGAGTTGAATTTGAGTTGCAGTAAATCCTTCTTCAGTCCTGCCAGACACAACAATCAATTGGAAGTCAAAAATTAACTATCTCAAATTAAATGGTAACCAAACAGGGTCTCTGACTGCTTAATCAGTCAAGCTCCAGCCTCACCTTTGGGAATGTTGTAGGCAGTTTCTTATTGTACTAAAAATCCTTTGTCTTCATGCTGCTGCAAGCTCCAGGGCTGAGCTGAAGCTTTGGGAAAAAGCAATATTATTAGTGTAACTGGTGAAAAAAGACTCCTGTTAAAGTACTCCGGGTTCCTTTAAGTAGAGGAGATGATGAAAAATATAAAAGACCAGCTTCCAGAAGCAGGAAGAATTGGATCCTCAAAACAAGAGACAGAAAAGAAGTAAATCTGGAAAGCTTCATAGAGCCATCCCTGCATAATAAAGTCCATTCTTAATGCAGCTGACACCCACATTTATCATATCATTACATCCAAACACGAACCTGGTTTTGGATGGAGATTGTTTTTGGCTGATCCATTTGCCACTACAGCTATATCAGCCCTATCTGTGCAAATAGACTATTTTTCATGTTAGAAATAGATTCTTCCCAAAACATGGAAATTGCTGTGTGTATACTATCATAATCAGGTTAGATTGAACACAGATAATGAGGATTACAAAAATAAGAAACCTGCTCATTCTCAGCCCATCTGAGCTGTCAATCTCTACAGGCAGTGAATGCTACAATTTTGTGGGAAGGTGAGGATACAGTGGAACTGGTGTTCAGATGATCTAATCTAAAATGAAGGATGAACTAGACCGAATCCTGGGGGATTTGTTCCAGTGGTTGTGGCTTGCTCTTATCCAAATCCAGCTTAATTGAGTAACATGATCCATCAGAGTGTGTTCACATTTCTTGGCTGATTTGGACAGCTGTTCTTAGTGTCTTATTAAGGAAAAGTGGAGCAGGAGGGGAAAGTTCTGACAAGTGTGTATTTGCATACTTTAAAGAGGACACATCAAAGTCAAGTAGATTTTGGAGCCTGCATTGCATCAAATGCAAAGGGAAAATAATTTGGAAAAGACCAAGCTGGTTCATCATAACCCAGGGGTATGATTAGGAGGCACCATCATTGAAAAGCCATCAGTTCTGCCAGCAACTTTAAAACAACTGGAGCGCAGCTTAATTCTGAATAATAAGATCACACAAACAGATCCCACCTATGCTCATGTTTCCTGTGGAATTGATTAATTGCCATGTAAAATTAATTATTGATTACTAGTGGGTTAACTACTACATCTGTACACTAATTACTGCTGTTTTTCATGTTGGTATAGGGTTTCTTTTACATTTTCTCATTTACAGAGGTGTAGTACAGTTTGCCATAAGCTTGCAAAATTCAAAAGTGGAGTAAAACCAAGTATGCTCAAATGCCAGAGAGTTGTGTGCTCCCTGCAATCCCCAGCCCCTCAGAGATGCTCTGTCTGGAAAGGACTCAGCAGATCACCTGGGTGCTTGCTCCAGAGTTGCACCAAGTTGCTCAGGGCCTTAGCCAGGGAAGGGTGGAGCTCTCCATGGACAGGGAGTCCATAACCTGGCTACTCAGTATGGTCCCTCCAATTGTATTCGAGTCCTAAAATACCCTCTCCATCACAGACTCCCAGAGCTGGTGGGCAGGAATGGTGTCCTTGCCCAGCCTCACTACTAAGGGAGACACAGCAGGACAGAGGGGCTGGAGGGGGTTTTGGTGCCAACCTAATGACCATTGCAGAGGTGTCTCAACACTGACATTCAGGATGAAACTGGATTCAGCAGGATGGAAACTGGATGCAGACAGCAATACAGTCACACTGCGTGCTGAGCAGAGGCTGTGGGAAAGGGTTTCCCGTCCCTAGTGACCAAGGGCTAATAATGGGGCTAGGAGGTGTGCTCTGAGCCTAGACCCTCTAAAGATCTGTCTCACTGAATAATTGGAGTCATCCCCAGTATCAGGGCCCTCTCACTTGTCAGCAGTGAGAAACGGTGCCTGGGAACAGCAGGCATCCAAAATGGGTCAGCCAACTTACACCAAAACCTGTTTGTTTGGCTCTGCTGATCAGGGGGGCCAGGACTGTCACCTGAGTTGCAGGTATCCCAGCTTCTCCATATGCTCTGGACATAATACTTGATTAAGCCAGAGAGACCCTTCAAATTCGTGTAGCAGTTAATAAACAAGTCTCTGCACAGTTAGATATAAGGATTTATTTGTAATTTCTACTATAAAAACAGTCATTTTCACTGTCTTAGGAAAAATTATTTAATTGAGATTTTTTGGAGCATACTGTCCGGGTACCCTACATGTGAGTATTGAAATCTTCAAAAAAAGGAGGGGAAATGCTGCCCAACCTGTGACTGGTATATTATCTACAGGAATGGAATACATTTTTCTGAAAAGAGAGACTTAAAGAAAGGGCATTGCTCATATATAGAACAAGAGAACTTACGTAAATTCAAAGTGATGTTCTATTTTTGCCTCTGTTAATTAAATGTTATCTTGCGTGCTTCATGCTTACAAATCACTCCAGCTATTGTCAGATCTCAAGTAGCTTCCCTTCATTTCTTCTTCTTCAATGAAACCAATTTGAAAGTCTCTTTCAGTGATTTGCTTTTAATTGGAAAGCTCTCCCAAATGCAAGATTGAACAATATGGTCACTGATGTGCATTGATACTGATAGAGCATTATTTGTCAAGCCTGTGTTTAGAAGTGAACATCTGACTGGAATCTATAGTGTGGTTTATTTTCACCCTTCTGCGTTTTTCCCCAAGTCAGGATAAGCCTCAGGAGCAATGGAGGTAAGCAAGCACCATAACTCTGCCAGGGGGCACAGAGACCCCAAACTACCCACGGGGAGGTGTTATGAGCCTACACAGACACACCAGCAAATGAAGCCAGCAGGTAAGTTGTGCTCATATCATCATCATCATCATCATCATCATCATCATCATCATCATCATCAT